>VXAK01019234.1:40957-136740 GCA_013399435.1 Arenaria interpres
CCCCCGCCTTTTTTTTTCTTTTTGAGAGAGATTTTATTGTGATTAGAGACTTCCTTTTCCCAGCACTTCATGCACTTCTTCATTTCCGGCAGGGCTTAATTCCTGACTAAGACATGGTTTGCTAATTCTACAATGGAAAAAAAAAAATCTCAGATGGAAAAATATTTGTCAGGAATGACCTTAGCTTTAGGCTTAGAGCAAGCAGTGAAAGTAAACAAAAGCGCTGGGAGCACATGAATATCATCCATCTCCCTTGATAATTTGCTTGTACTGAGTAAGAGGACTTGTTCCTTACGGAAAATAGAAATGAGCAAAAAAGGACTTTTTCATTATGGAAAACAGAAATGTTAGATACCTGAATAGCAGTGCACATACTGCTGCTTATGAGACCAAACCACTCTATACATAAAAAACCAAGATGCCGAGGTTGTCTTGACTAATAAAATCCAAACAGCCAAAAACCTCTTCTGAAAATCCATGGGGATATATGCAGAATGAAAGTAAGAATGCCTGTACTGGTTTAGAAATGAGCATGCAATGTCGGGTTTGTATTTCTTAAAAGGGGCTTATGTTTGCATTAAATGGATTTCATTACTTGCTGCTGAAGAGATCTTCCTAACAGGCATGCATTTTCCTGTTACTAGCTCAGGTTAAGTCTTTCTGTGAAGTATAGATTTCTCCACACTCAGATATTCTCTGATCACTGTATCTGCCTTGATTCATGATCCCAAGGATGTATGTAGTGTTCCCTGGTGTAATGGCAGGGCTGCCATGGACTCGAGTCCTACTGCTTGCTGGATTAGGTTTTATCATGTTATTTTACTACAAGGGGTCTGGGCGTTATGGCTGATGTTTGGACATGTGGCATCTTTTGAGTACTACCATTAGCCTGCACAGAGATTTTCTTTTGATGGTAAGATACTTAGATACACACTCTGAGTTCCCCAAAGGCCTTTGTAATGGGAAAAGAAAAGCAGTGATACAAGGTCCTCTCAAGAAAGGCACTAGTATCTTAGTCCCACAGCTCTTTACTCTCTTCCTCTCCCCTGCTCTCTCTAAAACTTCCAGATGGTGCATGCCATGGCACAGAAATAATTTTTGCACCCTTACAATCCACCCTTTCTATCTGTTAAAACAAGCAAGCACTGGCATGTGCATCCTATGGGTCATCAAGCCTGTTTGGCACAGTCCTCCATCCTGGCTATTTGCTATGATTTTGCTGCCTTTTGGAACTGGGTCTGGATGTTATGACGATATAACTCAGTGATGGCAAAGCAAGGAAAACAAACAGTTTTTCTTCATGTTCTGGCTCTTGGAAGAGGGATATGCCTAACAGTGGGAACTCAGGGTTTACCTAAGGACAGGTGGAACCTAAACTACTGTAGATGTAGCTACGCTCAGCTCCAGACCATTACATCAGCAATGGACTTAATCCACAGAAAACATCTAAGGGATATTAGTATGAGGGATCTAGAAGTAATATATGCACATTAATAGCATTTTTTTTTTTCTGGGAGTGACTACTGGAAAATGGTGGTGTTGCTAAGTCGTTAGTCTCCCTTCCAGCTCTGTAGAATTTGTATTCCTTTGCCTTTCTTATTGTTTTATGAGCATTTTTTTCTAGTTTTGTCTGTAAACAAGGCAGCAGATGCCAGGGCCTAAACCCTATTAAAGATCTAATCCAAATTGTGAAAGTTGGTCATTATCTTGCCTATGAGCTCAACTGACTAACAAGTTAATGGTTGGACTAGACTAACAAGCTAATAATATGATTATTTTAAGACCTGAAACAGAGATTGAATAACTCTTCCATGCTTTTACAGCAGTAATTCTGGCTATTCTTTTTATCCATATGGACTGGGGTAGTTGATCTGTTGCTCCCTCTATTCTACCAAATTTTTTTTGAATGGTAATGTTATATAATTTTTAATGGGGAACTGTGGATTTGGAGTGAAAGAAATTTTACATGAACTGTAGTTGGTCCACCAGTCAACTTTTGACGTTTTGTTGTCGAGGGGGAAAAAAGCCATATCTGAAAAGTTCTGGTTTGTAAGTTCTGCTGCACTCAGCCTTCTGAGAGCCACTGTCCTTGGCCTGCCTCCCCTGCTCACACTCCTCATGTGTCTTTGATGCACAGTGATGCCTCTGTGTCTGGTGTGGTAGTTCGCTGCCACACTAAAAGTTTAAAACCCAACTGAATGTCTCCCCTGCATCTCTCCCCTGCATCTCATCCCTACCACCCATCCCTATCCTGTGAGGCTGTGGGGATTCCCTGATACCCCATAAAAGTGCAAAAGTAGTCAAAAACATGACCCAGCAAAAAGGTTACAGGTGTTTGTTGCTCATGGAGACAGTGACTTCTTATTTGGTCTATCCAAGTCTATCCGAAAGGACATCTGGTGGAAATGGCAGCGATGTTCCCTTTTCCTTCTTTGTTTTTGAAATTAGAACAAAAATTGTACATGATTTTAAAAATACTTGCCTCTTTGGTAGGGCTAAAACTGGGGTCTGCAGGTTTCTCTGAGAAGGCAAGAGCCTTTTCTGGTTGTTGTGCATCTATCCAACCATGGAGAAATGAATTGAGAGTTGCTGAGCCAGACAGAGAGGAACCACATCTCACAGATGTTATTGGGATCGCCCAGCTTGCAACATGTAATAGAAATGTTTGCTTTTGCATCTAGAGTGAATCATCAAAATACTTTGTTAGAAAAAATGTCAAAGCATTTCCCTCAATGGCCCCAATTTTGCTACATCACTGCTCTTCCCACTTCAATAAATGGCTTTTCAGTGAGTTTGATTAATGAAGTGCTAAAAATTAGCCTGGCTGTGTGAGCATCTCCTGTGTCACCATTTCTACCAGCCAACATATCATCAAGCTGTGGTCACTTCATCTGTGAATGTGGTTAGCTGTCTTTATAAGCCTTTAACCATGGAAATCCCCACTGTAACCTGACCTTTGTATGCTGGCGGGAAGCAAGTTGGCTCAGCGTCTCCTTCTGTACGTCCCAAATCTGTCCTACCCTTACCCTGAGCTGCTCTTCAGCTTGGGAGGTGTTTTTCTCCGCCAGCCTGGCTGCTTTTCCGTGACCATGCAGAGTTCACTGCAAAACCTTGGTGTTGACATCAGGAATATGACAGTCCTTATCCGGCCACAGACGTTTTCAAAAGCACTGGCTGGTGACCCAAGTTACCTGAAGCAGTTACTAATTGTTTGGTGATGACGCAAATGCCTGGGTCAAATTTCAGCCCTGCTGCTGGCTCCCGGGCAGGAATGACCTGCTCAACTTTTATTGCTCTCCATATCCTGGTGGCAGGCAGGCCTGCAAATTCCCCAGGTGCTGTTCTCCTGCCATACGTATGTTATACTGAAAGGTGTATTTCTTTTCTTTTGGAGGGAAATACTCTTTCCTGTAGCCTTTGCTCTTATTAAACCTGTGGTTTCCCCTGTCTCTCCCTATTATATGTAGAGACTGTTCCTGGTGCCTGTCTGAGCATCATTTCATGTATGCTTACTCTACTGACTTTTGTTATTCTCCAAACCTGTTAAATTCATATTCAGTGGCTTAATGACTCTGCTTTTCATCCAGGTACCTGGCCTAACTCTCTTATAGCAGGTACATCATGCAAAGTTGTTTCACCATGACTTGTGCACTCCCCCACTGAACTGAAATTGTCCTCTGCACCACTGGCAATGCTTGTGGAATACTTAATAGCTGCTCAATAGCACTTCAGGCAGTTTTATGCATTTTTACAAATATTTTCACTTCTGATTTGGTCATTTATAGCGAATGCCATCTGATGTTATTTATGTAATGGTCAAAGCATAAGACATATCCAGAGATTAGTGATGGGAAGCACTAGACCACAGTCTTGGCCTCCTGCCCAGCCTGATTCTGTGGAGTGCGTCAATGGCTGTGCCTCAGTCTCCCTGTGTAAGATGGGACAATAACATAGGTGGATTGCAAAGCTTACGGGGTCTATCAGCCTGATAGCACCTGCCATTCAATTCCTATGATTAGTGGGAGAGAAGCGAGGTAGAAACACAGAACAGGGGCTACTGAGGTTCTCTGGGAGCACACCACATGCACCAGTGGTGCAACTTCTGCTGAGGTTGACTTTCCTGGGGCCGGTTCCAAGAGGCAGGAGAGTGGGCAGCTAGGTGAAGGGGCCATGGGTGAGAGGCTGAGTCTGGGTGAAGAAGTGCTATGGAAGCCACCCCATCCCTCCAAGAACAGCAGCAGGTTGGCTGAATATGTTGTTCTACTATGAGCAACCGTGGTAGCTATTTTCTGTGTGCAACCCTGAGAATATTTTCTGTATGGCTTTGTCACCTGTATGGTTATTCAGTTCTGTCTAAGCTTTTTGCAAAACAAGTGGAGTGGAGGGAAAAGAGAAAAAAAGCTCCTTGTTTTTAATGGTAACATTTAAAAATAATATAAAACAACCCTCAGTGGCCAAACCACAGAAATTGCCATGCAGATCCAAGAGCAGGTGTGCCTCCTGGAGCTACTGGAACAGCATCAGAAACCTGCTGGATCCCCAGTAGAAAGTGTCCTCTTAATTCTGGGTCAAATTCTGCTCCAAATGTGGTTGAGAGCAAAACTCCTATTTACTTTAATGCTCGCTGGCTTTCATCTGTTGTTTTTGGAGTAAACTGAGATCAGACATGAGAAGTGCAAAGCATGTCTGTTAGGGCAGGAGGAAGCCAGCGATGTGCTGGGAGAGGTTGGGAATGAACTGGTTGGTATGTCCAGGTCCTTGAGATGAGGCCTTTTAGGAGCATAATGTGGTATAGGATAGTCCTGGTTTTTTGTCATGAAGATGAGGTTATGGATTTCCATTCTCACTTCTCAGTGTCCTTAATTTTACCCACAGGACCACCTGGGTGGTTGCAGTCAAATGCCCGTGTTGTACTCAATGGTGGCTCAGCTCAGTAGGATGTTTCTGTGGGGTCTTGTGTTGTTTCCTCCTGCCAAACCAGTGGCTCTGGGGAGCCCATCTCTGCATCTGCTGATGTGACTGTGACCTACCCAGCAAAAGAGCTCCATGCCTGGCATCAGGTATCTAGCTGTGCCTGGGAGTTACAGGTGTCCCCCCACATGCGTGGATAGGTGATTATGCTTAGCTGGCTTCATGGAGCTTCATGGACATTAAACTCCACCGAAAACAATTATCTACCTTCTTCAGCTTGGGATGTGCAGGATTTCAGCAATTTTTTTGTGCAATGGAAGACATCCCATCCCTTCAAGAACAGCAGCAGGTTGTCTGAATACATTGTTGTATTGGAAACAGGGAGAGAAAGCAGGCAGGTTGTGTGCATAGGCTACTACAGGATGTATTTCTTAATTCAATTTCCTAACCATATATCCAGTCCAGTTTCTGGGTCAGTGTGGATATGAGACGGTAAGTCATGATTAGCACAAATCTCCAGACAGATTCAGACTTTCCGCCATTCTTCTTCTCTCTACTGTTACCCATCACAAACTTCAGAAATAATTGACCTATTATTCAGTGGGAGAACTCCTTTCCCGCCCACTCTCCTCCCCCATATTTCCCAAACCATTCCCTCTCACTTAAAGCCTTCCAAAACATTTAAGACTTGATACTCCAGAGTGCCGAGCAACCTGGCCCTGATTCAGTAGGGCACTTAAACATAGGAATAATTTCATTTGAAGTCAATGTAATTATTTGCATGCTTTAGTTGCTTTGGAGAGAATTGCTCCATATTCAATAGGGTGGAGCCCATTGAGTCCTTTCCTGGCTGTGCCGCTCAGGTTTGCTAGACAAGGAGGAAAGCTAAAGTAGCTCTTTTCAGTTCTTGCGCTCCTGGAGAACAAAAGAAAGCGGCACCTAGAAAGGATATTTCTGGGCAGGATGGGGTTGTGGTTCACTAACGCTGTGTTGTAAAAGGCTTGTTCTCATTGTATTCTTATCAGAGCCTGGAAGATTATTCTTATCAGAACCTGTAACACTATTTTTATCAGCTTGAAAGATGATTCTTTTATACCATGGCAGCTGTGTGCCTCGTAAAGCCTTTCCCTTTATTTTCCTCTCCACTGCACTGCTCTGCCTCTCTGCCATCAACATTTGTCCTTTGATATGAAAGCTCAGGATAGACTGAGACTGAATAACATTTAAACATGTAACACGGGGCTGGAAGTGTTTTACCATGTAAAGTGACTGGATGTGTGATTTAGATCACTGTCTCTCAGTTCTGATGTAAAAGCAGGGCTCAAGTAGGGCTCCAGTGCCTGTTTTAGAAGATTTAGCCCAGCAACGCTCATTCTCGACAGCTCAGGCTGGTGGTAGAACACAAAGGTATGCAGCTGTGATTTTATCTGTGCTACCTCGGGCTGCTAGTTTGTGGTCTGGGATGAGCTAAGCAGCTTTTTGGGACAGGAACATCCCTCTATTATGGATGGAGTCCAGAGCAAGACTAGAGCTCCTGAATCCTCCTGGAAATAGGTAATTTAATAATAATAATAATAAGAATAGTTATGTTCCATCTTCTGTGTCAAGACCCCCAACTTGGCCAATATGCACATACTTGTCTTTTGGTACCCTAGTTTGGTAATTTCAGCAGACTCCCTGTCCGGTCCTTATCAGAGGACTGGTGACAGGGTGGCATCAGCAGATGCCTCAGGCCTCTTTGTGAAGTCTGTTTGTGTTACCAGGAGGTTACCTTTGGTGTCAGCAACACAAAGGGCTCTATAGGATAGTTTTTGCTATGCCTGTTAGTGTAAGAGTTATGGTGTGTACCACCCCAAAGGTGAGACCACAGCCTCAGAGCTGGCAAACAGGGATTTGTGCTGCAAAGGGTTGCCAAAGAATCATACAATCATAGAATCATCTAGGTTGGAAGGGACCTTTAATGTCATTGAGTTCAACCGTCAACTTAAAAACACTGCCAAAACCACTACTAAACTAGGTCCCTAAGCACAATGTGTAGCCATCCTTTAAATACCTCCAGGGATGGTGATTCAATCACTTCTCTGGGCAGCCTGTTCCAATGCTTGATAACCCTTTCAGTGAAGAAATTTTTCCTAATAGGCATCCTAAATCCCCCCCAATGCAGCTTGAAACCATTTCCTCAATTGCCTGTTACTTGGGAGAAGAGACCAACCACCACTGCTCTACAATCTCCTTTCAGGTAGTTGTAGAGAGCGATATGGTCTCCTCTCAGCCTCCTTTTCTCCAGACTAAACAACCCCAGTTCTCTCAGCTGCTCCTCATAAAACCTGTGCTCTAGGCCCCTCACCAGTTTTGTTGCCCTTCTCTGGACTCGCTCCAGATCCTCAATGTTTTTCTTGTATTGAGGGACCCACATAAGCTCCTAGCTCCCTGCAGCTAGTGTGGGCCATGGCCCGGTCATGATGCAAAATGTCCAACTCAAGCACAGAATCTGTACCAGCCACCCACCAGAGCAGGGCCAGAGCAGGCTCACGAGCATGTCCCCTGGGTAGCTACCCTGCCTTGCTGTCAGTGTGGTACATTGGTGAGCACAGCCCTGGCCCCTAGGGTGGGCAGGGACAGTGAGTCCATGGGGGATGTCCCCCAGGGCAGCATGGACGGGTCCCATTCTCCTGACTGGAGGCAGAGAGGCTGGCTGCAGTGGAGCAAGCTGTGCTGTGACACTTGGCCTCTGGCTCTAGCCCCTTTTGTTTCCTGGCTTAACAATAGTCAAAGAGACCGGCCTTGGCCATTAATATTTGCAGTGTAAACGGGGCTGGAAAAAATTGTCCAAATGCTTGATGGTATTTTATCTTAATCACACTCACACTCCTCTATTCGCTTTCCCACAGATAGCCTGTGCATGGGGATTTGTCTGGTTTGGTTGGTGCTGCAGGGATAGCCAGGGCTGCTGAGCGCCCAGTGAGTACCCCCGCACTGAGCACATACCTGTCTCCACATGCCATGGCAGCCAGGGAGGGCCTGAAATGTCCATGTCAGCAGTGAAACCCACTTCTGCGCTCACTTCTGCTCTCACTCCATGTCTTACTGTGCCGCGACCAGAACAGGAGCGGAAAAAGTGCCATGGTGAAGTGACTGGCCATAGAAATGGATAGGAAACACCAGAAAACAACCTGGAAGCAACCAGTCATGTTTCTGTCCAGCATTTTCAGAAGAGATGTAAAAGATGGAGCTTGTTGTGTACCAGAGACCAGGGGTAAGTGAAGTGAATGCAAGGCACTTGTCTAAGGGCCAAAGGTCCACCTGGTGCAGGGTCCTGCCCCTGGCCCCACAGCAGCAGCTGTGGGACAGGGATGGTGAGGGTGAACACCCAAGCACAAATACAGACTGGGCAGAGAATGGATTGAGAGCAGCCCTGAGGAGAAGGACTTGGGGTTTTGGTTGATGAGAAGCTCAGCATGAGCTGGCAATGTGTACTTGCGGCTCAGGTGGCCAGCTGCATCCTGGGCTGCATCAAAAACAGCATGGCCAGCAGGTCAAGGGAGGTGATTCTGTCCCTCTCCTTGGCTCTTGTGAGACCTTACTGGGAGTACTGTGCCCAGCTCTGGGGCTCCCAACATAAGAAGGACATGAACCTGTGGGAGAGGGTTCAGCGGAAGGCCACAAAGATGATCAGAGAGCTGCAGCACCTCTCCTATGACAGGTTGAGAGAGCCAGGGTTGTTCAGTCTGGAGAAAAGAAGGTTCCAGGGAGACCATATAGCAGCCTTCCAATACCTAAAGGAGGCCTACAGGAAAGGTGGAGAGGGAGTGTAGTGATAGGGTGAGCGGTAATGGTTTAAAATGGGAAAAGGGTAGATTTAGATTAGATATTAGGAGGAAATTCTTTACTGTGAGGGTGGTGAGGCACTCGAACAGGTTGCCCAGAGCAGTTGTGGATGCCCCTTCCCTGGAAGTGTTCAGGGCCACATTGGATGGACCTTCGAGCAACCTGGTCTAGTGGAAGGTGTCCCTGCCCATGGCAGGGAGATGGGAACTAGATGGTCTTTAAGGTCCCTTTCAAGGCTAACCATTCTATAATACAATGCCTGGCCTGCATGGAACAGGATTGTGCCCCAAGAGCGAGGAGTACTGACCCTGGCACTGCCCCGTGCGCTGGCACAGGGGGCAAACACGTGAGCGTGTCTCTTTCGGCTGGGGCCAGCTGTAGCCTCCTCAGCAGCAAGGCCCTGCGTGCATTTTTGGAAGTGCTTCGAGACTGTTTCTCCTGAGGGCTGTTGCTGGCTGGGTGCAGCGCAGGCAATAAAACCCAACGGCAGCAATGCTGGTGGGGCCCTCACACCATGGCTCCCTCTCCACTGGCAGTGCCATACAGAGGGCTGTGCTGTGGCCACTGGGTGATGCAGCCTGAATTCAAGTTGCCTAACTCTCCCCAATTTTTTGCCTGGTTTTGACAATTTTTAGCTCCACCAGTGGAGAAATGCCACAGAGGAGAGATGCCCAAAGAGTCCCCTCTCCCTCCCTCACCCTGTCCGCAGGTGGTGAAAACACATTGGTGAGTCCTGCCAGCTTCTGCAAGTTGGGTCATGGTTCAACGGTGGCCGTGCTGGGCCAGTTTCGCTCACCTTTGCTCCCTTGTACCCTGCAGCCTAAGGTTTCAGCTGCCTAGGAGCCTCCATTGACTTTCCAGCCATCTGCCCTGCTGTGCCGCCGAAAGGGAGCTCCGTTGGCCCCCAGGGTTGTGGTGAAAAGGTTTGGGATTGTGGCTGGAAAACTCCCCTTGCTCAGGCACCTGAAGGGAAACTACCCTGATGTTTGGTTTTTTGGTTTTGTCCTGATTTTTTTTTTTTTTTGAAGTCCTGAGTTTACAAGCTAGCCTTGTGGGGATATTTTTCAACTGGTATGGGAAAGGTCTATGCAGGGGAGGGAGAAGGAGCTGGCCACTGATTTCTAAGTACTTAAAGCTGGTGAAATTGGTGATAGGGCTGTGTCATTTACCATGGCTGCATCTTTACCTCCTTCTGCTGTGGGTTTCTCTTCCATAAAAGCATGGGCCTGAGCTCCTGGGCTGGTTGGAAAGAGGCTGATCCCTCCAGGAAACCCTTTTGATGTGGACTTCAGGAGGATCTGGATCAAGCTTTTAAGGTAGTTTGTATAGATTTTTAACAGCCATTTACATCTAATCTAGAAATAGTATTGCAGATTGATATTATCTGAGAGAAATGACAAAATACTGCAAAAAGCCCCCTGTACTTCTCCAATCTCTAGCCCTAACCTAAAACCTCCTCTCCTCTTGGAGTTTTGCTAGGACTGTGGTACCAGCTATGCTATGTTTTGCCAGTAGAAGCTGTATCATTTAGACATCACAGCCTCTGACTGACAACTTCCCTGGCAAAAAACCAAAAAGTTTGCTATGTGTACCTGGCCTATGTGATGTAGCCATGAGGTGTCTCGTCAGCAGTGGTTTATGGAGATATTTAGATTTGTATGAGTTTCACAATCACATATGAAGCCCCTGGGCTGCTGGAGCATTCCCTAGGTGCTGGCAGGGGCTGGGGCCCTCAGCAGTTTTCAGGGTGGAGCTCATCGTCTTGCTTTAAAGCATCTCCTCATGAATGTTCTAGACTGAGAGCAGAGGGACAGTGGCGCTTCTCACTGCTTGTACCCAGGGGAATAAAGAGAAGCAGGACTAGTGGGAGTTTTCAGAAGCCTCTAACTCACCGGAGGAGCATAAATATCTTCAAGGGATTGCCCTGAGGTGCTTCTTAAAAAAGCAGCCAGGTTAAAGTGGCTTTGCTAAGTTTGTTCCCATGAATATGATTTTCCCCAGGCATACTTTTTACATATACTTGTTAGATAAAAGCTACCACACAGTAAAAGAAAAACAACACACAACCCTCTTAATTAAAGATATCAGGGGAAGGAGGCTCCTCATACAAAGAAAAAAAAAAAGAGGTGAGGTGGTTCTTGCTTAAAAAGCCCTGAGAAATAAAGCTACCTGTGACTGCTATGGTGGTCCACCCAGGCTCCCGCACAGAGCCTGGGCTTCAGTGAGTGTTGGTGGCTGGGACT
Source organism: Arenaria interpres (assembly GCA_013399435.1). Taxonomy (NCBI): domain Eukaryota; kingdom Metazoa; phylum Chordata; class Aves; order Charadriiformes; family Scolopacidae; genus Arenaria; species Arenaria interpres. Next base: position 51,940 of record VXAK01019234.1, read on the forward strand.
CTTACCAGGGGTTCCCAAACCCCTCTTACCTCCTCCACCCCAGACCAACCCCTTACTCCCCAGTGATGGCAGGGATCGGAAAACCCAACTTAAAAGCTGCTCCTTTTGATCTGCTTTCCAGGACTGGTCCTTCTGGGGTGTATTCTGCCGTGGCCTTGTAGCTCCCTGCCCAGGTTACCTGCCTGCCTGTCCAGCCTATGTCGGGATGCCCCCAAACTTCTGAGAAGTTTCTCAAATGCCTGATGTGTTTTAGCAATGGGCTCCTTCCACACCAGTGACAGCGGGATGACACTGTCCATTTACATAGGCATGGTCCTGCGTCTCTCTGCCCCATCACCACTTTCTTCAAGGCTCCCCTGCTTTTTCTTTCCCTGGTGCCTGATGAGGGTGGGTTATCCAACTCCCCTTCTGCAGAAGTGTGACTCCCTCTGGTCACACCTCTGCGAGGTGGGACAGAGTGATTTTTACAAGACTTTTGCTAGCTAGCCCTTTGTGTGCCATGGAAATGATCCCACGGTGCTCAGGGCCTGGGGAGCAATGAGTAGGTTACTTTGCCCACAGCGCTGAGAGTGTAATGTAGAGGAAATGGAAGCAATGACTGGTGCCGATAGAAAAGCCAACTGTTGGACGTGCCTGTTTTGTGCCAGTTAATTCAATTATGCTGACGACTTGCTTTGATGTAAACTCAGTCTTGTGAGCAAGCCTATGATCTTATATTTGAAAGCCAGGAAAATTCTGTTGAAGATTTGGAAGCTGCAAAGGCTATTGTTGGGATATGTGGTGACAGTATGGATCCAGGGGATATGCCTTTCAAAATACGTTGACCTAGGACGTCGTGTAGGGAGAGAAAAGGTGGAAAGGAGGTGGGGGGGTGCCTTCCTCAGGTGGGGGCTGCTGAGCATTGGGTCTGAAAAGCTCATCTGGCTTGATGGATGCGTATCTGTTGTCTAATGGGAAGGAGTTTCACTGTGCTATCCTGTCTTCTTCGCTGCAGCTTGTGCTTATGTGGGTGTTTTGGGAGCTCAGTGACATACTGCTACAAACAAAAGCAGCGGTCTGGCGCGTTGGTAGTGAAGCAGTGGACCTGACTGAAATGGTTGATAGAAAGTGCAGCTACAAGAGCTGTGTGTGAAATCTGGAAGATACTCTAGACCTAGCAAACCCCTGTGAAAGCGACAGCAAAAGCTTATCTTGCTCTCCCATCAGTCTGCTGCTCATGGGAACCCGTGCAGCGAAGTATTTATTCAGAGGGCTAGTTGTGTAGGTGGCCGAGCTTGTTATCGCAGAAACGAAATGTTAGTCATGAGAGCGTATTCGCTAGACATGCCTTCTGCATGCGCCTTCTCGCGCGGCAGCCGGCTTTATCTCCTGGCAGGGTGCGGGCCCTTGCCAGCTTGGCATGGGAACGTGGCAGGATGGGACTTGACGCGAGGAGTCTGGAAGGGAACGCCGCTCCGCCAGCACCGAGCGCTTCAGCTGCATTTCCATGTCTAATCGGTCTAATTCGCGTTTGAATTAATGCAGTGTATATGAAGACTCTTGCAGCTAACAAGTGGTTGTGGTTTTGTTTTGTAAATCGTTATCTTGCTTTCAGATCAATGAAACGAACTCCGTGGCTGACAAACAAAGTTAACGTACTAAGGGTTTCAAGCATACGTAACTCTTAGGGTGGCTCAGATTTTGGGTGCCCAACTTTAACCAAACTTCCAGCAGCTTTTGGAAATGCGGATCCTGTCAAGGACAATGAAAGTGGGCACAGCAAAATAGAGGGTCCAAAGTGACAAATCCCTTGTGTTTAAATCCTTAAATCTGGTCTTTGCTTGTGTGTGGGAGAAGGTACTATTAATGAGGTATCATGGAATTACACCACGGTGAACCCTGGTTTTATACAAACGTCACAGAATCCAAAAACTTTTTCCTCTGTGAGAAACAACAAGCAATGTTACAGCAGTACAATTTCATGGCTGCTAAGGTCATTTCCCTCCTTTTGGCTGTTCCAGTACAATTAAAGCAAATAACTGTTAGTGTAGATCCTTCTCTTCAATCCAAGATAGCATAGGGAAAACCTACTGTTTTGAGTAGGTTCCTCAGAGCAGCTGTGAAGGAAGGTGGGTAGGACCCCATTGCAGAGAGCTATGAGGCTGTACCAAAGGAAGCAGAAGGGCCTTTGGTGGGTGACACACACCTGCAGCCCAGTTTCACTGGCACTCTGATTTTCGAAGGCATTCCCATCCACTGCTGTGCTGTTAATTTACCTACAATTCAAGTTGCCGAGGTTTTTTAACTATCATTTTCTTGTTACATATTGATTTTATTCTATTGCCCAAAGCTATAGAAATAATTAGCAGAAGAGTCTTCCCATCGCATTTACTATGTAGTTAATTAGAAGTTTTATCATATAGAGTAGTCATGTGAGAAACACAGTGCTGTAGTCCTCAAGTGTGCTATTCCAGATGATGTAAAACAGTGGATCTTCATTGAGTCCTGCCAGTCCTTGTCGTTTTACAACAGCAGCAGGCACATGGTCCCAAATGACGTGGGAAACACCAATGGCTTCTGTTTCGTAAACACTCCGAGGCCCAGCATGTCTCCAGGGAAGTTCTCACTGTTTAAGCAGCTAGTTGGGGATTTAAGCTGACTTCTGACAAATCAGTGCACTGTTTCCCCACAGTTTCCTTCCTGTCACCATGGGAGGTGACAGGTCTGTGTCATTTCCACAGTCTTTGCATTCACCTAGAATTTAGAAGGTCCAGGATAACAGTTTGCCTCTGGGCTCAGGGACTTTGGGGCTCACCACAGTGATTAGCAAATGCTGAGCCCTTTGTTGCATCTCTGCTAGGGTTTTTCCTGTTGCAGGATTGCCCTCCATGCATAAACCAGCTTTGTTACGGTAGGAAAGCCTTTCTTGCCTTACAGCACCAAGTCTCTGGGTCAGGTAGTTCAAGCGTCCTTCTGCTCTTCTCTTTCGCACTGCGGATCTCCCACAGCTAGCTGACAGTGGGTGCTGTGTCTGGCTCAGAAGGTGGCCAGTGGACCATCTGCACCAACACCTCTGAAATGGCCTCCCTGCAGAGTGTGTCTGTGTCTGGCCTGTGTCTCACTGCGGGACAGAGACCATGGGGTTGCACCTTTGCGTGCCATGCTTGCCGGTGACAATCACTGATCAGCTTGTGGGAGCTGTGTGCGTTATTTGTGACGGCTGCCTGGGAATTATGCTGCTGGGAGTGGTGGAAAGGAGCTGTGATTGTGTGCGTCTGCGTACTTAGTAGAGATGAAAAAGAAACTTGTACATGCCAGTAGGTAATTTGGGCATTGATAATGAATCTCTCCCTTGCAATTGGGTGGCTTAAATCCAGCTCATGGCCTAGAAAGAATAATGTTTATTCCTGAAAAGAAGGCTCTTCAGCATGTTTTTCTGGCTGCAGTCAGATATCTGACTGTCTGATATCCATGTTTTAAATTGGAGCAGGTACATGTCCTGGAGAGGAGCTGAGAGTGGTGGCTGGCTGAAGATATAGCTCAGCTCAGTCTCACCTCCTCCCAATAAGTGGTTCCCGTAAAGCTGGGAGGAAGCATATGATATGCTGTCCCAAGTACAGCTCCATCTCTAGACCCTCACGTCTCTGAAAGAGGTGTTGTGTTGTGCCAGATAGCTGGTGGTCCTCTGAAGCTTCCCGTATTTAAGTGTTTATTCCAGCTTGTGATATGCAGAGAGAGTTTGTGCTTTGGCCAGGAAGGCAAGACTGGCTGGGAGCTGCTATTCAGTTGAGTAGCACTGCTTCCTGCTGAGGAGATGGGTCTCAGCACTCAGAAGAGCACCTGAATAAATGGGCTGGTGGTGTTTTGTTGGAGAGGTCCCTAGTCAGCAAAGTAAGAGTGTGTAGAGGTGCAGAGCAAGACATCTACCAGTGGCACTCCAGAGAGGACGTCTGAGCAGAGACCAGGGTTTTGGCAGGTTCTACACTCAGATTCTCTGCTGTAAGGTTCCATAAGGAACATGCCTTTTATTTCTGAAACCACTAGTCTACTTACATGGCAAGCTCTTTGGGCGTGGGTGCTATGTATTTTCCTGTTGCTCCCTGCAGCCTTGGTTTGATTTGATACTCTTCTAGGGGGTGGGAGCTCCTCAGTCTGCAGAACGGCGGGCACCTGAGGTGGCTGCTGTGCCAGGGGCATAGGCAGGCAGCCTGCCCAGGGAGGCACAGCCCAAACTCAGGCTCTGGGGACCTCGGTCGCCTTCTGGATACTCTGCTGACTACCTAGGGCTGGTACAAGCACTTAAGTTAGATGCCTAAAATTAACCTAAGACGATGTGATGATCCTCGTCATCCCTTCTCCATATGCACTTTTTTTACCCACATTCATGTTTCTATATGGCCGATGTCTGATTTACATCCATTCATTTCCCAAAAAACTTTTCCCAAAAGCTTTTTTCCAAAAACCTTCCCAAACCCAAAAGCCTTTTTACATACAATCAGTGCTGTGAAGTGGTCTGTTCCTGGTTAATTGCAACGCACTGGACATTATTCTACAAATCTTTGTTGGAGCCCGAAACGAGGGCTCATCTATTCTTTGTGTGCCTCAAGACTGTAATCTGAGATGCATGTTTAGTTTGGTTGATGTTAGACACTATTTAAAACTACAATTTCTGTTGCATCAGTAGAAAAAGGGAAATTCCGCTTGCCAAAACCCCCTTCCTCTTAAATATCCATCACTGCCTTGACTAGCTTAAATAAAATATCCACATTATAGCTCAAAGCTACTATGATGTTAGAAGTGGACTTCCCATCTGAATATTGGATGAAAGAGTTATAACCTAGAAATTAATAACCTCAAAATTAAGCTGTAGATGTATAAGCAACAGCTGGACTAAAGATTGGTTGCTTCTTCAGAGAAGGCTTTTTTTTTCTTTTCTTTTTCTTTAAATATCTGGCTAAGAAATATTGCTTGATCAGTTATAATTTAAGGCAAGTTCATCTAAACTAGCTGTGCTAAAGGAAGAGATTACCATTGCCTGCCTGCTGGTTACTGCTTCTGTGCCGGAGGGAGGCAGCTGCAGGAGTGACAGGCCTCTCTGGGATGTTGTGGCGGGATCCCTGTAAGCATTTCCCAGGCACAATCCACCTGCCTGGAGCAAGCAGATGGCTCTGGTGGTTTGAGGGTTTGCCCTCAGCACGAGTGCACAGGGCAAGCTACTGGGCAGGAAGGCAACATGAAGCCCTGACTCGATCTGCCAGCAAAACCACTTGTTATCTGTAACCCACTGGAGATGAAAGGAGCCCCGTTTACCTATTTAAACTCTTTGAATGAGCACATTGTGGCTGCAGTACATTAAGGAGGAAAGCAGGCTACAGGCATGCCAGGATGCTAAGCTGTTGAGCTGACACAGCAAGGTATGGAGGTCTTGTCCATCTGTGACTCCAGAATTCAAGTGGGCCACGGTGTGTAGCAGTGAAACGAACCCCAAGTAGTTGTGGGCTGGAAAGAAGAAAGGCTGCTTATATCCCCAGCAATAGGAAGGTGCCTGATGGTGTTTCTAAATAGTGGAGGAGGGAAAGAACAGCAAACTTTTGGGTGCCTGGTGTGGTTAAAATAGACCCTGAGCCCTCAGATGTTTTAAGTTGCAGTTGCTTCTGAAGGGAAGAAACACTGGTGTCTGTGTTTGCATTTCCATGAGCCATGTGAAACAGCTACAGGGAATGCCACCCAAAGCCATTTCAACTCTTGCCCTTGGTCTTTACGTATTAGGGTGACTCCATGCTTCAGTGTCAAGCAAGACATTTCACAGCTCAAAGAGGCTCAAAGAGCTGCTTATCTCATACGTGATGAAAGCAGTGATTCTGTTGCTGGAGAAGAGGGAATCTAGTTTCTCATTATCGCATGTATCATTTCTAGGGTTGATCTTTGAGCCTCTCTGACCCTAAAGCACTCAGGAGCTACCACTGCTGAAGCTAGCGTTTTTCCCCCAACTGGTGTTCTCAATGTGGCTTTCACAGTCGGGTTTTAGCAGGAGGAAAGGAGGAGAAAACGCTGGAATTTCCCTCTGCAAGTAACTGATCAGGAACCAGTGGTCTCCTTGCACGCCTGCAATTAAACTTCAGGTGGGAGGCTCCTGGAGGCCTTTCCAACTAGCAGAAGATGTCGTGGTTGGAATCTGTTGCCTTCTACTTAAAAGTCATGTATCAAGGAGTTTCTCTTTCAGCAGCTGCCCAGTATGCAAACTTCTGAAGTGCACTTTGATGAAAGGTAATCATTATCGCTGCAGAAAAATATCCCACTTGCTAATTGCATTCAAATCAAAACTTTTCATGCTTGATTGCATCTGAGGGAGAGGATGAGCTGGCCAAAGCAGACTGCTATCATCCTAACTAGCTCGACACTATCCTAATGAATTTCTGGGATGAGGATGAAGTTTCCTCTCAAAACACACGTATCTGCAAACAGAACTGTGAATGTGGCAGGTGGAGAGGCTGCAATTCAGCATGCTGCTCCAGGCGCAGATCTGCATTGAAACAGTGATCGGGGCCCAATTCCCCTTGCCAGCCCTTTCAGTGGCTCTAACATGCATGTGAAGCATGGGGCTGTGCTGAAACACTCGCAGTGCCGCAGAGAGGGAGGAGTGGGATCTGGCAGTAGCAGGGGAGAGAAAGAGAAGAGGAAGCCCAGCGGGAAACAGGCTCATCCCTTTACAGTTTCTTACCAGGATGGTGTCTGTGGGGTTATTGAAGATACCACATCTCTCTCTCAACATGCATAATGCAGGAGCTGCTGGTCAAAGCAAGGCCAGAGGACTTTGTCCTGACTTACGGAATTGTTCCCATAAATGTTCTGCTGACCTCCAGAGGTGGTAAAAACTGCTCTCATCTAAACCAGATTTACACAGAAACAGGATCAGGTCTTGCGAAATATTTAATCATTTCATCTGATGCATCCGGGTAGCTCGACAGACAATAGCTGTTTCCATGCTCTAACAGGAGCTTCACTGATTGCGTAACTGGAGAGAGAAGAGAAATGGAGCAGCCGCAGCTCCATGTGGGGCGATGGCAGCGGCACCAGAGAGGTGTGCAGGGAAGAGGAGCCAGGCATAGGCACCATGAAGCAAAAACCCAAACCAAACCCAGGAACATAAGCATCATAGGCAGGTCTTGTTTGCTTTTCTTTCTGATTTGCTTTAGCAGCAGACAAGTGAGCCCCATGTGAGCCTGGTGTTTATCCCTGCACCACAGGCTGGCTCTTTGCCTGGCACAGGAGCTGCACCCAGACCAGGGGTGCTGGGTGCTCCCTTTGGGTCCTGCTTCAACCCACCAGCTCACCCTGAGGCTTCTCTCCTTCCCCTTTCTTACATGGGAATTTGTGGTTTTTTTCCCCTCTTAGAAAGAGCATGGGCGAGGTGTGTCATGGGCAGCAAACAGGAGCTTACAACCTTGGTCAGAGGTTGCAAATCCTCCCTCACAGTTCATGTTGTTGCACCAGGGCTGGAGGTGATGGCTGCTGACTCATGAGAGGCTCTTTCTTGTTTGCGCTGTGGAGATGAGCAAGGTGCTGAGCTGAGGACAGCAAGAGACGGGATTTGGCAATGGAATGAACCTCGCCGTCTTCTCATGTGGGTGTGGAGAGCAATTCCTGCAGATCTGTTGAGTCAGTCCCATTTGCAGTGCTTGGCTGCTGGTGAGCCTCTGCTTGAGGGCAGGAGACTGGCATGACACACAGACGGGTGCAGGGAAGAGGAACAGGCTGAGTGCGAGGTGCCAACATGGACATTACCAGGCATTAAAGGGCTGAGTGGAGATCCTGCATGTGAAGGACAGGGCTCAGACCCTGCAGCCCTGTATGCCAGATGCCCTGCTTTGGATGCTGTGCGTTAAACCCTGAAGCAGACTAGTTCGAGGATGTTTGCTTAGTATTGCCCTTTCCACTGCCTTTTCATCTCACTGTTAGTCTTGGGTGTCTTTCCAATGAGCCAGAGAAGTGCTGTGCGTGCAGACAGGTTGCATGTCTCATTTCAGGGTATTCAGGTCACCTGAAGATGTTTCCGTTCCCCCAGCGCCAGCTGGCTTCTCCAACTCCAGTACCCACTGGAAGCTGCCTTGGTTTCAAGAAATGGGAAAAAAACCCACAAATCTGTGTGGTTTTTAGCTTTTAAAATAGGTTTTATGCTACACTTTTAAAATGAATAAATGCCACCAAAAGAGGAAGTGATAACACCAACGGGGAATGCAAGATGCTTGGCTCAGTTGAATCACTCAACCTGCTTTTCTGAAGTTAGCCTCCTACACTGCTGAAAACACTTACAATAAATGTATCTTAGAAAAATGAGAGTGATCTTCTCAGTTTCTCTCTTTTTTCTAAAAACAGAAAGTGTTGTTTGACAAAGGGGATCACCACACGCTATTACATGACGTGAGAGGCCCCATTGAGCCATCTTGCTGCAAACTAGTTTGAGGAAGAATTACTCAGCAAAAGCTCCCTTGAAATAGGTTGAGACATATGCACATTTCGGCTGCTTCCTAAAGCAAAATGAGTCTGCACTGTGATTTAAAAAGAGCTGGTGTATTAATTAGGATTTCCCTAGAAATGAGTTACTCTGATTCTCAGGGCTGCTGCTTTGCTCAGACGTTGCTCTGGCTGAGCCAGGTTGAACTGCTATGCCTGTAATCTTGCACAGAGGTTGTGCTCACTGGTTTAAAGGTAGTAATACTTCTGCCATCTGACAGCGCTTCAGCGGTGGATAGGGAGCAAATGCAGCGGAGAAGGATCCCACAGTGTGTGGGCAGGCTGCAGTCAGTGCAGACACCACCCCAGCCTGGCAGGGAGAAGAACTCTCCAGGAGCAAGTCTGTGGGACTGCGGGCCACGGTCCCTCACCCATCCCATCTTCTGCTCTTCAGAAAGTGAACCTGGTCAGAGTTTGGTTTTAGTTTTCAGGATAGAGGCTAGTTTGGGATATGAGTCCTTTAAAGCTATTTTTCACAGATTGGTCCCTAACTTGGTGCACTGGGGACAAGACCATATAGGGAGCAAGATGTTGCTGGGTATTTACTTCAGTGTGCTGCTGTCTCCTGTGAAGTGCTAGATCTCTACACGCAAGACGTGACTTGCAGGATTTTATCATCAGCGCTAACATTTTTGTACCTCTCCTTTCTGCTGTGTGAGTGCTGTCAGCGTGAGTGCTTGGTGCACGCTGGCTATCAGACTGAGGTTGAGCAGAGTGGAGGAATTCAGATTATCTCTGCTTTCTGGGAGTGTGTGTCACAACCTTAGCTATCCACGAGGTGTTTGTATTGTGCTTCTTGGTGCCTATATGGGGTTTGTCAGTATAGCCGTAACATCTGGTGGGATTGGGACCTCCCCGAGAAGCAAGTCTGTGAAACAGAAACTTTCCAGCAAATGCTGCTTGGTGTGAAATGCCGGGAATGAGTCCACCTGTGATTCACTGCCTGCCATCCACGAGGCTGGATCATTCCCAGAGGGCTCTGCTCCTTCCCTCAGCCCAACAGTGGAGTAGAGAGAGGTCACCAGGTCCGTACAAGCTGTCTTTAAAGGAGTAGAGCTGAACTAGTACTCAGAAATACATTAAATTGGAGCAAAAATAAATGGAAGCCACCCAAGGCTGAATCAGAAACTGAAGAGAAATAAAGGAGCAATGCAGAAACAAATGACATTGCCTTTGCTTGCACCAAGGCCATTAAATTAGATAGGAACACTTTCAAGCAGTGAAGGACCTTTGAAAGTTTCCACCAGGTCCAGTAGTGTAGAAAGTGATCTACATGCAGGAAGACAGGAGATGAATTATGTAAGGAAAAACAACATCTAAAAAAATTATTTTTACTCTTTTCCTGGAGAAAGTAATTTCTATGCACTGGGTCCTGTCAATTTTTTCTTCCTGGTGAAGTCTTTCTAAGGAGATAACAGACTTTGAATTAAAGTAACCTGTGGTTTCAACCCATGCAAATATTTTCCTGCCCAGTTGCTGAATAGTTTGTAGTGACGTACTCCAAATTTCATGTAGCACTGAAATGATTTCAGCGAAACTGCAAATGTAGATATAAGGCAAACTTTGCCTTTCTGCAACGGGAAGCAAAGGAAAAACTAAAAAAAGGACAAAAGGACTTTCCCAGGCTTTTTCCATCTCTTCTTTGTTGTCATTTCATCTGACATTTATTTGAAAATCTAAACATGCGAGGATGAGTACTTCCTGTGCCTGACAATGTTACTATTTCTGAAGGAGAGGAAATTATTATTTTCCTATTCATTTACTTCTTTTGTACTGATTCAGCCACAAGTGTTAGCTGACCTCAACCGGATGCAGATCTGTCCAGACATTTCTCTTGCTCCTTGCGAAATCTTATATCCATGGATCCTCTCCCACCTTTTCAGTTTCCCAACCTGTGTTTTGGTTTACAGTTTGTAGTAGGCAAACTACTGCTGTGTGCCCAGAAGCCACAGGGAGCGTGAGTGTGGAAGAGCAACAGACCACACACCACACACATGCGCTGATATTTTTATAAAATCAGGTCGGTCGGTCATTTTCGATCACCCTTGCCGGCACAGGAAGATGTCGCCTTGTGTTGTGATAATACCAAAAATCCCCTGGCGCTTTTAGTGTGAATCAGCTCAGGGCTGTTCCTGTTTGCGATGCAAAAGCAGAATCCAAACGTCCGTGTGCTGCAGCGAGATGAAGTTGGGCGGGCAACCCCTATGCCCCCAAACACACAAACCAAAAACCTCCATCTAGTAGTTAAGGCTTATTCTCACACTGCTGCTTGTACAAGATTGGGAAATGCACAAGGCAACTGTGAGCAGGCTGATGGTGGCACGCAGTGTACAGCTAATACTGACTGGGTATTTCTACCCATGAGGTGTAGCCCTCAGAGGTGCGTCTATTCTCAATTGCGTATTCTGAAACTTGAATATTTATATCACAAATAATACTTCAAATTACTTTCCTGATTCTATTGTTTAGCTTGAGCTGACAGTTTCACATTTAGTAATAAATTTCCAAAGCCTGTCTTAGAGGCGTAGGTTTGAAACAAGGACCTATCCTATTGCTCATTCTTTGTCAAAAGTTATATTGCAGGCCCGTTTCTTCAGATATCTTGCTGAAGCGCATGTTTCTGGCTAGCAGGTTACTACAGGTATGCCGAGCAAAAGTGTACAGGTACATCTTACCACGTATCTGCGGGAACCATTACTCCTTTCCATGGAAACCCATGAGCTCCTGCTGACTCACAGGGTAAAGAGATGTCCTGTAATTTTGGTGGAAGGGCTGCAAGACTGGGTCTGAATCAGAGGGAGCATTCTATGCCATTTGTTATCATTCAGCAAGGGCTTTTCCTCTTCAGGTCTACTTTGTTGTGGGCCAAATGGGTTGGGAAGACTTGTAGCAGTGATACCAGTCCCCTCTCTTGTCTGTTACTTTAGGATTGGGAGGATGGCAAAGAACTGTTTGATTTCTGGATGAAGACTCCTAGATCTTTTCAGGGCTGACTATAGTCCTCTCGATGGCAACACATTCTGGGAGGCTGGGATGCTTCTTGTTTCTTAAAGCACTGCAAACAAAAGGTGTCTCTGCCTGTGGCTGTGCTGCAGCCAGGGTTCCTCTCCATCTCCCTGGTGGCACTGTGCTGTCCCCAGCATGGCTGATGGAGACCAGGTGGGCCTGCAGCCTATCTGCCAGGGTAATGAACACTGGCCCTTTCAGCACGTCCAGAAAACACTCAAAACTTTTGCAAAGACTATGGCGGGTTGCCTAACGTCATGGGGAAGGTCGGGCAAAAAAAGGAGAAATAAATCTAGATCTTGATGTGCTACACTGGTTCCCCATCTGCCAGACCACCTTCATCCTCTCTCTCCTCTGCTTCTTCCTCTGCATTTCAAAATGTCCTCCCTTGAAGCTGGCAGAGAGTGTTTCCTTCTGAACCGGGTTTCTGAAACTGTGGGATGCAGGTCAGTAGGTGATGTCTGTCCCCTGCTGGGTCACACTGTCTGTCAGCTCCCTCTCCTCTCCCTGTGTTGGTCAGATGGATGAGCAGCCTCCCAGTTTTGCTCCCTGTCCTTTTTATGGTGAAACTGACACCAGCTGAATTCTGTCTGTTTCTCCACTGGCTTGAGCTTCGTTTTACTAAATTCTCCTCTTGTCTGCATGTGGGAGAAGTCACAGCTGGATCTTTTCAGGAGGTCTTGGAGAGCAAGAGATGAAACCCCATGCTGCCTCCCCACAGTGCATGCCAGGAAAAACTCCTGGTGGGCTGAAGGAAAACATGGGCTCAGCCTCCCTGAAGGCTGATGGAGGATTAGGAGTGCGTACATGACCCACAGAAAAAGATGCTGGTTGCCCATGTCTGTCCCGCCTGTGACGCAAACCCAGTGGGGCTAAGTCTGCACGGGGTGAAATTAAGCCAAGTGATATGTGCTTGGGATGCCTCCCCAACAGCAACAGAGCTGCTGGAGGCTGGCACTGTGGTTTCAAATTTAAATATTCTCTGCAGTGATGTGGTTGATCAGAAAAGAGAAATGGGATGGCTTGTGGCTGGTGGGAAGCCGTGTCTGCTCAAGAGCCTCCTGAGAAGCTGGTGGTGGTTGCCAATGCCAGGTCAGCTCTCCTGGAGCTACTGCTCACAGCCAGTGGGGTTGCGCAGTGTCCGGACGGAGCAATTCTACACCACGCCTGGGGCCTCTAGACATTGTTGTCCTACAGATAAATAACAGGGTCTGAGCTGCTGACATTGCTTGTAATGCTGTGAGTCAGGTTTTCCAAAGAGCATGGTGCCTGATGTGCTGAGCTGTAGGAAAAACTGGCCCCATGTTCAGGTGTCTGCTGGAGCGCTGAGCTCCCAAGAAATTTGGGTGCAGGAGGTGGATTTCCTTGGGTACCATGGCTCACATCTTCTGCTCAGGCTTGAGCCTAACCTCCCTGGCCCTGTGTTGTATCCCTTGGTATGATGCCCCAGCTCCGGGTGGGATCACACGCTCCCAGCACATCGTATTTGATGACCTCCAGTCGGCCGTGTTCCTGGAGAGGCAAAGGGCTGGCCCTTGGCCCTTGCTGGCCTTTGCAGCTCTCTGGAGCTCTTCCAAGGGGAGATAAGGCTGTTTCTGCACCCTGCAAAGCCTGGGAAGAGCCAGGCATCGCCAGTGGCGTATTTGAAATTAATAGAAAAAGGCGTGTCTTTACACAATGTGCTGTTCAGCTGTTGAGCAAAAAAATCTAGTGGAGGTTTTTAATGCACAGAAACTACTTCTGGCTCAGGACATCCCTGAGCCGTAAATTGTTGGAGGTTGAGAATGGATTCAGCCGGAGACATTAGCATATGTTTTGGCCTGTTCTTGTGCTCTTCCCAAACTGGTGCCTGGCCAGTTTCAGAGAGCAGAGATGAAGCAGGATGGACTTCAGTGCCCCCATGCATCTGCTCCGTGGCTGTGCAATGACGTGTGGCTCTCCCGGTGACCAACGCGGCACCTCTGGGGAAGTTCCTGCCTGTGCAACTAGGTGAGATCAGGCAGAATTGGCTCCCTCGTGTACTGAATGATTTCTGCTTAGGACTATGTGTTTATTTTTAAAAAGGGAAATACAGCTGTATGCTTTCTTCACTGCATCAATATAAAGGAAAACCACAGAGATGAAGCTCTCATAGGACAACCCCCAAATTTTCTCAAACAGATTCCAGCTGTGCTTCTGTTTTTTGCATAACATTGAGGCATAACATTTTCACTGCTTTTCTGTTTTGCCTTTTTTTCTAGGGTGTGGGGGGGAGGCTTGTTTGCTTTTGCCTTAGGCTGCGGACAAGGCGCAGCAGCAGAGGCAAATTTCAGACCAAGTACTGTAAGTCCAGTGGGGTGTTTGCAGCGTTCCCTGTACCTACAACCAGCAAGGAACCGAGCATGACTCTGCTTCATGCATGCAGCCACGCGGTGGGGATCAGCTACCCTTTGGGTCATGCCTTTGGTCTACTGTATCTTCACTTTACCTGTATCATTTTTTGTTTTCCATTTTCCCCTTTTTTTGCTATAACTTTTAGACGTCGGTGGTAGATGGTTAATGCAAGGATTCCTTCTCTGCTTTTTCTTCCTCTTTTCTTTTAAAAATGTTTTAAAGATTTTCTCCCCTCTTTAACTCTTCTTTCACTTAACACTGTTAAGATGACCTAGAGCGAAGCTGAGATCTGGACGGTGGCTTTTATGATGATGGCGCCGGGAAACTCTGTGAAACCAGCAGAGATATTGCCAGAACCAGCCGCTCACTACCTTGTGGTAACATGTTTAATGGTCATCCAGTTTCTGAAGCTGTAATTCAGTTATTATTGTAGCTATTAAACCCTCCTCATGGCACCCTGTCTACCTCCTTGATGCAGCAGTAACCCTAACACAGACCATACATGTCCCCAGGGAGACAAACGTTTGCAGTGGTGCCTGTGCCACCTTGCAAACTACCCGTGGAGAGATGCTTGGCTTTTTAGGCAGCTTATTAATTCTCTTCTTTGAGGAGAAGGCTGAGGTCCACGTGGAAGCTATTTAAATGAAATTCCTGTTTGTCTGGCTGCCACAGCACTGGCCCTTTGAAGCTGATGCTTCTTTTGGGAAGAAAAAAGCAAAAAAAAAAAAAAAGCTGACCATAAAAGGGTCACTAGCCCTACAAGGCACTGAGCTGTTTGGAATGCCAGCAGTGAGGGATGGAGAGCTGCCTGCGCTCGCCTCCTGCATGCTCCGTAGCCCCTGGCTGGGGCCTGGCTGGGCACTCAAATCCTGCTTATGGAAGGCAGGAGAATTTGGATCATTTGGGCTTACTTTCTGAAACTGCTCCCCAAAGGTCCAAGCCATCTGCACAATAAGACTTCAGACTACCCACTGCAACCTTTCCTGCCAAGAGAGAAAATTAAACTCTTTAGTTTTGTTTAGATGGAGTAAATTGCTGTGGTTTTGGTTTGCATCTTAAGAGTGTGTATTTACTACAGCCTATTTCTATGAAATTAAATGGTAACATATTGAAACACCATCACTTTGAAAGAGAAAGATCCCTCAGCAGTTTGGTGGGCTGCAACTGGGGTATGGGAACTTTTGCCCCTCACCCATTTTTACCCTGACTCAGGATACTGGCAAAATTGAGGATGAGCTGTGAGATGGCAAAGCAGCCCCACTACAGTTTTCCAAACAAACTTGGTAGTTATCTTTGCAATGCAGGAGTATGGGATGGAGTATTTGTCTTCATATCTAATAGGTGAGGCACAGAAACTGTTCGGCCCAGCCTGTAAGCCTACTTAAGCACTTAACCCCCACTGATTTCGATGGAAATGGTGTGACTAAGAGTCCTTTGAATGCCAAGGCCTGATCTTAGCTAACAGGATGCAGAAAGATTTTTGAGGGTGCATGGAACTAATCATCCTTTCTGATGAAGAACTGCAGCCAAGGCATGGCTACGGTACACAACACCACTTGTGACGGACTCTCAAACAGAAGATGGGGCTAAGGCAAGGGTCTGTGCTGTGAGGACAGGCCAAACCAATGGGAAGTTGTTTAAATTGCAAAAAATTGCTGAAAGGGTTAGGACAGTAAATGGCTAATAGATTAAATGAGCTTAACATACTGCATGAGAAGAAACCTGAGAGAGCATGAAATGATGATGCAAGATGGAATTCAGATGCTAAAATACTGATTTATCCTATTCTGCAAACATGAATATGAAATGTGTGGATGCTGGAAATGCTGCTGGCTAATCTGCAGTGATGCTGCATGAGAATGTCAGTGGGGAGCACCACAGCTCCCCAGTGCATATTCCTGGGAGGATAACATAACATGCAAGTAGCACCCCAAGTTCGTGTGAATTCAAGTGAATGCTGAAGCTATGGGAAACCATTTGATTTTCTGTGGCAAGATGAACTGTTGAGCAGAAGTGAAACTAAATATCCTGTTGGTGGGGGTAAAAAGCTTCAGTGCTTCTGCCAAATTTATGTTTTCCTCTGTTAGTCTTTTTTTGAAAAAAGGCATAAAGAAGGGATGGAAAGTTTAATTTGCAGATTAGAAGTTCAATTTTTGCATAGTTAGGAGGCAAAAGGCTTTCAAAGAAAGATATTTGCAATTTTCACATTTTTTATTTACGTTATTTGTAACATTTTGCACCCACATTACGTCAGTCATGATGTGATATTATTGTTTTTAAGACACTCGGTTGCTCAACCAGGAGGCTAAATCTCAAGTGATCAATGAGTGCCTACTCAGGAAATCGCCTCCTCTGCATCCTGTAAATGTAAATGTTGTTAACGTAAAGAATGTAATCAAATGAGACGTGCAGACTATTAATGGAAAAAAAAAAGTTAATTTCTCAATTAAATTTATTCTAATGTTTGCATCTTTTCAGGCGAGCTACTAAACTGACTTGTCACTCTGAAGTGTTTATTTTTATGTCATGAAAAAAATGCAATAAGAATAAATATAGAGCATATGAACTTAAAAGAACTCTTTTAAAAAATAGATCAAAGCCAGAATTTAAAATATTTGATGTTGAGACTGGTTTATAGATGTTAACCAGAGAGCATAAAACCAGTAGATTATTCTTTCATTTTATTTTCCTACCTCATGTGTGGCTGGAGTACTGTGGGAAGGGGATTATTTACAAGGTGACAAGGTACACCCATGAAAACGAGAGTTTTGGAGGATTTGTGCCTCTTGGGGTATGCATTATGTGATGCAGTGGTAAGGATGTTCAGCCTATGGGCAGAAGGGTATGTGGCACTGTTATGGCTGGACTTTCCTCCAGGCCCATTTTAGGGGGCCTGTAGATCAGTATCCCCATTCAGGGCCTGATGCTCAAAAGAGATGCTATCTTGTAGCCCCTAAACGTGACCTGTGTCCTCTTAGTTCCTAATATGCGGTGTTCAGCGCTTGAAAATCTGGTTTTGGAGATTTTTTAAAAAATCTTCCCCCCACCCCATGGTTCCTGTTCTCATAGCTTCTTAATCATTCTCCTCTGCCTTGGCTTCCTGAAAGGAGCCCATCTGCTCTCTCGCACTGGTTTCAGTCTGCGCTGAAACCGCAAAACTCAGATTAGGCTCTTCAAAAGCTTTACCAGGCTTCAGGAACTCCTGAAGCAAATCTGGGCCCGTTTTCATGCAAATCCAAATACCTTTTATGGTTTCGTTTCAACTTGACATTTTGATTTTGAGATTTTGAGTCGCTCAGACCCTACGGCTTTATGTGAAACCCAAAGGGCGTGAACTTACATGAACTGAAATGGAAAAATATTCAGATGAACCCACTGAAGACTGAAACTATGTTCCCACAACCGTACTTAATAAACCACTCTGTTTTTCTCTTAATTGCAGAAGTGGCAGCTACTGTTCCACAGCTAGGAGCTGCAGCAAGGCAGTTTCCAGTTTATGTATACTGGCTATATTAAATAGGGACCCTGGTAAATCATGGATGGTTTATAGTCTTCCAACTGGGAAGTCAGTAAATATAGCGCCCTCTCCACCTCAGTGTGACCTGAGCAACGAGAAAAATCAATGTTTTCCCCTCCCAGGGTACAATGGTGCAGGGGTGATGCAGGGTTTATCGTCACAGTGGGTCACTTGCTGTCACTTCCAGGAAAACTACGGCATGTCCTCTACCTTGGCATGGCTGAGAACAGTGCTGGGTCAGCTTAACTCCAACTTGTGGTGTGGAAGTCCTGCCACTGCTCTGGCTGAACACCTCCAGTGCCACTTCTGTTTTTTTCTGGCATGTCTGGCCATAGATGGCCCAGTAGAGGCCACCAACTCTCTGCAAAAACCCCGGCGTGGCCAGGTCACAACATCCAACCCCAACAGCCCTAGGACACATGTTGCTGATGGCAAGTGGAGGCACAAAGGAACTCTTGAGTTGGTGCCACCCATCTCCTCTGCCCTCACCTCGCCCACCTCGCCAAGGGCCAGGAGCCCATGGGGCTTGCCCAATGGGGATGGGAACAGAAGGACAAAGGAGGAGGTACTCCTTCATTCAGGCAGAGTAGCTGACAAGAGAGGGAGCAGTGCATGCTCCAGGCAAGCTTTAGCAAATAATCGGGGGCCTGACGCTCAGGTGAGTAGCCCATTTGACCCAAAATTGGCTACTCTATGCAAAGAGCAGGACCCACAGCAAAGCTTCCTTCTCAGCTATGATGGCAGGCTTCACAGTCTTCCCAAATCTGTTTGGATCTTTCCAAGAGGACAAGTCCATGTTGTTTTCCAGCTCAAGTGGCTCAACACTGTCCTGGGGAACTGCACGAGATGCAGATGGTGGAAGGAAATGCAACTTGCAGGTATCTGGTGCCCTGTGCTGTCACAGTGTCTCCTTGGACATCAGAAACAGCGTCAGGATCTGTGATACACATTTTATGCCCCATGTTACCGGCCCCACAACTCAAAGTGCAAGGTCCTAGTACCAGAAAATGTTTTAGAAATTACAAGTATTTTTATGGAATTCTCGTTCCTGAGTTTTTCTCTGCAACTCTGAATGATAGCTACTTTTTTTCACCCCCTCTTAATTCAACTTGTCTGCCTATTACATCCATTGAGGTCTGGGAACTGGGTCTCCACGGAAGCCTCCATACAAGGGGAGCTGGCAGCACCTGGCACCCCAAACCTCTGCTCTGTCCTTTTGCCAGACCCGCTGTGGGACAGGAAAGTCCTCCCTGGATGATGCAGTGCAAAGCACTCCTTTTCCTCCCCACCAAAAGGCAGAGGGCTTTTTAAGGGTTTCTTAACACTTAAAGTTGTGTTGTTGTGATGAACCTCTTTTTCTCGTGGCCTCCAAGGTTCAAAATGCTTTCCCTGCCAGATGGGACAAAGGAGAAGCAGGAGCAGAGGCAGAGCTGCAGGGAAGTGTAAGCTGGCTCTGGGTGGCTGTCCTCACTTCTGGGCTTAGTCCTGCCTAGGGACTCTGGTCTCTCTCTGTCCCTCTGGTTTAAAGCCCAAGAGGATACGGTAGGCCCCATTAAATGAAACAACTGGTAGTGGTGGGCTCTCATTTCTTTTTTTATAAAAAAAACCCCAAACCTTACTGGCACAGCTGTTCTCAAGCCCGGATAGGGAAACCCCAGAACCAGTGACACCTCTATGTACAGGCAGATGGTGGTATATGACCTTTTGGCACCGTGTCCCCCTTGAGATGTTACTGACTAAAGAGCGTGGAAAAACCTCTGTGGAGGCATGGCTGTGAACGACAGTGCTCAATATCTGCCTTTGGCTTTTTTATTTTTAGGAAGCACGTGTGCGGAAGTGAATGTCTGCCATTTCAAAGGCTGGCTCTGATTTTGTATGTCTGTGTCTATGGGAGAAGCAAGACAATCCACACCTAGGAAAATGAAGCCTTTTGAAATGAAGCTTTCAAAACCATCAGTTAAGACTTTTTATGTTAATTAAAAGATTAATATAATTGATTTAAAGAGCATGCACATCGCGGCAGCCTATTAAGGATGTGCTATCTGCAGTTTACATATGGTTTACTCACTGAAATACCATATACATAGTGAGGGAAGAAGGTGAGGTTAGTCATGGGTGGAGTGGAGCAAGTTGTCCTCGTTTAGTTATCTTATGGTAAAAAACACAGCTACCGTATCTACTTTAGGATTTTACTATGGGCTTGTTAAAGCTTGGTAACTAGCTTGTTTTTATGTTCTCTTTCAAGCTTCCTCCACCAATAACTTCTGCACTAGAGGCTTTGTTTCTGAGAGTTACCTGACTTCCACAATTACATTTTCTCCACACTAGGTTATTGCTAGGACTTGCTGCTTCAGAGTCACGACAGCTGGTGATGGACAGAAGGACTAAGTGACTTTCCCAGGGTGACAGGGGAAACCAAGCCGGAAATTGAACCCAGCCAGTCTCAGCTAAGTTTCTTACTTAGAAGATGAGTTTTTTTCAATCTCTCCACATCACTCTCTTAGGCTGTTTTCTCTGGGCCAAGCAGTTAGTTAATCTACCATTCCTTTCTTTGGGCTGTCATCACTCTAACACCAAAGTTTACAGAGTTCGCCAGCAAACACACATTTTTTTAATAGAGAGGGTTTAAAAAGATCAGTCTTCCATGGTGTGCAGTCAAAACTACTGAGCAGTGTCTCCCCAGCAGTTTCTTAGCTTTACTTTGAACAGACCCCTTTCTTTCTAAGAGATTTGACAGGGAGAGCTGTGCTTGTTTTACTTTCTGGCAGACATATAAGAAAGAGAGAGCTTCCTTAGGAATATTTGCTGGTCTTTTACTCCTATTTCTCTGTTCAAGTTCTATGCCGAAAATCTTTTTCATCAAGAATTATTTGTCTGTGAGAATGCATACAGAGAATTTATTGGATGATCACAGGTTTCTTATTGTTCAAAGTTTCCTCTAGAGAAGAGGGCCATTAACCTTGACTACTCATTCTTTAAAAAATATCAACTTGTTCATCAAAGTTGTGCTGCCTTCTGGAAGCTTGGTGAAGAATCAAAGCACCTCTGAACAGTTAGGACCAAAGCATGGCAAGTAGCAGAAACTATGAGGATTTTAGATGTGCCTGATTGATTGTCATTACTAATGCCACAGTCATTGCCTTTTGCCGTGGCCAGGCTGGCAACACCTTGGAAGTCACTAAGGTGATTTCTGGAGGAGGAGTGTGTGTTGAGGATCAGCCCATCTGTTGGGTTCAATTTAAATAGGTCAGCAGAACAGGTAATTTGATTTTTCTTTAACCAGAACTTAATGTGTTTTCTACAGGCTCCTCAGGTTGAACATGCTATGGTTTACAAGTGGAAAAAGCGGTGCTTGGCAGTTGTGGGCGAGTCTCACACTTTTCTTTGGGTGGCTGAGCCTTATGAGGTTAAAACTTCTTAAATTGAAGTCACTAGTAACGTTTCCTGACTTCTCTTGCTGTCAAAATCACAGGGGTGCTTTTCTGTGTGGTTATTTAAAAAACAACTAAAAAGGTTATTTAAAGTGTTATGTATGTAAAAAACCATCTAATCATTTTGCATTGGCATGAATGGTTGCAAAAGGTGGAAAACAGTGCAACATTGGCCCATTTGAAGTGTTCTGCCTTTTTTATGAAGCCTTTTATTAACATTTGTCTGGAGCTTTGTATCTGCTTGGTAATGACAGCTAATTTGTATAATGAGAAGTCTGCTGGACATCAGAGTGACAAGTCAGGATGGGTTCTGCTGCCAAATGAACCAAGTGACTCCCAGGAGGGTGGCCAGAGGGGATGGTTGCCTAGGACTGTTTTAGGAGGACATGTAATGAGCTGGGGAATATGGCTTCTGTGTTTCTTTCTGGGAATTTAGAAATAATGGTGAATAAGTGTTGAAAAACAAAGTCCATGTACTCTTCTCAAAACAGTATACACAATTTATACTCTTGGTTCACCATAACTTTGTTTTGAGAGGTAAGATGTTATCCTTTGGAGGCTTTGGTCATCTCAAAACAATGCTACACCTTTCAGCGAAGTTTTATCCATAGAAGAGGCCAACTAGTGTACTTCTCAACAGTGATCAGAAAGCTTAAAGGATGTTTAGATTTGAAATCAGACCTTGCCTGCACACAGTGGACTGGTTTCTGTTTGACGTTTCATTGTGTAGGGGTAAGAGATGGAAATCTAAAGCCTTCGAAAATGGAAAATGAAAAATTTCAGACAGCAGTGGAAAGCCTGTATCAGCTGAAACAGAGAAGAACATTTGGCTTCACATCGAGTTGACAAAAACGCTTACTTGAGACACCCACTGAGTCTCATTTCTCGCTCCACCTGAGTACTTCAGTTTTCACTAACTGGCTGTTTGCAAAGGAATGGAACTCCCTTAGCTTTACGTGGTACATACCCAGGCCTCTTTATCTGCCAAGGGCTGTCCTGTGTTACGAGGGAACCCAGCCTTTTATTTCAATGCAAGTGTTAGTACAGTTTTGAAAAACCATAGGGATGGTGTGGACTTACAGAGCCATTAATTTTTCAGAAAAGTCTTGGGGTTTTTTATTTGGGTTTTTTTTAAGGTCCAACACTGATGTGATTTCTTTTGCCTGATTTACAAAGGTACCTCTGGCTCAAGTTTCCAGCCATTATTTTTCTAGGGCATGAATGTGGAGGAGTCAAATCATACAGTTCTTGCTTTAAGATTGATGATTGTGCTGCAGTTGCTGAGCATGACGTGGGATGGTCATTAGTCTGAGGTAGGCTCTGACACTCAGTCATATGCCCTCCATGATCTATGACAGCCATGGACACCTCAGAATGCTGGTGGCAGCAATGGCTGGTTCAAAATTTATGTTTCTCAAAGAAAACTGATCTGAAAGCAGCTCCATTCCCTGCAAGGTAGAAGGACCACCCAAGGCTTCAAACATTGCCCATGGATTTGATGTGCTCAGGAGCATGTTCAGCTCCTTCCACTGGCTTGGTTATAATTTTGACCCTCCCTGTCAGGTAGCTCTGCTCCCAAGTGTGGAGGCAGAAGCTCAACCATCATTGTGTTGTAGCCCTCAAACCCCTAGTAACAAAAAAAGGTGCTGCAGAATAAATCTTTTCCTGCTTTCCATTATAACCCAATCCAACTCCATAGCAATTGCATCCCCCTGCCAAAGTCACTCAGACCCACGAAAATTACTGGGAAATGGCTTAATCTGCTACTATAAGCACCTCCTTGGAGGTCTTAACCAGTGATCAGGAATTATTTGCAGACAGTTCAAAGCAGCATTGTAATGGGTATACCAGCCACTGAGCCTCATCCAAAACCTTTTCCAAAGTAATTTCCCTCTGTGCAGGACTGTTTGGAGGAGGGCTCGCCCTGGTCTTCCCTTCCCGGGGCTGGCTCTTTACGCTTGATGAGCATGAAGAGCAGCAGATTGGAAGTGGTTGTTTAATAAGCGCTTGGCACTTGCCAGCTTTTACTGTGTTGCTTCTTGGTAACTAGTTTTCCTCCTTTCCCCCATCCCTCTGCCTTTTCTTCTTGCTTAAACAAGTGAGGACCACATGACATAGATAGAGCTGGGGGGGCTTCATTCTCAAAAGCACCCTGGCCCCTCTCTCACCTGAGCATTTGGTCAGCTGGGTTAGGAAACTGAGGCCCCTGCCCGTGAAGCGAACTTAGCTTCTGTGGCAGTAGAAACCCAGGCAGTGAGTGCTCTCAGCAGTTCCTGCTGCTGACCTGCTCTGCCACACGGGCACGTGCCTACCAAGTGCTTGCAACCGGGTCATGACGCAATTCTCCATAACCCACTTCCAGAGCAGCTGAAACCTACAGCTCTGTGTCTTGTGGTTTGCTGTGCTGGGGCACAGGATGGAGCAGGTGCTGACTGACGCGTCTCCTGTGCTGGAGAGAACCATCCTGGCAATCTGCTGCCTGGCAAGGGACGCCTCCATGCTGCTTCCTCCAGCCAGGGGAACCTGGGGGACTCCGCTCTCCCTCCTGTCGCCAGTTGCTGCCTTGAGAAACTTCTCAGAAATGGCTGTCTTTGAAAGCTTGGTGTTGGTGAAATTGGGCTGAGTTTAGTGATGGGGCAGTAGAAGGATGGATGGGAATAGATGGGTGAAGGGACCCAGAGGCAGCTCATAGTTGCATAAACCCAATTTCCTCAGAAAAATGAACAAAAAATGCAATAGAAATGTTTTCTGGGGGTTTGGGTTTTTTTTGTTTTCCACTGTGTAGGCCATCTCCATTTATAACAGCACACAATTTTGTCCTCCCAGTACAATCTGAGTTTGTAAGCTGCTAACCTGGAATTTCTCAGTGATGACAGTCTGTCCAGGGAGCCACGTTCAGCAAGCAGGTGGCTACCACTTGGGTTTCAGAGAGGGGAGCCATGGCAGCATCACAAGGCAGGGCCAGCTCCACTCTGCTGCAGAAAGTCCTCATGTCGATGTCCTACAGCAAGGCTACCTGTGTGCCAGGCAGACGGACAGGGACAGAGCCTCCAGTGACCAGCTGGATGCAGATAATGGGCTCAGGCAAAACCAAACTTTGCTCCAATGCTCCACAAAGCACTGGAAGCTGTTAGATAGGCAAGTTTTGAGAACTTTCTTGCTGCCCAGCTCCCAGCATGTTTCTTTGACCACATCACTTCGCATAAATAAGAAATGGTGATCTTTAGCCCTTGAAAGTATTTCAATAGCAAAGCACTTGCCATTGAAGCAATGGCAAGATGGGACTGAAAAGTTAGCGGGGAGTCAGCCACGGCAATCCCATGCACTGGTGTCCTGCTGGAATGCCAGTGGTGTCACTGGGAAGGGGCAGGGGTGAGAAGAAGCCAGGCTTACAAGAGAGATTGTTGCTCCAGGCAGGTTGGGTGTTGCTCACCTGTGTGTTCAGCAAGCTGTCTTTCATTCAGATGAATGCCTGGATCTATGTGTGGCTATAAGCATTTATTTCTGTGGTCAGCAGGTGCTATTATTTATTGATAATTATTCATATTTTTCCTTTCAGAATGCCTCTGTCAGAGATTGTGAAAGCAGAAATAATGCTGGCATGAAAAAACTATTTTTATGAAATATAAACAGTTGAACCAAACTGTTTGCAAACAACTGTAGGGCTAAAAGCTGTTTTGATACCCCTGTGGCGGAAGAAACTGAATGACAAACACAATCTTGGGAATCAGGGCTGTCTCACAAATGAACTGCAGACAGCTAACTTATTGCAAAATATTTCCTTTCATTCTTTTCAATAATTAATTTCAAAAGTCTCTAGTGCCCTGCTTCATACAACAGCTGTGAGCCGAGCTCCATTAGCACTTTTAAAGAATTTTTTTAAGGCTTGAGAGCCTATGATTTTAATTTAGCAAAAGAACTAAAAGGTGTATTTCATGTGGCTTGGTCACTTAGCATGGGTGCCTGGGGCTTGTGTAACGGTGCTTTTACTACCACGAGAGCTCCTACACCAGCTGTTGTTTAACTGTATCAGTGGAGCTACACTCCTCAGCCAGCAGTTACCTACACCATAGACTCTGCAGAATCATATGCTGGAGGCAGGGAAATATTACAGCACAATGCTTCCAGCAAGGAAATAGGTGTTTGCGTCTTCATTTCCTTGTTTCCAGAAAAATATCCAAAGGGCTATTCTCATTTCTCTGTCTTAGGAGACAGAAAGTTCAAGTAGAATGAAATAATACTTTCTGATAGAAAAAATACCTTCCTTTATGGCCCAAGTTCACTCATCGTCTTGACCCTGTTGCTGAGGGTGACAGTTTACACACTTGAATTCAAAGCTCTTGCTGAAAGCCTTTGCTGAATGACCGAGGCCGCATACAGCATGATGTTAACAATCTTTTCGTTGCTGTGGAGGCCACTGGGAGGCTTGCTCGCCAACATAGTTCAGCTACCAAAACACCAGCAGTGTCCAGAGCACTGTCACCAGCTGTGCCTCGCCAGTGGTGGGCATGAGATGAGTAAATTTTATATATTGGGAGCTGTAAGTTGTTTCACAACACCTCATCTGATTGTCAATCTTCCTTGCCCCTTTTCCCTCTGGAAGGCAGTTGTCCAGGCTGTTGGGCTGTATAACAAAGGTCACTTTGTAGAGCTCTCTCTGCCTTAATTAATGGATTTAGGACTGGCGTGGGGTGGAACAGAGTAGGCTGGAACAAGGTTAGTAGCTCGATCTAAATGCAGTTGTTTTTCTTGTAAACTAGGAAAAGGTGGAGAGAACTGGGATTGCTGGTGCTGCCTATCAGATATGATTCCTTTGATGTACATGGAGCAGTGCTAATCTAGCCGAGGATCAGACATGGGGGTCTTTCTTCAGGGGAACAATAATCCCATTAATTCACGCTGCTGATACCTATGTTGTGGGCTAATCTCACCTCCTGTGAGATACCCAACGCTATGAATATTTCATTGTGGTTCTTTTCCCCCACCTCGTTACCTTTTAAAGGGGGATAATGGCATTGGTTAGATACTTTTGTTTAAGATTGCCTGTGTGCACCATTAAACTTGTATAGTGGTTGATTTGGGGTTTTTAGCTTTGTGTAATCCACATCTATTTTATTTTTCTCCTATGAAAACTCAATTGGCTACAGCACAGCAGGAAAAAATATTTGGATATTGTTACTTAGGAAAATGAATGACATTGCAAAACTCCTGAAGTTATGACTGAAATGAAATATTTTCAGTTTTTATACTTCTGTTCCCCTTTAGAAAAACCCCAGCAACTTCCATTCACATCACCATGAGTTGTATCAAGGAGAACTGGTAAACGTGCTCCTCAGCATAAAATCCACTAATACTAACCATGTTTTTCCACAGAGAGGAATAAAATCAGGTTTTGGCAAAAGCAATTGAAAAGCCTCCTAGACTCTCTTTTTCCTTTCTCCTGCTGAGAATCCAGGCCATAAACCAAAAGTACTGTTTGTTCTCAGGCTACATAAAAGTCCCCAGAGGGGAACTGATTTTGGACCTTATAACTGTATGCTCATTTTTGTCACATCCTGGTGGAACGTATGGGTATAAAAGAAATTAATAAGTGAAACTGGAGAAAGTTAATTGGGTGAGAGCTGCTTTATCAAAAGATTTTACAGCCTGGGAGCCACGACGGGAAGCACAGCCTAGACAGCACCTTGTCTTTCCCTCCATCTGTCTGTCTGCTTGTCTGAAGGGTGTTTGGGACCCAGGCTGGTTGGATCCCAGCACTGCTCTTTGTGTCTGAGCCCCTTCAGCATGCGTTGCCACAGGTGACTGATGCAGCCCCGGAGAACTCATCCCTTTTTGGGGAAGAGCCCCCGCAACATTTCTATGTGGGGCTGAGGGTGGGAGGTGCGCTTCTCCAGCATGGATGTTCCAACACCTCCAGCATTGCAGGGAGGAGCAGACATGCTGGAAAGGCTGAGCCATGTCCTGTGCTTTCCTCCTTCATCGCTGAGAAGAGATGAAGTGCAAAATAATCAAGGCGCTGCAGGCTGAATCACACTGGCTTACAAGGAAACAAGGGGGAAATAAATACATTTTAAACATGTATTTATTTAATGTATCCCAACACATGCTGAATTTATCCTTTTTCCTGGGGAAACCCATAGGAAGGCATGAGAGGAGGTGGCATGGAGTCATGTCTCCTCCAGGCATGGTGCCTTGTCTGCCTGGCAGGGAGGCATGTCTTGGCTGGAGGGCTCATTGCCTGCTCCCCAACCTCCATGGCATCCTCCTGGGGAACAAGAGGAAGGGGGATCAATTCAGCTGTGCCCATGTCCTTTCTGGGAGGGAAAACCAGACTGGGAAGTGGGGAGTGAAAGGAGTGTGGGGCTGTGAGGGTCTGGCAGAGGGAGGGTGTGCTTCTGGAGCACTGGATCTCGCAGAACTGCTCCTGGCAGCTAATGCTGGCATCGCCTCCAGTGTCTGACCTTTCAGGCCTTTCAATCTCTTTTTGTCCCTGCTTTGCAATTAGTGCTTGGCAATGAGAATGATCTAGGTTCCTTTTGTGGTAGCTGCTATTGTGAAGGGATGAGATGAAGGAAGAAAGAGACTTAGGTTTATTGACCAGTGAGAGGATGCCATAACAACTGCCTATGCCACTGAGCTGGAAAAAAAAAAAAAAGATAAACTTGATTACCAGGTGAGGCAGGTGAGGCTTTTTTCTGAATGGAGACAGAAAAGCATTGGTACATTTCTACAGGCATCCTTCAATGTAATTTTTTATATAGCTTTGGTTACCTATGCTCCAGAAGGATGAATTACTTAAATGGGAACAGGTGTTACTTGCATGAGAACAATATGTCTTCCTTTCAAAGAACCATGAAAAGAAGTCAGCTTCTGGAACTGGAGACATTACTGATGGTTCTTTATAGTCATATTTTTGGGAACAGGAAGAGGGCAAAAATCGTAGAGCAAGAATAAGTAATGACACTGCTGGCACAAACCCAATTGGCTTGAAATTGGTCATGAAGGAGTTTAGGCTTGAAATAAGTAAAACCATTCAAAGACTGAAGTTCTGGATCAGTGTCTCAGGCACTGTAATGAGGGCAAGGACCTAAATCTTTTTAAAAATTGAATAGATTAAGTTATTGAAATGGTTGTGCAGCAGAGGAAGAAAATTCTTAGTAAGAAACAAGAGTGTCTTCAGAAAACCATGAACTAGCGTGTCCAAAGGGATTGGAAAGGAGACTAGATCACTGTTCATGTTGCCCTGTATTAAACATCCCTGGAAGTGTTCAAGGGCAGGTTGGATGGGGCTTTGATCAACCTGGTCTGGTGGGAGGTGTCCCTGCCCATGCCAGGGGGGTTGGAACAAGATGACATTTAAGGTCTTCCAACCCAAACCATTCTATGATTCTATGGTAAACCTATGCTCAGGTGTTTCTGCAGTAGGAATTGTAGGAGCCAGGGAGGAAAGCCTTTCCGCTCCCTGTGGCAGTACCCTGGATGTTGGCCACGGATAGATAGTAGTGGGATGTACAATGAAGTGAAAAACTGGTCCTGTTCAGCTCTCTGGTGGAGGGATGGTGCACCCTGTTTGTGTCCTTGGGTTTAGTCTCTGGATTTAGAGCCAAACAGGAAATTTCCTGCAAGCCAGGTGAGCAGTGCTTCCTTCCTGTCCTCAGCCTATGGGGGTAGGGCATGGTCTGCTACCAACATCTGCATGGGAGCTCTTAGTGGTAGCCACCTTCTACCATCAGTAGAGAGAAAGATGCATTTTTGGGGAGTGACTCATCTCATCTATTTTTACATATTTCCTTTGAGGTGAGACAAAGAGTGTCCCAACACTACGTTTCCCTGTTTGTTGCCCATATCAGGAATTGAGATGGGTAGTTACATGCCAGAAGAATCCTTTTGTCCTGAGGACAGGGTATGGCAAGGAGAAGAAAGGAATTTTTTTCTCAGAATAGCTGCTCTGATGAGTTTTCCCAGGGAAACAAGCATTTGTTTACGATGGGAGGAATTAAGTTCTTGGAATCATCACTTTTCTTGGCTATTCAAAACTTTCATCAGCTCTCACCTCATCAGTCCCTGACTTTGATGGACGTCAGGGAGGGCTTTACCACTAACATTTATGGAAGGAGAACTGAGTTAACATGAAAGTAGTTTGCTGTGTGTATGTGTGTCTGCATGTGGTTAGCATTGCAAAACAAGACAACAAGGCTTGCAGCTTCCCTCAGATACACATTTACATCATGATGTGCTGCCCAATTACTACAGGGTCCCTTTACAGCACTTTCCTTTTCAGATTGTGGTGGATCTTACACATGTGAATGTTTATTTGTGTGTACGTGACATGCATGTGTAAGCCTTTAC
This sequence comes from Arenaria interpres, assembly GCA_013399435.1. Classification (NCBI taxonomy): domain Eukaryota; kingdom Metazoa; phylum Chordata; class Aves; order Charadriiformes; family Scolopacidae; genus Arenaria; species Arenaria interpres. Next base: position 81,109 of record VXAK01019234.1, read on the forward strand.
TGTGGTATGGGAAGAGGAAATGTATTTTGTTTGCCCATTTAAAGAGAGGAGTGTTGTTTTGTTGGTTTTTTTTTCTCATAGGAAGTAATCTTGCTTTGCAAGCATATTACTTGTAAGTATGTATGCTGGAAATGTTTATACTTCACTTCAAAAAAGTAAGCTACTTAGAATATAATATCAGTTATACAACACCCGCATGACTGCATTGTCACTTGAATTGATGTGGAAATTATTTTAAAAAAACATCTTTGTCTTCTGCAGCAATAACTTCTTTCTGAGGTACCTGAGAGAAGCAAGACTATGTTCTGGCATCAGTGAGGTTGAGAGCAACTGGAGTGGAAACAAGGAGATTATTTATATCTCAATTACAGCACTGAGATAGAATTATGAATTAAAGCAATCTGGTTCTGAGGTTCTTTCATTGCCTCTTTGTGTTAGTCTCCTATCTCTTCTGGAATAGCAGTAAGCTATTGAGGTAGAATGCTGCTGCTCTTCAGAGGCATGATTTTGCCTGGTGGTCCCCATCTGCACACCCCATCAAAACCTGTGTCGAGGTCCTTCTGCCTGGGGTGAGCCTCTCATGTCAGAAAACTGCTCGCCTTCAAAAACCTCCTCCCTCTTCTTTGAATTAGGATTCAGGATGAGAAAATGTATCCTCCAGAGAGATCTTTACTGAGAATTTGTTCTTTTTGTTATCTCAGTCTATTTGGCCTCTCTTGTAGTTGGCTCAGCTAAGGCAGCCTCGCACTCCACCACTGGCATCCTCAGGATAAAACACTGTTATCAGGATCACGTTGCTTTAAGTTTCATACTCCGATCTGGAAGTTAAATTGCAAAGCAAACATTGCAGTGAAGGTTATAATAACATGGTGGAGGTTTCAGTTTGACACAGACCTATCTCTGCTCTTTGTCACAGGATCATCTAATCTTCCAACTTCCACCTACAATCGCATCAAATTGATTTCACTGTTTTGGTTGCTTTTGAAACAATACATCCGTTGTGTAAGAATCTGGGTGTGTGTGAACTGACACTTCTTGAGCTCTTGAAGCAGGGAGCAGAAGAAGAGAAGGCTTTTAGAAGCAACCTTGGTGAAGCCTTCTGTGGTTCAACCAGCAGAGCTGTGCGTGCAGAACAATGAGATACATTGTGAGCACTGGAAGTGCAGTAAAATACTTTTTAGAAATATTGTCACTGTCACTTCATGGCCTATTAACTCATGTCTCACTGGTTCAAGAGGGTATGAAAGCAGACGGGCTGCTTCTACCCAGGATGTTTTTGGGCTGCCAGTCGCCCTGTGTGGGGAGGGTGGGTACAGGAGACCTGACTGCTGCTGTGTCCCACTCATAGGCTGCCCTCAAGGCTTAGGCAAGGGGCTGCTGCAGGAGATGGGACCCCAGTGTGGCCTCCCATGCCCTTGTAAGCCCTGCACAGGCTGCACTTACACCAAATCAACTGGCATGCCCCTGCGCCCACACAGTGCTGGGCTGCCCCTGTGCTGGCATCTCCCAGCCCTGCAGCCAGGGAACTGGAGGGTGAGTGAGCAACCAGCCTCTGCTGCCACCAAGGAGACTCCAGCACTCTTCTGGTGGGGCTGATCTGACCAGGTTGCGACCTGTTGCCTCTCAATTTCAGTTAATTACAATGCCTGTAAAACTTGCAGCCTCTCTCTTTGCTTCTCGCTGTTAACAGGTGAAGCAAGTTTCTATTTATAACTGTTTCCATGGACTTCCTTGCCAAGTGCTTTCTATGTTTGTTGCAAACACAGACAAGACAGTGAGGGTAAAAGTTACACTTGCTTTGCTGTGTTTTTAGCCTTGGCTTCTCACCGTTCTTCCTATTGAGCCATTGCACAATGCAATTTTGGGACTAAAGTACACATGGGGTGAGGGATTAATCAGCCCAGCCTCTTGCCTCTGGTACCTTACATGCCAAATAAATAGACATATAGGCTAACCTACTTCAGTCAGAAAGAACTGCTTTAAAAACAAATCCAGGTGAAACAGAAGTTCATCTGGCCCATTTTGGCAGCAGTGGGTTAGGCGCCAGCTCCATGGGCTGTGGTGTTGGCAGGGTGGAAGGGACAGGGTCTGCTCTTGGCTCAGCCATGGCTGGAGCAGCGTGTCTCCTTGCTCTTTCTGTTAGCCCTGACGGCTGGCCTGCTGCGAACCTCGCTGCGTGACATATGCTGCTGTCAGAGATAGAAAGAGGTTGGATCAAAGCTCCGCTGGAATGTTCTCGTGGGCTCTGATGGTATCTAGTTGCCTGACAAGCCACTTTTACACTCCTCGGGTGCGCTTCGGAGGGAAAAGGGAGAGCTCTGCTTTGTTGGAGGCATGTTCAGTGGTACACCTGCCAGCTGTGGGAGAGGTGGTGAGATGAGAGAACGTGCTTCATTAGGGAAAACCTGCCTGACAATGGGCCATAGGCTCCTTGAAGCACCCTGCTCCAGGCTACTGTGCTGTTGGAGGGGGGAGATTAGGTCCAGTGTTTCCAAACTCCCACATGCCCCATCTCCTCAGCATGGCACCTCTGCCAGTGCTCCCACGTCACTGTTGCATGAGCCTTCCCCTCAAAACTTGTCACGTTTGGGGCTAACATCACTGAAAGCTCCTGTGAGAAGGTGAATAATGGCCACGTGCTGGCAATCAACAGCCCCGGTGCAATTTGGAAACCCTGCTGCCTGAGAGACATGTTATAACTCCAGGCTCTTTCCCCCAGGTCTTTCAGCTTGCAGGTATATTATTATCCTAATGGAGCTGCAGGTCTTTATCTGAACAACTGATGGTGACTGAAATACCTAAACTTTAGCAGTCTGGGGCGGTGGGTGTTTTCCAGATGATCGTATCACTTTTCTCCTGCCTCAGCCTGGCCTCAGCTGGTGAGGCATCCTGATGGGGTGGGATTGCTGTGGGCAGGTTCTCGCACAGGCCCCCAGAGATCAGCGTTGTTGGCCCTGGAAGTTTCAGTGTCTCTGCAAAACTGGGTCAGCTCCCAAGTCTCTGCCTGAGCTTGAGCTCTGGAAACAGCACGGTATGCTTGGACTTAGACAGGCAGGCTCCCTACAGACTCTAGGTTTGGGATAGATGCTGATGATCACGACAGAGCCCAAATTCCCTACTGACTCCTAAATGGGACCTCCTGCTCTAGTTCAGGGGTTAGATGTGCTGTTGCAATGGACAGGCTAATTTTGGTTGGGTTGTTTGTTTTATATTCACTTTTGCAAAGCTGCAGCTTCCCCTTTGCAATAGTTGGGTGGATAGCATTTATGGTTTCGACCAACAAAAAAAAAACTTTACTGCACTCAAGCACGAATAACGAAGAGCTTACTCAGGGCGTGATCAGACCTGTGACTGTGAATAATGTAAGTTAGAATGTTATATATATATATGGGTTAGAGTGGTAAACAATGCAAACCAAAGACAACCAAAGTATCTGATGAACTAAATAAACAGAAGGTCTCAACCAGAATCTGGATAGCATAGCTGAGTCCCAGACAGTGCCTTTAGTCCTGGACCGTTTTCTCTTTTCTCCTTTTGCTGCCAATATGGTGTGACCTAATTCCGGGGCAAGAGGGAAGGAAGGAAGGAAGAACCTGTGCCCCCTCCCTTCAGAGCCTTTTTACTGCTCTGAGCCTGAGGAGGGTGACTGCTTCCATCTCCCACTGCTCGCAGGGAATGGCTGCAGGAGAAGGGTGGTGACGATGTGTGGCAGGCTGGAGTGAGGAGGCAGGGCAGCTGCGGAGTCATGTCACCTGGTACCCAGGCTGGCTCTCAGAGGGCTGGAGGCTGGAGGCAAAGGGGAGTCAAAACCTGCTGCTTTCCCCCTTGCTGAGTCCCTGCTGGGTTTTGTGGAGAGTGTGGTGTGGCAGGGAGGCTGAGGCGTCTCCTGTGTGACTGTCCCCTTGCAAGCATAGATATGCACTGCACCATGTGCGGCAGTGCACATCTCTAGCATGGTCCTGTTCGTATCAGCATGTCACAAGCCCAGCCAGCCCCAGACCTGCTTGGCTGCCCCGTACACAGCCACTGCTGATGCCTGGATCCCAGTGTCCCTCGCTGGTTACTTTCTCCCTTAAACTCATCTCCTCTGTCCTGTGGTAGGTGCATACTGATCTTGCACATCTGTTTCTCCTGGTCACTTTGGGATTTTGTGCAATTTAGCCCATCTGCAAAGGATTTTGAAAGGCTGTGAGTGCGCAAGGACCTTCTGCTGTCCCTCAGCTACAGCCTCCCTGGGTACCAACCATGAGCTGGGTGCAGCTGCTGGCTTTAAAAAATAAACTGGCCACCTGCAGGCGAGCAGTCGTCTCAGGGTATAGAAGATACCGGTGAGATCTTCACACATGGCAGGATTCTCCGCTTTGTCCTTTTGTACAGATATTTCCTTGTTTGTGCATATTTGGGTAACTGTCCTGTGCCAGTGGTGGTGCCTCGCAGCATGTTTATGAACACCTCCCATTCACATGAGTGGCGTTCAATCAGGAAACAGAAGCAATACCGGGCAATTTAGATAATCAGGTCACAATGTGAATTGTCTGCCTGCCATTAACAAAATTTATAAACAGCCCAAAGACTGTAAATATTTTTCACAGGGATCATTATTGCTTTGTATTTCTGAGTAAAGATTATGCAGCAAGAAATGTGTCAATAAGACCGGGATAAGGAAAACGGAGTAACGTGTAAAATTTTCTCACAATGGGTGATAAAAACGTGTTATAATGTGGTGATAAGTGAGGGCACAGACATTAGACACAAGAAGGTGAACTGTGGCATGACCATAATATTTTGCAAATCCAGGACAAAACTCAGGATAACGCACACTGTCCATATCTGAGCAGTGTTGCCGTGAAACAGGAAGCTGGGGAATAAGGGCAATAATGACCATTAAAACTTAACCCAAGTTTCATGTGGCTTTAGATGAAAGCTCTGGTGTCAACAGTGTGAAAGATGGTCTACTCAGATTTTTATTTTTGCTTTCACAAAGTTTAGGTAAGCCTTCAGCTTTGAAGAAGGTGGTAAGTCGTCAGTGTACTGCTCCACCCACGGTAAGGACCACAGTTCACCGAGCCCCACCATGAAATAAAGAGAGGCTCAAATTTGTCTGTGTGATGGTTGATCTCAAAAAAAAAAAAAAAAGAAAAAGAAAAAACCCCTAAAATCAAGCATAATTTTAGTGCAGATGTCTTCAGAAATAAAGAGGAATGGGATTCAGGGTATTGGACCAAGAAGACTTTTCTTGTTTTCTGTTAATTTGCCACCTTTACCACAATATAGCATTTTATATTTGAGTTTCTATGGGTGTGTATTGCTACCAGGAATGGAAAGTAATGTACTCCCGTTCATTTAATCCCCTTTACAAAAACCATCCAGACCACAATGAAGTCACTTTGGTAATACGACACAGATGTTTATAAACAAGCTGGTGTTCTGCTGGTCTCTGTAACTATCTCCTGACACTGATCTAGAACTTATTAAAATGCCAGAAACTACTTATTAACCTGCTGTGAATGTATAGGCTGGAATCACGAGTTGACTTAGAATATTGATTCTTTGCATTTACCAAAACAGTGCGAAGTTACAGCAAGGACGATGTCCTTAACTGTGCATTTCCCAGCCTCTCAGCGTGTAGATTTTCTCCATGATGTGAAGGAAACACAGTGTCTCACACAGCAACTGCAAGTGGTGTTTATTAGTTTTGGGGTGAGAGGGTGGGGATGGAAAAAAGTGTCTGAGTCATAAAATCCCAAGCTTTCTCAAAATTTGGGTGTGTTCAGAAGCAGAGTTTTCATCCCTGTGACTGTACGAGAGACCACTAACATGCTTTCTTCATTTACTCTGGAGAGAAGCTTGAAAAACATCAATATTTTGAAGCCAGTTTCTCACAGGGCAAGAAGATAAAATCTTTTTTTCATAAGCTGTTGCTTACTAGCACGATCCCTCTCCCTGGGCATTGTGCCTTTTATTACTAAGACACACGGAGAAAATAATTGTCCCACACCTCTCATGATCTTAGCCTGGGATTGCCCGTGTGGAATTTGTCAGGATGGGTAATTAAGCCTGCTGCTCACTGTGAAGTTCACTTGCAGCTGGTGTTGCATAGAATCCAGCTGGTGCTCTCCCTGAGTGAGCCACCTCTGGCTGGGGGTGGTCTTGGACACCCCTGAGGAGACTCATCCAAAATCCAGCTCTGACTGACGCAGCACTGCCGACCTGGCGGTAGTCCCTGTGGATGGAGACGGCACCGGTGGTGTTGAGGACCAGGGCCACGGCCTGCACGCGCTCCTGGTCCTTGGTTGCACAAGAAGGACAACTTCCCTGCGTCAGGCCGGGTGCCGGGGGGATTTGGGCTCAGCGGTCGGGAGGTGTGGGTGCCCACAGCTGGCAGTGGGGCTGGATGCTTGACGCCGCTTCCCGTCTGCGCTTGGCCAAGAAAAAGGCTCACCAAATACGTCATTATTCCGGAGGAGACCGAGCTAGAGGCTTGGAAAACACCCTCCCATTTTGGCACGGCTTTGTCCTGGCACTGAGACTTCCCAGCGTTGTGGGGGAATGAAATGAAAACAAACTCTGAACCTTGGTCACTGCCATCCAAAATAAACAGGGATGCAGAGGTGGCAATCCCACTTGGGGTTTTTTTGCTGCATTCTCCAGTCATGGCTGGGAGGGATGAATTAACCCTGCTCCTGCTGAGTTGCCTTGCCAGCCCTGCCAGGCAGGAGATGGGTGCTTGGCTGCCGGCGTCCCTACCAGCTGTGGGTGCGAGGAAGGGAGATGTTCCCCGGGGCTGGGCTCCCGGCTCGCTGTGCCAGCCGGTGCTGCGGCCGCCTGCACCCTGCGGGCCTGAGCCCTGCACGCTGTCCCCAATGCCACAAGTCCTTAAAGCCCAGGAAAAGCGGCTAAATCTCGCTCTGATCCTGCCGAGGGCGCGTGGGGTCCTCTTCTCCCCCTACTTTGTGCTACCCCTGCACACCCCGTCTCTCATTCACCCCTCTCCTGGGACCCCTGCGTAGTGCCGTACGGGACATAAGGACAGTGCTATGAGTTTTAAGATAAGATGATTGTAACAGGGCACAGCAGTCCTATCAGGTAGAGGTCTGTTACCTCCACAGTGTGTCTTTGCTGCATTTGCCCCAAGGAGCGATGGCTGTCTTTGCTCTGAGTGAATCAGGTGGCGGATCCAAACTGCCACCCTAAAATTCTTTTCATCTGTGGTCCCCTTCTGCAACAAGAACAGGGCATATTGCTGTTGACTGCCCAAAATGTGTTAAATTTGTGCGTTTGCCATGGGTTTCCTCACATCTGGCAGCGAACTGAGGGGAGGAGCTGCAGCTGCTCTGCCAGAGCCTCTGGGTGTCTCGAAATCCCGGAGGTGCCCACCTTGGCTGATAGAGTGGCTCGAACCAAGACATCGGGGCTGCCCAGCACTGATACTGATGCTCTCTCACAGCTGAGATCTCCCAGGCAGAAATACGACTGTTCGGGTTTTCCATCTCCAACTCTTTTTTTTTTTCTTTTTGTGGGGGGTGGGTGGCTGGGTTGTTTTTTTTTCTTTTTTGGCAAAGGCAGGTTACTGTTCTAAACATAATGGATTTAGGGTTTGTATTATCTGTTGTTCTGCTTTATATGGGTTATTCCATTTCCTCTGGTCCAGATAACCAAAAGCTATTGATGGCAGCAGCTCTGTGCATTGACGTGAAAGATAGAGCCCAGGGGTGCCTGGGAGCCTAGAAGATTATATACAAACACAGGTAATCGCCATCACCCCAAATAATTAAATTTAAGTTTAGGAAGATGTCTAGTTAAGTCGTGGTTCATTGGTAAGTGATTAACATTGTGACGCAAATGAGTGTGCAACTGGGTATAATGAAATACTTGAAGGTAAATCTTAGAGTATGAGGCAGCTGCAGGCAGCCTGGAGAGAAAAATCCCACGGAAAGAGCTCCCTTTCCTTTGGATTTTCACAGAAGACTAGACAAACGACTAGAGAAATTATTGACAGTGCCAATTTGGCATTGCGTGTTGGTTGACTGATTCTCCTTGAAAGTTTATTTTTAAAAAATAAAGTAAATAATGTAAATAAATAAATATCTGAGAGCCATACAAAAACCGTTATATGGGTAGTGCTCTCCTTCTCTGAGCTGGCCTCCAGGAGAGTGGACAAGATGACCCAAGAGGGAGTTTCCATTTCTGTGCTTTTAATGATTGTGTCAGTGTTTGAGCTGAACTGAAGAAATTCATACTGGAAGCAAAATCAAAGTGTTCTTGGCTTTCTGTCAACCACCGCTGTGCGTGTCTGCTTCCCTGTTCCCAGACCTTCCCGAGGATTCAGGGTTTCACTGGCCAGGCTGTGTGAGGGGAAGTGTGCCGGGAGCTTGACGGTGAGGAGCTGACATGGGGACAGGTGTGTGGAGCGGAGAACCTGTTTGTGGGGCACGCAGGGCACGCCACGCAGCCGTCTGGCAGAGGCCAGGGAGCCTTTGGCTTTCACATCAGCAGTGACTGATGCTGCTGAGAGGAAAGGCATCCTGCTCCTGCTGACTGCGTGACTGAGGTTTAGAAAAGTGAATGGACCTGATGTGTTGAGGAGTCTGGAAAATGCTTGCACACAATGTTTTGTTCTGTTAATATCAGAGCTTTTTAGTATCGATGCAAGCACGAGCACTTAGTAGCACCAAACCTAAGATTAAAGACTGGATTTAGTTGCCCTGTGCTAGGGCTTGTGCTTCTGTGCATGTACTGATTAATATCAGTTTTCATGCCGGCTGACTCACAGCTCCTGAACAACCAGTATATTGTGGGCTTGGTTATTTTTTCTAGTATTCCTCTACCCACGCCTAGGATGTCCAAGCACTAGTGTGGGAGCACATCTGGCCTCTCAGTATTATGCTTCTTGGGGCAGTTTTCTTGCAACTGGGCAATTCTTATGGGCTTGAAAAACAAACTCCATATTTGTAATGATTTTAGGCCTCGGTGTTTGGCTGGGCTATATGGCCTTTCTCATTCACATCCTTGTTTAGCTCTGGGCTTTGTCGGTCATGAATGTGTATCCCACAATGCTATCATAATCCAGTAATTCTAACACCAACCCCTCCCCCCCCCAAATTAGCAGTTGAACTTCTGAAACTTTGAGACTGATTTGAACATATATGTTTTTACACACTCAGGTTTCACTTGTCTTTGATTTTGATTCTTACAAGATACCTTCTTTGAAGCACTCCTGAGCTCCGGGAACTTAATTTCGTTTTAATGAGAGTCCAGATTGTCTTAATTGCATGATACTTGGCAGTGGTAAGAAAAACAGTAAAACTCATGAGACCTTTGGTACTTGCCAGAGGTGTACCAGAACCTGTGGTTAATTTTTTATGTCTTATTCTGCAGCCCGGTTTTCAGGTGTGGCTGGCTATTATTTCTTTCCAGTTAGTGGACATGAGTTTTAGTCATGAGTAGCCTTGTTTTCTACGTCTGATATGACACACCGTCCCTGAAAGCTCTGTTTGTTTTTTAAGGAAGATAAGAATAACTGCTTTGTCATAGGTGATTGTCTCAGTATTTATCATTATGATGCTAAACCCCATCAGTTCATTTAATGTGTGTGCATGGGCACGTGTATTTGTGAGTACACAACACTGCTAGCAGACTTCTCTTTCCCAAGCCACACTAATTACTCTGACCATTAATTCAAAGCCTCAGAGATGGGAGAAGGCAGAAATGATAGTTAATCATGGACTGGAGAGCTTGTGCTGTTTGGATTATAACTGCGTATGTCAAGAAACAGGATAGTTCTTGGTTATACTCCCTTGAAGCTGAATTCTGTGTCCGCTGGAGTCAATGGGCTTGGTTTTGTTGACTCCAGCAAAACAGGATACAGCTTGTAGAGGCTGATCCACCTCCAGCTCAGACAAAATGGCACCATCTTTAATGGCACAAGATTTTTCTGGAGAGCTGAGCGTTTCCAGGCTCTCTTTTCCATTATTCCACTGTTACTTCCATTTGCTAGTAAGTCACCAGTAAAATTCACTGCTTCTTTAAATGAAGTGGGGTGAATGATGCCAAGTGGACCAGATGGGCTTTGTTTGGGCAGGGGGAGGGCAGCAGTGGGGTTGAGGAGGCTGGAAGAGGCTGTGGGTATTTGCATGAGTGCACTGCAGAAGGGAGAATCACCTGTGAAGAAGAGTTAACTGGACCCTGAGATGCCTCTTTTGGGGTATAAAAGGCCTGGAAATGCCTTACCTTATCTTTGCTTTCTTGTCTTGAGGGGCAGAACAGATGTGATGGGCACCTGCCCCATATGGCTGTGGCCAAGGTGGTGCTTGTATGTTGTTTCTCTTGTTGGCTCTGAGAGCAGATGGTGACAAAAGCAACAAAATCTAAAGGTATGGTTATTCCTTATGTATGCACGTGTCCTTCAGGAAGCAAGTGCCTTTTCTTCTGCTGATGTTGTGCTTGCTGATGCCTAAATAATTCAATGAGGTTTTGTTTAATTTTTCCTGAGTTCTTGTGAATCCTTTGAGTCAACTTAACTGCAATTTCTTTAGTGGCTTTGTTTTTTTGAAGCCACCCATGAAGAGGCAAATGAATTTATATTGGTGTGGCTTCTAAAAGAATATTTGCTAATTAATTTGAGCTACCTCTACTGTTTACCTGTACCCTTCAAACTGGTAGTAGCTATGAACAGAGATAACTGCTGCCACTGGGCAATTATGGTTTTATTTCCTTCTGACAAAAATCCTGATCTAAGAGGTGTTTGGAGTCTGGGCCTTGTTTTTGTTGTAAAAAAGGGATACTCTTAATATGTCTTAGCTAGCACTTGGTAGGAACCTAGGGAAGACAAAGCATTTTTGTAGCTGTGATTCAAGACAGTGAGTTGAGCTAGTCAGTCTGTTAACTTATGGACAGGAGCTTGAATGAGACTGACCCCCAAAATCACTTTGATTTGCAGGCTTGTTAGTTCTGTGGATCCACAAATAAATCTTTCACGTTTAGCCGCTGAATATCTGTGTAAGATAAACCTGTTTGAGTGCTGCTTGGCTACAGTTATGAGGAAGTTCTGTGCCTCTTGTGAGCAGAAGAGGATTGATTTTGCTCTCTATTACCCTGTTTCTCCTCAAACACATGTAACCCTGGTATGCAAGACTTGCTGTAGCTTAAAAGAACAATTCTTGGTGCTTGTGCTTACAAAGGTGACTGTTCCTTCCATTCTCCCAAGTGCTCTTCCTCCCTTCTCCAATATAAACTCTCCTGCTGCTGTTTGTTTGCCTGAGGCTTTCTACATTATCCTATGAATATGATCTTGGCCTAAAATTCAAACCAAGATATAAACACAACAGCAAGCAGCAGAAGTGTTGGGGCTTTTTGCCTGTGTTTTGCCTTTCTGCAAAAATCACCCTTGTGTTTAGCACCTTGTTTAAATTGCTGAGGTGTTCCCATGTCTTTGAAGGATTACTCTGCACTTGCCTGTGGTATGCTGCTCCTAATCACCTCCATTTATTGCTGACACATACTTGGCTCATTTTACCTGTCTGTGAGATAGGAGATGGGGGCAGGAGGAAGCAGTATCTTGCTTTCTTAACCTGGCAGTGCGGAGCCTCGGCCACCTCAGGCAGTGACCTGCCAGGGTGGGATAACCTTGTAAAAGAGGGGAAGGGGAGGGTTACTAACCATAACTCTCTTGTTAAAGCCCCTCTTGGGAGTAACAGCACACTGGCAGAAGGGTCTGGCTCTGCCCAGCAGCAGGGGCAGGGTGCTTTAATACAAGGTGTGTTGGTGCCCCATGCCAGCGTTGGAAGGGAGGTTTCCCCTGTGCCAGGATCCTGACAGTGGTACCAGTGTGAGCACAGTGGCTGTGCTCCTCTGGAAGTCCCTCTGGCTCCTCTGGTTCCTGTCCTCCCTCCCTCCTCTCCTCTTCACAGAGCCCAAACTGGAAGCTGGTAGCACCACCCCTGACCGATACTCGCACAAGAGTCGCCATGGTGCATACAGTAGCTGTTTGGGAGCAAGGGCAAGCCTGGGGCACTGAAATGAGCACGCTTGTTGTTGCAACACCTTCTGTGCGGCCGTGGCGGTTTCAGTTCTTGCACTCCTCTCCTTGCTGACGAATGCTGTAGGAATGTGCCAACCCAAAGTCTCTGGGTTTCTGTTCAAATTCTCCCTTTTCTTGCTTTGTTGAATAAAAGAAGCTAAAAAGAGATGTGAAATATTCTGGGCTCCAAAATAAGGTAATGCTATGCTGCTGGAGCATTTTCAAAGATGACCCATGGACTTTTAGGTTTTCCTGAGCATCCAGTTAGAGGGAGCGCCGCCTTGGAGAGCAAGTACTTTGCTCCTACAACGTGTGTCCCTCTAAGATACAGTCAGGAAAGGAGTGAAATCATTAGCTGTTCCCAAAAGCTTGGCTTAAGAATTTAAGATGCGCTGTCCAAGAGGATAGAAAAATTATAAAGACAACTGTATTATGGCTCATGATGAGATCTGCTAGGCAGAACAGAAATAAAAACAATATATGGTAGTGGAAGCTCTCTTGAAAAAACAAGTGCCATTTGCATGCTATGCTCATCCTTCTGGTGATATCTTCCAAAATTATTCCAGTGTTAGCCTGATGTGTTACTGAGCTTTCAAACTGATACTGTGAAATGCTATTGTGGGTTTTCTTTTTGCCCTACAACTGGCTGATCAGTGATTTAAAGTCAAATGAAGGCTGGGATTTCAAAACCTGAATGGTATTTTTTGTGCTTGGGAAGGTCCTCAGCCATCTCTTATAGCTTAAATACTTGTTTTCTAGAAGTTGGCTGTAATGTTTTCTTGCCTCAGTCAACACCATCATTGAAGTAATGATGTTAAATTAGTCATGACACTGTAACTTGCAGCAGGTTTTGTTCCCAAATGGGATGCTGTGTCAGCACAACTTGTTGTGTGTTGCATATTGCAGGGTTGGAGTCTTCGCACTCATTTTCTTTTCACTTTGTTAAAATAAAGAACACAAGTTGACATGCTTTCTAAAACTAACAAAAATAGAGAAAGCAAACATGACTATTTTTTAGGGTTCCATCTCAAGGGGGTGAAGGTCAAAAACCTGCAATTGAGCAAAGTTATTAATTAACGACTAGTTACCGGATTCTTCCCAATTTATGACTTCATGTATCATAACACTTTCGGTAAAACATTGTTACCGGTTATAAACATGCCCACTGATTAATCATACAGTATGTACAGCTAAAAAAAAAAAAAAAACTGATAACTTGGTAGCTACAAATTAGTAGAGCCTGTTCCTGACTGTAGCAGGTCAGAAAAGTTATTCAGCAAAACAGTTTGTTGAAGGAAAATCTTCTCTGCTGTTTTAATAAAATATTGAGGAAGCCTCCTTTGTGCTGGAGAGGAGCCGGCTCTGCCAGAGTGTGCTCCCCATGCAGGGACCAGGGGCTGAGGGCTGACAGGCAGCCCTGCAGTTGGGTCTGAAATCCCTACGGACACTTCTTGCCTTTCCCTGAAATACGGTGCCCTCTATGACTGAGCTCCAGGTTGGGGTGAGAGCTGCGGTGTTGTAGCTGTGCTGAACTAACTATGAAATACTCTGAAGGACCCAGGGGCTGCTGGACAAGGTCAGCATCCTCATGGGAAACCCCTAGGAGACTTGCAGTGTTGGCCACTGTGCTGTTTTTGAAACAGTGCTGTGTAGTTTGAACAGATTAAACCTGAAAATGGCTTGGAGAGCATCTGCTTCCCTACTAGCCTTCAAACTTTAATGTTTAACCACCCTTTATAATCAGGACATTATGGATGTTTGCATTTCTTCTAGCAGGAGGGGGAACAGAGAAGGAGAGAGGCAAGTATGAGAAGTGAGTGTGGAGTTTGGAAGGTGAAGATAAGGAGCTGGACAAGGCCTTTTCACTCCCCAGCAGCTGAAGAACTATTTTTGTATAGGGAGGAACCCACAGACCACCTTATTCTGATTTAACATATTTCAACAATAAATGCAATTTCAGTATGAGAGACTGAAACATCACTAGAAATTAGTGCTAAGTAGGCAGTGCCCATTTTACTTATGGGAGGTTTCATCTCAGCCAGAATCCCCGTGGGATCAGGATCCTGCGGGAGGTGGGTCTCCCTGATCCCCTCTCTCCCTCTCATCATCATGGCTATTTACAGTCACTAACTGATAACTAACTCATAAACTCATAACTTGCCCGTAAGGCATTGCCTTCACCTTATGGATTAGGAGCTGAAGTGGAGCACAGACTAAATGGCTTGCCCAAGGTCACGCAGGAAATCAGTGTCTGAGCCAAGAGCTTCAAAACCAGTATTTCTGAGTCATGACTTCGACACCTCTGTACCAGCTTTGATTTGGTTAAGGCTGGGTCCCTAGACAGAAGGAAAGAGTTAAAAAAAACCCCAACCATATGCTGACATTCTTTAGTGAGAAACAGCACTCCAATCCAAGTATTTCTCTTGTGTTCTAACCTTTCCTATCTCCCCAGCTGTCAATTACTCTAAGAAGCCTTTCCCAGTGTGTTTACTTTGCCATATTTCTCATGAATGGGCCCTCACAGTCACAAAGCCTTCATGCTTTCTGTCTTGTCATTTTTTCTTTATTTTCTTTTTCCTTTTGGTGGTGTTTTTTCTTTTTTTTTTTTTTGTTTGTTTTTGTGTTGTTGGAGGGCAGGCGAAGGGAGGAACCTCAGAGGCAGCCCGCCAAGGGTGTGAGCAGTGCAGTGTTAAGTAATGGCTTCGCTGACATGGATTCCTGTAACTGCTGCCTCCTCCTGCCCTGCCAGGAACAGCCCATCAGGCGGCAAGTTTTGAAAGTCAAAACAGTCCAGGCTGGTAATCTATTGAACTGTACCGGGCTGCAGGAGAAAGCCTGTGCATATGCGTGTGTTTTCTGAGGGAACTTATTAATTAAATGTAATAGTATTTAATTATCTAAGTAATAAGTTGCTGGGAGCTACAGGAGTCTGATGAAGCCACACGTGAGAGGCTGAGGAGGCTGGTGTGCTCAGGATGCAGGAGGGAGAGAGGACCCCACAGAGTGAGCTCTGGGGGGCAGCAAGGGGGCTGCTGTCAGGGCTGCCTGGACCTTGGGGGCAGGATGCTGATGATACCTGATAAGTGCTGCCTCATTCCTGGCATATCTGGTTCAATAAAGTCATGATTACCCCCCTGCCATTTTTTTGTTTACATCTCCTTTTATTTATCCCAGATCCAGTAGAGATGGACTACAGGGGTGCAGCTGTGGATTTCTTGTAATGCCCAAGAAAATCCTCCCTCTTGGCTGGAGCTCTACAGCAATCCGAACAGGCTTTCTGATGTTCACAGGATCAGAAACTTTCTCTGATTTTCAGTTACAGCTTAAAAAAAAAAAAAAAAGATGTAGCTCTAAATTTGTTTAATGTACCCCTGACCCTCCACTTTATCTTGTTAACTGACCAGTGAAGCAAACCTTGAGACCTGATTTCTCCACTGATTCTTTCCTGCCCGCTTTGCATTCATGACTGTATCCATGGACAACGTCAGATAAGCAGTTCAAAGACTATAGTGCTCTGAAGGTGACTGTTCAAAGCAACAGCCTGATGGACATACTGATGTTTTTGAATATTTTGATAGACATACTGATATTTTTGATATTTTGAAGTCTTCTACTGAAAACACACATCAAGCTCTCAAGAATGCCCCCTATGCCAGAGAAAGCATTGCTTTTTCTCAAGGGTATTATTGCTGTGGGCTGCTTCATCTTGTTTAAAAGGAGCTGCTGCCCTGGAAATATGTTAACAACAGGTGATAGAGATATGAAGCGTCAGCAGAGGGGTTGAGGGATGATGTGAGAGGGAAGTGTAGGTTATCCAGAATCACAACAGAGTAAAGGTCTGCCTGACGTGTGTCAGATTGTGTCTTCTGCAACGAGGCAACCAAACCCTAACTTTTATCAGCTCTTCAGAAGGTAAAAAGTGTTTAACCTCTTGAGCAAAGCTTAAAGTTGTCTTGACTCTACTTCTGACTGGAATCCAAGTACTCTCCTGCTCCCATTTCTCATTAAGCAGACTATGACCTATTTATTCATGTTGTTTAACTCTCCTTTGACCTAAGATGCTATACAGGTATAGTACTATTGATTTTTTTCCATGGTGTTACTATGGGAACTGTAGCCTAAACGTGCTCTTTCTTCAACAGCATATTTTTAAAAACAAAATGAACACCCATCTGTCCCCTCCTTAAGTATTACTTAAAAGATCTGGATGCCAAATTATTGTTTTGGAAAGGTTTTGGAGAAATGAACTATTTTTGAATTATCAGACTTGTTGTGGATTGTAGCATTTTTATTTGTGATAGTTGCAATATTATTTTCCCTGACTGGAATTCTTGCAGAGGCTTTAACACTCAGCGTGTATGTGTGCATTTTTGTGTGCTGCTGTCTGGCTTTAGGAAACTTGTGCTCTCAGCTTTTGGGCTGTAAAATGCAGCCACTTTCATAGGGCTGATGTGAAGAGTGGATGATTGCTTGTGAAGTGCTCTTGACCCATGCTTTGCTAGGGTATGGGCCTTTGCACAAAATCTAGACTGGGGCCGAGAGGAAGAGGGCACGGAGGTGGGTGGAGGTGCTCAGGGAGGCTTTCAGCACTCCCTCCTCTGCTGGGGCAGACATGAACCGCTGTGTCACTCGTGAAGTGAGGGGTTCATCTGGGCCTTTGGTGTTTTAGTTAGTCATGCTGTTGACACATGGGTAAAGGAGCTTTGCTTAACTGCCCTACTTGAGGTAACACTCCACCTTGTGGGAAATGTCTCTGAAATGACACCATGGTTTTAAATATCTGTTTTGCCTTTGGGCTGCATGCATATGCACGTTGTCCATTTCTCCTTGGTGTGAAAAACTGTGCAAGCTTGCCAGAATCCAGCTTTCCACAGATACCAAACACAGTTGCTATGTAGCACTTGCAGAGAGTATCACAAATCTTCATTTTTGCAGACTGATGTCAACCACGTTATACCAATGAACAGCAATCCATTCTTGCTGTTTTTTTGAGAACTGTTTTTTACTTAATCAATTTTAAAAAAAGCTAAAAATCTTCTGTAATGAGGACTTTGATATTTCTCAGACCAGATAATAGAAAGGGGAGGGGCAAAATAAATACTTGGCACAACAGAGGAATGAGTTATACTTTTGGTTCAAGCACTAGCTGGAGCTTGCTTTGGCTTTAGTTATGTAGAAAGAGCTCCACTCACTGGTAGAGCAAATTTCTAGACTGTTATTTGTGATGACTTGGTCCTCGGCTAAAATGATGGCAACTGGAGCAGCTATTCCAAAAGATAATGTGACTGCCCTACCGGGAAATTCTATGTTTAGTGCAGCAACACTTGTTTCCTTACTAAGTAAACTCAAAAATATGGTTTACTAATTTCATGCATGGACACTAGTGTATATATTGGGTTAGAGAAAGTGTATTTTTATGGATGTGAGCAGAATAGGTCTAGAAGGTCTTCAGAAGAGTTTGATATCTGGCTCATTAGACATAGGTGGCTGATATGGCTGACACACATAGCATGTTTTCTTCCCACTATGATTAAAAAAAATTTCCAGCTTTGACCAAGCAGTTACCAACATCTCTGTTCTTTTTTTCTGATAAGTCAGCACTTCTGCTTCCTCCTTTTCTGTCCACAAGGAGCAGACTTCTCAGAAGAAGTTCTAGAACCATAGAATGGTTTCGGTTGGAAGGGACCTTAAAGATCATCTAGTTCCATCCCTCCTGCCATGGGCAGGGTCACCTCCCACTAGAGCAGGTTGCTGAAAGTCCCATCCAGCCTGGTCTTGAACACCTCCGGGGATGGGGCATCCACAGCTTCTCTGGACAACCTGTTCCAGTGTCTCACCACCCTCACAGCAAAGAATTTCTTCCTAATATGTAATCTAAATCTACCTTCTTTCAGCTTAGAACTGTTATTACCCCTTGTCTTATCATCACACTCCCTATCTTTCCTTTAGAGTTGTTCCCCATCTTTCCTTTAGACTCCCTTTATGTACTGGAAGGTTATACTAGAAGCCTATAAAGTCTCCCTGGAGCTCTCTATTTTCCAGACTGAACAACCCCAACTCTCTAAGCCTGTCTTCACAGGGGAGGTCCTCCAGCCCTCTGATCATCCTAGTGTCCCTCCTTTGGAACTACTTGAGCAGGCCCATGTCTTTCTTATGCTGGGGGCCTCCCAGAACCAAAGGCAGTACTCCAGGTGGGGTCTCATGAAAGCAGAGTAGAGGGGCAGGATCACCTCGCTTGACCTGCTGGCCACACTGCTTTTGATGCAGCCTAGGATGCCAGTGACTTTACAGGCTGCAAATGCACATTGCTCGCTTATGTCCAGTTTTTCATCCACCTGGTGGTGTGCTGCCTGCCTGTTGGCTGCTTAGTGGTGAGCTCTTGGGAGCTTGCTGTTTCAATAGGCATACATCGACTTTTAACAAAAGCTTCATCAATGATGGTTTCGAGGCCCTCCTGACAGATAAATATTGTAGGTTTATTCATGACCACATACTTCAGAGAGAGATTGTAGCTCATGAATTGATGTGTCATACATATAATGCAGGACAAGGCTTGCCTAGTTATAGGCATGATGGGGCCATGTGTGCAGAGATGTCTTGGCTGGCTTTGCATGAGTCGGTGCTGGCCCTGGAGGCACTGGCATTTTTGTCACTGCTGGGGCGTGGGTCTACACACATGAGGCTGGATGGCTTTCAGATCCCAGTCAGTCATGAGCCATGTGGATGCCTGGGGCTGTCTTGGCTCAGTGGTCTCTTCATGCTGTTCCTAACTAAGTAGTGACAGGGCTGTTTCTAGAAACAAGAAATGCTTTGTGCCCACATGAAATGGTTACAGCTTGATGTGTCATTCTTGCTACATCACTCAAGCTACTTTGCTACCATTGACTATGAGCTAAGTCCTTCTTGGTTGTTTCAGTCTCTGAGGCTGGCCAGCTTGCCAGGTGCCTCTCTAGTGGGCAGGAGGGTGTATAAGAAAGTGGTGTGCATATATGATACTATGGCCCCAGGGTATATTACTCCTTTTGGGGCACTTGAGACAGCAACTCTGGCTATGTGGCCATTGCAGCCAGCACAGCCAGGAAAATGGTGGAGATACATCTTGTAAATGATAGAAACAAATTCTGTTGGAGTCTGGAATAGCTGGGTTGTGCTTCAGGGGTTTTGAGTCATGATTTGAAACTGATTGGATTTACTGCCAGTCACAAGAATTGATTCTGGCGGGAATAATCAATGCTTCCTCTTAATTGTCTTGAACAGTGTCAATACATTCATGCCTGAACAGACACATTCCTTGTGTTAACACGTTAATATGCAAAATACTTCAGTGCTGGATGAAGATGCTGAGGGACCTAAAAAGACAAATCAGTGTGTGCTTGCTCAACTATGTTTAGAATATTATCTGATTCTAGTTCTGGAATGAAAGACATCTTTCTTAGTGGCAGATGAGCTTGTTAGTCCAGGTAGCTCCAGGCAGAGCAGATGTGCTGTGTGCATGGTTGTGCTATTTAGCAGATAGCGGAGGGTAGGGGGAGAAATTGCGGTGGTACGTTGTCGCCTGGATATATCTGGGAGAGATGGAGCCCATTTAAATGTGAAGTCCCACATAACTGTACTCATATCTGTTTAAACTTGCTCTGCCTGTGTGTTGTATGTGAGTCGGTCATTGGGAGCTCGCTTGAAAATCAGAATTGGAAACTCTTCTGGACAAGTATCTTCATTAAAGCCATGGTGAGCATACCTGAAGACCTGGTTTGTCTGGATCCTGTCCTATCTCCAAGAGTGGCCATATAAAGGGGCATCCTGGTAGAAGAAAGAGTGGGGCAAGTGTGCGTGTTACTGTTCCCCAGTATTCTTGTAAGGGATTGTCCACAATAACCTGACTTCCTGCAAGTCATCCAGGAATTCCTGTTGTGCAGTTATTAAGGGTTTTTTACGATCTTATGCTCATGTGGGTTTACTGTCTTCTCTGCATTCACAGGGAACTCCCCATGAGTCAAGGCTTTAAACACCAAATAAGCTCTATGAACAATACTGTGTTTTCCACTTCCCCTCTCTCTCAACTTTGTGATCCCCAAACCTTAGAGCTGGGCTGGCTGTGAAACAGGAGGATTAGCTCCTGGTTTTGATACAAGGTGGCCACTGGCTGCATAAGTACCTCAATCAAGCCCACTGTTGCTTTGCAGGTGGTGCACAGTGCATCCCAGATGGGCTTTGAGCAGGATGAAGTGGAAACCTCTGCTCTTATATGTTGCTACTGCTCTGCAGTATGGATCTGGGACCTCACTGTGCACAGTGATGTACAAACAAAACATGGTCTCAGATCCTGGCACCCTGTAAGCTAAATGAATGTTGATATGAACTCACACAGGAATCCAGACATATCTACATTCTTCTGGCCTTACTAGCAAAGTTTTGTCAAGTTACTTAGGAAAGCAAAGTAGTTTCCAGAGACTCTGTAAACTGCTTTGGCAGATGATATTTTAACAGGCATCTTTGCCCGGAAACTGAAGCAATACCATGATATGGTAAGGGACACTTAGCTCTTTTCTAGTGCCAGCATAGTCATGTTTTATGAACAAATAACCAGCTGACACACAGCTGTATGAAAACATACGCACTTAATAAACTCTTGTGCGATGACAGATACTTGTTATAACCTTAAGGATAATAATATGTAGTTATCTGGACCAGAATAATTGTTAGAAAAACATTTCAATTCCATTTCAAGTGTTCTCCATTTCAATGCTGTTGAAAGCCATAGAGTAACCAAGATATGAACATTTGAAATAATTGAGTTTTATAGAGGAGAAAAAATCAGTTGTAAACTGAAACTTTTATTTTTCCCAATGTTCCCTTGAAGTAAGAGTTGAACCCCTTAGTATTGAATATCGGCATTTCTTCAACTTGCGGAGTTTTATCAAGTATCCAGTGAAGACTTTTTCAAGGAGCAGATTGGTGAATTAAAAAAAAACAACCAGAGGCGCAGAGCTATATCTGCTTCAAACAGTTAGTAAGTATGATGAACCAAAAAATTACCTGAAACTTCTTGCACTACTTACTTTGCATTTCTGGGATTTCTAGAATAACCAAAGATTCATATCATAAGGTGTAAATGAATTTCAGTTCCTACAAAGAATGAGAGTGTTATGACTTTGTGTTGTGACTTTTAATCAAATTTGCTTTTTTTCCCTGACAAAAGCATACAACTTTCCATAGACATTCACATTAAGATAGGTTCTCTACTCTCTTCTTCATTGCCTGAATAAAAGGCAGATGCTGACACCTATGTATTTTGATCTATACACTGATGCAACTTCCGATGCAAAAACCCCTTTCTTTCCCAACTTCACTGGTAACTTCCTTTATATGGTACTAGAGTGCTAGACAATGAGCTCCAAGCAATTGTAATACTCTTCAGACACTTCAATTGTGTCCCTTTTCCAGGTTTCTTATGTGGAACAGGAATATCTAGCCTACTTGAACACCCATCCTCCTCTCGCTGACAAAATTTAAGGAGTTTTCCTAGGTGATGAAGTTGTTTCAAACACTGTAAATCTCAAACCAGGAATGTCTGGGAAAATCAAATAGCAGACATGCTGTAGTTGAAGCAAACAAAGTTGTGATGGGTTCTCGTATTGTGAACAAACTGGTTTTCCCATCATCTCCTAGAAGTGCCCTGATTTCACAGCATACACCTGGGGCTGGGGCAGAAGGTATTTAATATGTTAAAGATGAGTGTCAGTTGTGTTTTTAACTTAAAAAAAAAAAAAAATATGAGGAAGAGCCAGTGGGTGTACTCTGGTATGAAGGAATGATAAGCAGCAGCCAAGGAATACAGAGAGTTCTTTTGGCTTTGCCTGGTTTTCTGGCATAACTGTATATCGGGACTCTTCGGGAGATGTGGGATCTGCCTCCAGGGCTGATGCAACTCATCTCATAGAAAAGCATGCTTGCCTGTTGCAGCACTGAAAATGAGGCATGCTAGCTTGTTTATTTTGAAAGATGGTGGGGCTGAAGGGAAATGATGAGGCTTCCCAAAACACTGGGCAATGCTGAAGTCAACAGGCAGTCTGGTACTTTGACACTCAGGGCCTTCAGGGGCTGTGATTCAGTCCCTGCTGCAAGCTGGTGCCTGTGGGGTGATGGTCAGGACACAGACATCGCTCCTGCTCTCATCGGGCTGGTTGATAGAGGTAGGAGCAGCTGTGGTGCTGTACCCCACCAATGCCAGTGGGATGGCAGGGAAGGGCCCTGATGATGAGTAGCAGCCAGGCTTGGCCCTCTCCTGCCTCATGTAAATTAACCCAACTCTGACAACTTTTTGTATGCTCAACTTGTGGAATAGACTCTGCTAAAAGAGCTCTGACATCTTTAAAGGTCCTATCTGAATTCATATTGGTGCTGTTGTCCTCATATGGGTTTATCCCACTGTGTGGAAAGAACAGTTGAAATGAAGAAATTGAAAATAATGGAGTATTCACATTTTCAAAGGTGCAGCAAACATAGCTTGTGGTATTATGGCAATCAGTGTTGCAGCTGGCCATTACTGATAGCAACACTGAACGAGAACCAGCTGGGCTGAAGATCTGTCTCTTCCAAGGCAGTTGCCTTTTGCACCTGCATGATGAGGTAACAGATTGGGAGTGCTGGAGACTGCAGTTGGCCAGCTCTCTCTAGCATCTTTCTCTTTCAAACAGCCTCTTCTGTTATGGCACCAGTGCATGTACTGAGGAAATGAAACAGAGGTAAATATATCTCATGTAGCTGTATGATTATGCTCCTGTTGCCGAGATAGGAATTTGAATGCATATTTGAAATCTACATTGACACAATTCCCCAGAGTTTGGGGCCACAGGATTGTGACAGACGGTGAGGCTTGAGATCAGCATGGCTGTGAGCAATTGAAAATATTTTACTTGGTATGAAGAGAGATGAATACCAGGGTTGTGTGGCAGGTCCAACTGAATAAGTACTCCAGTTGATCTCTGAAGATTTTCAGAGGGAAATATTTCTCCTTGGGCAAGATGGCTGGCACTTGATATGCCAGATTTGGATATTATGTGTTTATCCTCAAAAAAAAAAAAGTGACATTTGAAATACTGCTGTTCTTTGATTACTGACTTGCTAGCATTTCTTCCTGGAAGGAGAAGGTGTGGGTGTACTTCTGCTCTGTTTCAGTATGCCATGGTGAGAAGTGAAGGCAAAGCAATGCCCTGTTTGGGGGTGAGGGAGCAGAGATAACTATGATTCTGTGTGGAGTTCAAAGTGACAGCTCTGACGTGAGAGGGTGGTTTTATTTGGATAGGGCAAGCTGGTCTGCCAATCAATGGGTATCTCAAATGCACTTATATAAAAATGTAAGATAGAAATCTTCCGTCTAGAAATTGTATGTATAAAAGTGCAGGCATACCCACATACAAATAAAATGCTTTGGGGGAAGAAATCTTTTACTGCTGGGTATCACTGTGAAAGACAGGTATGTGTTTGGTCTTTTTTTATAAAAGAAAAAGACCTTAAGTCCACTGATTTTAAGTATAATGATGCTTCCTGAATTCTCCTGGTCATGGTCTCAGAGCAGGGAGACCAAATTGCTGGTGTTGAAAGATTGAGCTTTGCTAGAAGCTGAGGCTGCTATGACCCAGCTAGTGGGTTAGTGAAGCAGAACGCCAGGCTGGTTGTTACACAGGCAGCCCGCTGGTTCCTGAAAAAAAATCATACTGTGTATGCAATTGCATCTGCTGAGTTGTGAATTAAAAGCCTGCAGATCACATTTTCCACCTGGCTTTTCTAAAAGCTTTGAGCACGGCTGGAGCTTTTCCTGATATTCCTCTGTCGCTACTTCTCTCTTCCTCTTTCTGAAGGTTTTCAACCCTGAAGGGAAAAAATGTGGAAATGTGTGTACATCTCTCAGGTGAATGTAAGATCTTATGGAAGGGAACAAGAATATATTTTGGATGTTCTTGCAAAGATAGTTTTGAAGTGAAAAATACAGTAGTTGGGAGGGACTCTATATTTTGGGGAATAAATATCTTTATTCCCTTCTCTGCTGCAATCCAGATAAAACTTTGTAATAGCCTGCAGTAACATACTGAATATTCAATCAGACTTTATGTTAAAAGCAGACTTGATCAGTGAGGTGGCAATCCCACCGCTCTGGGATTTCCTTGTATGTAAAAGCAGAAAGTTTGAGTCAGTGCTTGTTATGTAAAGCAGAAAGGAGAACCAAGCTGTGGAGTGGGTGGGAGTTGCAATATGCCTAAGCATAAGCTTGCTGGAAAGGACTCGGTAGTACTTGAAATGTAAAAAGGTGGGCTTCATGGGGTGGACTGAGCAGGCTGTAAAAAAGCTGTATGGAAAGGTTGCAGCAAAATGAGAAGTAGGAGGGTAGATGTGTTCACACTAAAGAAAATAAAATTAAAAAAACCCCAGAACTGATCAGAACGAAAGAGAAACTAATCCACACAGGCTTTGATTTGGACTGGAGTCTTCTCCCATTTCCCAGACAATGCTGGCATCATGTGGCCATTTTCTGTAGCTTGCCTTGTACTACAATATTTCTGAAAAACTTTTGCTCTTTCTCAGCATCTTTCTGGTTGGAATCCCCAAAAAAGCTCACAAACACCACTAACTCAGGTGATTCACTTGCCTGAATGCCCCATTTTATAGAAGACATAAGGATCTGAATCGGTGGTTTTGACCCACCATCACTGATCATATTTCTCAAACGATCAAACTACCTCTTCAAGCATGCAGAAGAGTTTTTTAGCTGTGCTTTGCTTTTGAACCTAAATGAGAGGAGGAAATTGCCACCCGCATGGCAGGCCGTGATGGGAGTATTTTCCCACTGTGGGGATGCCCCTTTAAGGAGGGGGAGCAATGTTAGCAGGGAGGGCAAAGAAACTCAATTCTTCTTAGAGAGGAAGAGTGTGAACTGCAGGAGGAGAGGCGGACATCATTCTGGAAAGAGCTGGAGAGGGAGAGATCTTGCACTGGCTGGAGATATTCACACAAGGACCAGGAGTGGGAACAAGGAGGAAAGGGAGCTGTAGCAGTGCTTTTCATGGGTACCCTGCAAAGGAGCAGCGCCCTGTGGAAGATAGTAGTAAAACAGACTTCAGTGACTGCTGGGCTATGGAGAAGAAAACTGCATATCCCATGCATGTTTAGCTGATCAGTTTAATAAACCAGGCTATAGAAAATAAGGGTAAATTTAAAGCAATACTGCTGGTATTCTGGGAGAAGGGAAACCTGGGTCGAGATAGTATCTAATACCAGTTGAAGTGGGATCCTGGTACACAGATTTAAAGAATTTTGTAGAAATGCCCCTGAAGCTCAAGTAAATAAAGCCTAGGTAGTGTAGCTTTAATCAATGATACTAATAGCTTATTAACCTCCATCTGAGACAACCTGCCAAAACCAGAATCTGTTCAGAGGAGTTCCTCTTTGAAGTTCTGTACATCCAGATAAAATGGAAAACTTGGCCAGAAGCATAAAACAGTCAAAAAAGAGCGTATTCCTCCCAGCTGTGTTTCAGATTGTGAAAGAGATGATACAGCATTCTTAAATATTAAGACAGAACATGTGTATAATTGCACACTTGCCCAAATGTAGAGAGGAGCTGTGCCTACTTGCATACATTTATGTATGTACAAACACTTGTGTATATGCACAGATGCATGCCTTTCTGCAAAGACTATGTTTTTAGAAAATATCTCATACAGGTGTAAAAGGGGTGAGAGCATAAACTGTAAAATGAATGATAGAACTGTTAAACATGCTTCAGACCTTGCAAAGCCAAATAATTTTCAGGTCTCTGGATATTTGATATCAACAAGTGGGAAGTCGGTCGTTAGGAAACACATGTGTCATTCTAAAGTATGCAGTACTAGCTGGATAAACGCAGGCATGTGCTTAAGTAAATATTGATAATTATGGATCTGATTTTATAGCTTTTATGAACCTTTTATTATGTGTTTAGGTGGCAGGGAACCTTTAATCCCACTCAGTGTCTTGTTCAGATTGGTAGCTCTTGATTAAAATGTCTAGCTTGGTTCGTGTCAAAGTTTTGGCGGGGGATAAGTTACATGGGTGTGAAAGAGTAAAGAAATACTTGAGCACCCTTTTTACACAGTAGAAAAAAGATATTTAAATGTTTTTTGTATCTAGGTGAAAATCCAAAGTAGATCACAAAATTAATTCAACATTATCACTTAGATTCAAAGTGCAGTTTCCTGGGAAAGCTTTCTACCCCTAGAGCAGACCCAGCAAAATCGGACTGATTGGAGTTAGTACTGCAGACATGATTGCAGGCCCTTTGCTCTTCTATGGCAGAATCTTTCTGACAGCTTCTATCCAAAATGGAGGTACTTTTATTTCTTTGGCTATGTGCGATTAAATATAAAGATGAATATATGCCCATACCTACTGCGTGAGGTCTGCTAGAACATTTGAAAAACTGCTATTTTTTCACACTGGTTCTTAAGAGATACACTGATAAAAAAGAAGCAAGAGTACTGCGTGCATTGTTTTCTATGTTCTTCCAGTGTAGTTTTAAACAGGAGACTGCCTGCATCGTTAAAAGTTGTTGGGCTGGATACACATTGAACTAGCATTGCCATTACCTAGGGAGTTCCCTGTTGTAATAGGACTTGATGAAAGCTATTAAATAGACATTTCTATTCCTGAGTGTTTTGGAAGGGGATGAATGGGTGGAAAAGGAAAATGAGAGAGTAGATACTGTGGCTGAGGAGAAGAGAACAGATTCTTCTGCTTAACTGTGGAGCTAGGGAAAAGATGAGACTTTTGGTAGGTTACTCTTTCTCAAATTGTAGCTCTGCCTTTTCATTTCTCCTGGCTGGAAGAATGAGAAGGTCTTCCTTTAATACACGTTTTTAGAGACTTTCACATAGATTTATGGGTGAAGAATGGGACCTGTCATCAGTGATGACCTTAATAGTTTTGGGCCATGATGGCAGACAATCTTCCCAATGCCTAAGTACCTTTACCAGAGCCACAGAGAACAAGCATTGGCAGATAGAAGTGAAATGCATCTTTACAAGGCAAACAGGGCCTACATCTCTTGCTGCCACAGGACAAAACTTTGGGTGTGAAAGAGAAGTAATGAGCTGGTTGGGGACTTTTTTAAACTGTTACTTCACCCTTTCACTCTGGTTTCTAAATGGAGTCAGTTATAGCTAGTAACAGCTAGTTACCACCAGGCATGCAGTCAAAGCATACTTTATGCTCTCTGGAATATTGTCTATGAATCTGATGCATTGGAGGAAGGACTGGGATATCAAATGTAAGATACAAAACATTTAAAATGTGAGGAAATATGTATATGTTGGAAATTGAAGATACTATAAGTGTTTATTGTAGTCAAGCTCAGACCTAAATCTGTTTTCAGGGAAAGAAGAAAACATGTTCAATTTTATTTTTTCAGCGGGGAGGAAGGAGAAGAAGAGGCCTTCTTAGGCAATTCAGATCCTGGCTTCCTACTTAGCTTATTAAAGATTGAAAGCTTTAGGGTATGTGTCTCCAAATATCTTTGGTGACAGAACTCATATATAGGGAAGTTTCAGCCCTGTTTTGGGGGATGATAAACAGAAGTAGAGTACAGACCAAGTAATCCACTCAAATGCCACAGGGAAAACTTGTGACTTAACTGGAAATGACATCAAATTCCCCTGTTAACTAACCTGGTCTTTCCTTAAACTTTTAAAGAGGCTGATACTTTGGTAATGGTAGGAGAGTGAAGTTGCTCTTTCTGGAAAAAAAAAAAACAAACCCAAAGAAATCAGGACTGGCAAGACCTCATTGCTGCAGGAATCGATGGCATTTACTTTTGGGGGAAGAATAACTAAAGCGTTAGAACTTCAAGATCAAAGTGCCCTTTAAAGATACCTTTACAGCTATTCAATTCAAGCTGAATATCCCTAATTTACTGGGTTGTACCAGCTACAACCCAGTTCTAGGATAGGCAGGGAGGAATGCAGTGCTTGGTTAAGTGTGATGAGAATATAACAGCCCTGATCCAATAGTTAGGAGGATCAACAGAAAGGAGGAGGATTGCACTTGACTTAGGTGGCACTATGCTGGCAGAATGGTATCTTCTGGGAAGGAGACAGAGTATACCAGGATACTACCTCAGCTCTTGAAGGTGGGGAAGGAAAGACACATTGAGAAAACTCTGTGATCTTCAACAGCCTTTTAGCCAGGCTCTAAATTTTACATCCTGTATGGAAGAGACTGGCAGAGCCACGGTGCCTGTCTGTTCATTGGATGGATCCAGAGCAGAAGAGCAAGCAGACATTGGGGTTTGAGCTGAATGCTTTCTGGTAGTCCTTTGGGCTCCTTTGCTACAGGCACAACTCTGGCCTTACCAGGTAGATCTTGTCTGTGGGACTGGAGACTGAAGGAAAAGCTTGCAGAGCCACTCAGTAGAATGTAAAATATGTACCTACCTGAGGGCAAGAGTGTGGGAACTATGCCTTAGTGGTAAGGTTTGAGAATAAGTGAAAACAGGTAATACCACAAAGGGTAACAGGTGTATTATGGATCCTGGCAATGACCTGACAGTGCCATTAGAACGCAATTGGAGGAAGAGTTTAGTATAAAAACCCACTGCAAACTGGTTTGGTGATGGAGGCACACAGGATTCTTTCTGCTGAAGACAGCCTTCCTGCTCTCTTTCCAGCCACTAGCCGTGTTTCTGTTTCATTCCCACCTGGTAATATTTTTTTACTTTCCTTTTGTGTCCTTGCCATGTTAGATGAGAGACTGTTTTCATGGCAGGTGCTCTTTTGAGAAAGTCACTGTGAGCTTTGTAGGCAGTGTTCCTTGTTCCCATGACAATTTGCTGCAATCTGGCTTGTGAAACTGAATTTGAGTTTGCTGCTGTTGTTCCCTTCTCCTAAATATTTATCATAAGGTATATCAAGGCTGTCATGGGCGTTTAAACTTATGAGGTAGAGTGGGTAATTGTATTAAATAAAAGCATGAAACATGGAACTCTTTCAGCATTGCTAAAAGAAATCTGGAAATTTCACATCTCTAGCATTTTCCTTGGTGTGCTTGAGCTCTCTGTAATTTATGGATTAATCAATTCAACTATTCCAACATTTTTAATGAGAAAACTACCCATAATCTATAGCAACAGCTTCAATATAGTATATTTCACCCTGGTAATATAAACATGCTACAAGATTTTAACCTAGTATTGTGGAATACTCTTGGGTATTTTTTTAAATTAACATAAGGGCTGACTGCTGGAAGATGCTCCATGAAAACAAATTATATTATTAATCAAACCAAAACACAGAATTCTCCACATAGTGGTTCTAAAATGCCCAAGATAGTCTTTAATTGAAATGTTACAGAAAATAACAGAATGAGAAACTGTGTACTTGGTGCTTAATTAACTTTACAATGTATGTTCAGCAGCTTATATGAGATGGCGATGTAAGATGTTGCCAACATGAGTCCGTTCATCTATTGTCTAATAATAGATTTCAACTTAGATTAATAAGCACCTTCTTAATTAAACAGTGACATTCCTTGTTGCATGCTGAAATGGCTGATATTAAATGCCATTTCCATGCATTGACTTCCATTAATTCAGCACTCGCCTTTTCTTACGAGGATTATCTGTCACGCAAAGAAACCAGGTCTTAACAATGCTTTTCCTCTCAGCAGCTGTCATATAGTTGGTTGTTGTAGATTTTTTTCATTCTTTTATCTAAATCCAGGCTGTTTTTTAGCCTTCTGTGGCTGTGAAAAGGATACAAGAGATCTAAAGAAGTTTATATTTTGTACAGAAGAACTAGGCTGGTGGTCCTTCACATGGTTTCTGTTTGCTCCCTGGGCCAGGCACCAACAAGGACCTTGTGCACTTTGTGTTTTTACTCTGGGGCTTGTTCAAAATAGCTAATGAGGACATCTGGACTCCAATGAAAGGTCCAGCTAGTCCTGCAGCAGTGATGGATGGTGGATGAGTGGGGAGGAGTACAAGGACAGGACAAACATATGACAATGAATTCCTCTTATACTCTGCCCAAGCAACATTGCTGTGACTTCATTCAAGTTGTAGGTCTTCATGCTACCAAAAGCTGCTTCCATAACTGGTCAGTGCTTGCCTGCCCCTTGTGCCCACTGTCCTCTTGAGTCAGCAGGTGTGCTTTCCTCTTCTACCAGCACAGCAACTCCAACCCTGGAAAGCCCCAGGTCTCCCTTGACACTGTTGTCTTTGGTCTTTTTCTCACCACCTTAGCACTGGCTGGTGAAGCCCCTGGCTATGGCTGGTGAGGTGTTGCTACAGGATCAGTCAAATACAAGTAGTTTCTTTGCACCTCACAAGAGACTCATCTCTCTCTTTTCTTTTTTTTTTTTTTTTTTGTTTTTTTTAATCTTTATAGCAGGTTATATGGGATTGATTGTAGTACACTTTTGGCACCCCTCTAAATACCTAAAATACCCAAAATATATGCTGGGCTTGAGTATACTCCCAAAAAGAGCAGGGGAAGATGGTGAAAAATAATCTTGCTCCTATTAAGTACCTTTTGATGTCTGAAGCAAGTGTTTGGGGCCTGTTACTTTCTGCTTTATTGGGCAAGGGCTCCTCTTTGCAAGGAGAGTGTCTTACCTACAGCGTCCAGGTCAGGGCTCTCTCAGAGCCCCTGCTATGGGCAGCGAGTGGCTGGGGGAGAGGACAGGGTCCCCTTGGGTCCCCCAGTTTGCTGAGCTGGGGGAAAATGGGGTGACATCAGGGTTGCAGGCTAGGCTGGGACATGGGGTGGGATGATAGCAGTGAGGGCAAGCAAAGGTTTTCCTCTTTGCTCAGCTGAGCTCTCAGCCACCTGACCCAGGTGAATGTTTGTGATATATTGTAATATCCAGAGCTGCCTGTGCTTTGTATCTTCTATTAATCAACAAATCCTGCCTCTAATGGGAAGAGGCTCGTGTCTCTCAGTGCAAAGGTACCAACTGAGCTGAGTGTGGCCTCTAGTGGCCTGTTAATATCAGATACTGAGACTAAGGGTTTGCTGGGCTGCCATCTGTTGGGATACTCTATGCGCCTTGTTAATTAAGACCTGTAAATCTGTGGAAGGAAAGAAAATGTCCTGGGAGCTGGGATAACTAGGTTGCTTGCTATCAAGCACCTGCTCAGGTGAGATCAAACAGCACTGTGGGCCACTGCACTGGAAAAGCTGCCACTATAAAGCGTGCGCAAACTTTTTAAAATGGTGCCACAACTGGATCTTGCTGCCAAAGCCTTGGTACTTTCACTGAATATACAGTAGAACCTTTCAGTAAACTAAAAGCTCAACAAAGACAAAGTAAATATTAGATCACAGAAGCTTTAATTTATTAATGTTTCTTTCTCTAATTTGTGAGGCTCTGTTGTGTAGGGTCTTTGGTTCCCAGTGCATCTGAGATATTCTCCTGTAATCTGAGTTGTAGTTTCTCAGCAGCATGCACTCGGGTTGGGTGTCAGAGGATGTAGTTTCAAAATCTCCAGCCCATCTCACTTGGGTTATAGCAGGAGCTATTGCTCTCCACAAGAGAACTGCAGAAGCAAAACTGCTAATCCTGAGTGTGTTTGGAATGAAAGCAATCCCTAGCCCAACAGAGCCTGTGTACCCTGAAGGGTATCCATCCCTGAAGTACAGACTTAAGTGATAAGTAATGACAGTGCTAACAATCAATTTATCCATTTATCTGCTATCTTTCATTTTAATCCCAAGCGGTATAAACAACTTGGGGGTAGGATGGAGCAAGTTGCATTTTTGTCTTGCTTTTAGTTTCTGGGGGATGTGTGCGTGGAATACTGCTTCTCATCTTCCACAGCATCCTTCCATAGATGTGTTTACATCCATGCTTGCCCGCAACTCTGAGGTGCTTATATACATTGATATCAGTGAAGAAAGTTACTACTAGGGCTCATGAAGTGCAAAATGTTCTTTACAGTAAGAAACTCTCATAATTCTGTACTTCTGATCTGTGGTGATGACTCACAAACATGAGTAAACTGTAAAATAGTGCTGGTGCAGAGTGTGCCTTCCGTGGCCATCCATCGGTCCCCTGACTCGGAGGTTATTTCCCTCCAAGGCATCTGGCCCTGCTTCAGTAGTGACTCAACTGTTTGTGCTGCTGAACACCACAAATGACAGCCTGTCATATTCAGGAAAGCTGAAACTGGCACTGATTATATATTAATATGCTGCAGCTAAGCAGCTATTCTGTGAGCATCTGAGTCACGCCTGCAGCTGGCCCAGAAAAGTCTGAGGTAGTTGGGAATAAGACCCGCTGCAACTCCATGCTCTTCCTTTCTCCATCCAGAACCCTGCGTTCCAGTTCCTCAGCAGCTAGGGAGAACCTTCCTTACCCTGGAAGAGAGAGAAACCTGGGATATGAAACAGAACTTGACTCCCCTTCTGTGTCTGCCTAGTGTCCGCCACGGTGACTTAGTCTTGAGCATGAGTGAAGCTCCTGTTTTTTTCCTTGTAGTGGTTTCTCTCTTGTGATCGTGCTCAGCAGTATATGCCTGTAAGAGCATTGCAAGGATGAGTTAGGGTCCATTTGGGTTTTCTGAAGTATATAAAGCACACTCCATAACACTTGGTGTTTCTAAAAATCACCTCTTGAGTATCTGTCTCCCGAGGCTTTTTCCCAGGTCAATTGACTATTTTCTTCATAAAACTAATGCTTGATTATTTTTTTAATCGGTTTTTGTCCTTGTCGAATATGGACGATCTCTGCAGTGAAGTTAGTTACCCTTGGAGAAAGGCGATATGAGAATGCTCTGAGATGGTAGACAAGATGAAAAAGCATACCTGTTGCTCTTTTGTTCTTCCTTGCTGTTTAAAGGCTCAGGAGAGACTTTAACAGCTGCTTTCTCTTTAGACCAAAGCACTCTCATCCTTGCTTTTAAAGTTGTGCTTGGATGAGTGCTGAAAAAAAGGGAGAACTTGTGGGGGTTTTGCCTACACAGTGCAGCAGAAACTATTTTAATGTTAACAGCTGCAGACTGTTATTTTTGTTTATAATGAGACTGGGAAATAGTGATGTCTCGGATAGCGTTTGCCAGTCATAGCTTTTCAAGAGTGGCTTGGGTGAAATTACTAAGTTGTATTTTAGCCACAAAAATATTTCCCAGCTGATTCCTAGAGAGCTTAAGATGGTGCCTGAAAAAAAGCAAGTTGCCTCCATGTATAGGAAAAGCAACAGCTTTTGGGGAAAAAAAAAAAGTATTGAAATGGCAGACTGAGAAGTGACGGCAACTGGCAAACAGGGAAAACTGCCTCCCTGTCTGGGCTTCTTGATGGAGCTGCTTTTCCTGGTGAATAGACAATGTGCTCTTGCCGCCTTTTGTGTGCAGGTGGATGCTCAGGAGAGGCAGGATGGAGTCAGCTTTGCCGGTGTGTGCGCATGATAACGCCTATCAGTCTGGGGCTAGGAAAAGGATCTGTGCAAGGGAAAGGATAGCGAAATAGGATATGAGATATGAAAGCAGACCATTGTCTGAGCAGCATTTTCTAGCATATCTGTTCTTCTTCACAGGCATAAACTCAATATCCAATTTATTTTACAGCAAGAAACTAGTACCTTTGAAGTCCTTTAACTGAACAAAGGTTTGTTACGTTTGCCTTTTCTCTTCTAGCTCAGATCTTTTTTTTCCTTGTTCTCATCTGGTATTCTGATTTCTGTATTAGTTGATGCTCCAGGGAAAGGCAACGAAACAAAATGAACACCTTAAAATGTAGTACATCTGTATAAAGTGTGGAGAGCTCTGCGTGAGAAACACTTCCTTGTCTGCAAGGGTGATCTGCCTGTGCAGTGAAGCATGAAATTTGATTATTATCTTATTGCAACCTTTATTGTAGCTTGTGGAGCTGAAAACATTATTAATGTAAATAGAACAATTCAACCTTTCCCAGGTAACATAGTTCTCCTTTAATTTTCAGAAGCAGTGTGTCCTGCAGTTCGGTTTGGTGTCATCCAAGCTGGCGATTGTTCTTTGCCCCACAACTTGCTTTCATTGTGGCAGTGGGATGAGGGGCCCAGAGAAAGTCTTTACTTTCTGACCCAATGCAATGTAAAACAGTGCTTTGCGAGGACTCAGATTTGTGTTGTGTGCTGGTGTTTTTTAAAAAATGAAACCCCTTGCGTGTCAGGTCAGGAGCATCCCTGTTACCAAGGCAGGTCAGGAGCACCTGGTGTGACTCCCGGCATATTTTGGCATATGTCTCACGTCCAAGCTAGCCTTTACCCTGGGCTGGCTCTGCTGGGAGCGGAGAGGAATGAGTAAAATCGGAGAGCTGCATCCGAGCCAGGCCCTGCAGATGGCAGCAGAACAGCACCAAAGGCAGAGCCCGGTCCTCCCGGCGCAGCAGCATCCCCAGCTCTGCCCCAGCTAGAGAGCTTCGGACATCTTCCACTGAACCCCTCTGCCAGGTGAAGGGTGGGGGCAGTGAATTCAGATATTCAAACCGTGTGCGAAGGTCCCGTGTTGGAGTTCAGTGATTTGCACTCAGGCACGACAGAAAAATAATGCTTCGGAAGAAAGTGAACTGTAAAGAAGAAAACAAAAATATGCCTCAAACACAGAGTACATGATAATAAGGTATTATAAAAGTGATGTCTTCTCAGTGTGTCCTGTTATTGCCCTACTGTGTAAATACTGGTGAAGGAACTCAAATTGGGGTGTTGTTTTCCAGGAGGGGGCCTGAACTACGGTTATGATGAATGCTCTTGCTCTCAGCCTGAGCTGAGGGATGCTTTCTGCAGAGCGAAACAGGTTCCGTGATACAGACTGCTAAAAATCTACTCCCAAGGCAGCTCTAACCTCACAGTTGGCATTGTCTGCCTTGAGACGTAAGTTCAGAAGCCCTCAGACGGGAAGAGGAGCAGGAGTAACATCATGAGTGTGGTCCTTTTGACTGTTGAGTAGCGGGGGCTGTTGCTGCTGGGGCTAAAGAATGAATTGCAAGAGCTGGAGGGCTCTTGGTGTACCTTGTCCTGATCACTGTCCTCCCACACATGCTGTAAGGCGGGAGGGAGGCATCAGCGCTGAATTTCCATCGCTTCCAGAGTGCTCGGTGTATTCTGGGAAAAGCTTTAGCCAGCTGCTGAAGCTAGTTATGTGCCTGTTTTGCACAGTTATTTTATGTGCCAGGATCTAGCTTTGGGTGTCTGTTATGATTATTTATTATTGTGGGTGAATGTAATCATTATAGCAGGCTGAAGAGGCCATTTACTCTATGTAATAACTGCTGCTTTTATTTGTTGGTATATTTTATTGTTAGTAAAAGCCCCCACAGCAGTGGATGTGGTGTTCTGATATCAATCAAAATAAGACTGCTATGAGAAAAGGCTATCGTCCATGCAAAACAACTCCTCTTCAGCAGCATTTTTATTATGTATTTTTAATACGCATGCAGGTGGTAGTACATAACCTCTGGAAGATGTGCAATTAAACAGTGTGCTTGCACTCTTTTCAGAAATCATGCCGGTATACCAATTTTATGTCTGCAGTCATGTTTCTGCTAGTGGTTTCTCACAA
This sequence comes from Arenaria interpres, assembly GCA_013399435.1. Classification (NCBI taxonomy): domain Eukaryota; kingdom Metazoa; phylum Chordata; class Aves; order Charadriiformes; family Scolopacidae; genus Arenaria; species Arenaria interpres. Next base: position 116,688 of record VXAK01019234.1, read on the forward strand.
TCGCCGTAAAAATTAAACAAAAGGCAGTGTTCTATATAATGTGGTTTATTAGGCATATTAAGCAGTACTACACAGATCAATGAAGCCGTGTGTAGCCAAATACCTCTAAGTCACGGGTGTAGTATTTGCTGGCTTGAACGTGAGCTCAAAATTGAGTTTGCTTTTATCAGAAGGGTCAGCATGATGAGAGCTTTGCTTTATACTTACCAGCCCCCCTATTGGCCTCTAGAGCACTAGACGGTCAGCTGTGGGGGTTGATTCCCCCATTTATTTGCTTTAGATAACAAAAACCCTTCATCTGGCTCCTCATATTTTGCAGTACTGTCAAGTCAAAATAGTCAAGTACTTCTAGCTAAATGGGGAAGTGGTGAATCTCAGAAGTGACATTGTGCCATCAATTTCCTGACCCAAGTTGGTTTGATACTTAAGGCTGCCAAGTATTGGGGTGTAGGAGTAAAAGGAGCGGATCACAGTCGAAAACTTCAGCTGCTATATGAGAAATGTAGAGTTTAAACATCTAGGTTTGACTTCGGTAGAGACTGGAGAAAAAAAAGACTGTCTCAGAAGAGTACCTGTCGCTAATATGTTGCCCACAGTCTTGTATGCCTGGTCTTGATTTGTTTTGCTTAAAATACTTATGCACTTGAGAGAATGAGCGTCTTCAGTGGTGACAGCACTTCTTGGTACAAGAAATATCTGGATTTGAATCTTACTTCTGATAAAGGATTCAAAAAAATTTGTATTTGAGGAAATGGGTTGGCAGAAAAGAGAGAAAACATGGTCCCACTTAGCACTCTGCATTCCTTGAATGCTGTCAGAAGTGTAGATATCTTTCATATTGCAGCCTGGTGCTCATGGACACTGCTTGGATTCTGCCTGTGTGGTCAGATATCTACCTGTGTTGCTCATGTGCTGCATTAGCTTGAGTTAAGTTACTTCCCATCCAGAAACCATCTTCCACGTTAGCTAATACGGCAAAAATGCAGGTGATACTAGGTGTGCCATAGTACACACGTAACATATAGATTAAATACCTGTAACCTGGCACACAGTGAAAGAATCCTGGCTTACATGTGGTTTTGTTTGTGCAGTACACTGTCATATGCATTTGTAAGTTCAGGCACTGGCAACTGGAAAGAACAATACTGACAATTTCTGACAAAGTATGGACCACTAGGAGAGGTTGGCAGTGAGGCAAGAAGCAAGGAAAAGGAGCACTGGTGTTATTGCCATTAAAGCTTTTAAGACAATGGGACTTCCCTGAGTATGCACCATTTCCAGAAGACCTCAGGATAAATCCCTTGTATTTCCTCTCCCTGAACAGCATTTATGTATGTGGCTGTCATAGAACTGTAGGCTATGCAAGGTAGAGAAGGACCTCAAGAGATCACGTAGGCCTTCTCTGAGTCAAGACAATCAACTCTGTGAGGCACACAAGTGTCCTAGATGAAGAGAGCAATAAAACGGTTACAGAGATAGACAGAAATGGAATTCAGGCTATTTGTCAGTGGTTTGCCACCAAAATGGGGGGATTTCTGGAGGGTGTGTTCTGGAGCCTGTACTGCTAAGAAGATAAAGGAGATGGTTCTTAAATCTACTGCTGCTGGATGTTAAAATTCCTGAGCTCAGAAGAAGTAGATGTAGGTCAGAAAAGAAAAATAGCTTGAGAAATCAAGAAAATTGTGTGTGTAATAGAGAGAAATAGCCTATGATGGAAGGAAAGAAGCAAAATACAACTTAGCAGAACCAGTACTTCACTTGAGTAGGAGCAACGAATTGCACAGAATTGGGATGGAGGAGTACCTCAATGGGTATAACTCAGGGATGGGAATAACTCCAGTCTATTCTACAAAAGAGGATGTAGGGGATGGTAATGTATCACAAGCAGTGTACAAGTCAGTAGTGCCATGCCACTAGGAAGAGAGGCAAATATGTTACTAGAGTGTGTAGTAGAAGTCCATCATACCTGTGAAGCAGTATGTCTGCTCAGCATTGCTGTGTCCTGGTGCTGCCAGTGTGCTGTGGGCTGTTCTGCATGGAGCACTCCTGGAAAGATGTGTTCTCCAGGGGAGAGCTCAGCAGAGAGCACCAAGGAAGGCTCAGACATGTGGAAAACACAGCCTGTGACAGGATGGAGCGAACTGACAATGTTTAGCTCGGAAAAGAGCATTCCTCTGTTGGGGCATGTCTTTATATCTGCAAGAGGCTGCTGTAGAGGAGGGAAATGATCTATTCTCCGTCTCTGTGGTGGGTAAGATGAGACCTGATGGACCTGAATTGCTGCAGCAGAGATTTAGGAAAGGCGTTAGGAGAAACCTGCAGTGATTAAGATGGAAAGGATGGGAAGAGGGACTCGGTGCGCTCTCTGAGCAATTGCACTCTCTGCAATTGGAGATCTTCAATAGACTAAACACCTGTCAAGAGTGACACTAGAAACCCATCATCCTCCTGTTACAGTGTTTCTGTGGGCTGTCTCCATCATTTTTTGAGTCCTATCTCTATCCTTCCTCATTTTAAAACCTTGTGGGATTGCTGCCCCCCCCCCCCCCTTTCCATTTGCAAGTACACCTTCGCACTGGTGTAATCCATCCCTGATTGCCGGAGTTTCCCGCACAGCTGCCTGGCGCTGCTCGTTGAATTTCCTCAGCCTGTGAACGCTCCTGTCAGGGACTCCTTAGTGATTCTGGTAATGGGGATGACTTCCACCCCCCTCTCCGGCCCGCCCNCGGCGCGGCGGGAAAAGGGGCGAGGCGGCGGGACGGAGCGCCCGCCAGGGGGCGCTGCCCGACAAGGCAGGCGGCGGCGCCAGCCCGGGGTGAGGGGGGCGGCGGTGGCCCCGGCCTCCCGCGGGATCGTGGAACCGCCTCGGCTGGAGAGGGCCTTTAGGATTATCGAGTCCAACCATCAATCTAACACTGACAAAAATCATGTCCCTGAGCACCACGTCTACCTGTCTCTTAAATACCTCCAGGGATGGTGACTCAACCACTTCCCTGGGCAGCCTGTTCCAACGCTTGGTAACCTCTTCAGTGAAGAAGTTTTTCCTAATATCTGTCCTAAACCTGCCCTGGCACAACTTGAGGCCGTTTCCTCTTATTCTATCAGCTGTTACTTGGGAGAAGAGACAGACCCCCATGTTGCTGCAACCCTTCTTTCAGGTAGTTGTAGAGAAGAGGGATAAGGTCTCCCCTCAGCCTCCTTTTCTCCAGGACAAACAGCCCCAGCTCCCTCAGCCTCTCCCCATCAGACCCGTGCTTGAGGCCCCTCACCAGCTGTGTTTGTCAGAGCCTACTTGGGGCGGTTGGGGGAGATTGGGTCCGGTGACATCGAAAAGAGGCGGCTGGAGCAGTGGTCTTCCTCCTGGGTGTCAGCTGGAACTAAGGCGGTGGGTGGCGAGGCCCATGGCCGTTCCTGGGGGCACATCCACCTTCGGCATAGCTGTGCCGCCACCTCTCTGTGGCCATTCAAGGGGAGCGGTGGTCTTGCCTGCTGTTTGACGCTAAAGCAGGTGGACAGAGCAAGCCAGGGCCATTCAGTTTGGAGAAGAGAAAGCTGGGCTGGGGGAAGATGAGTTCATGAAAGGCCTCTGGAAAAGAAAAAGGGAGTAGTCTGCTGTGGTGGTCAGGTGAGAAGCAGTGGCTTAAATTGCAGCAAAGGGTGTAGAGGTCATGTGTGGGGAAATGGTTTTGGTGCCCAAGATGTGTGAAGCACTGGAAGTTTCCCAAGGCGGGTAGTGTGGACACTGTATCAACAGGCCTATCTAATGGGACAAGAGTTGTTAATTTCTGTCAGGATGTGCAAAGTTACTGCTCATTTTCCAAACCTTGGAAAGGATGTGCGCTAAATGATCTCCTGGTGGTTCCTTCTAGCGTTATTATTTTTTTCCTTCTTTTGAACATACCAAGTTCCTTATGAATGCTAGTCCTGTTTTTCTAATTGGCTGTCCAGGCTTCTGAGGAGCTTTTTACACAGCTGTCATGCTAGGTACTTGAGTACCTTTCCATGCCTTTAGGGTTTTAGATACTTTCTGTCCTCTTTGGAATGAGATTTAGAGCATTCCTTGGGTGAATTGGAAAATTTGGTTGTTGACAGAGTAAACCTGCCCTGATTACTCACCGCCTCTGCTCTAAATTCTTAATACTGAGCCCTGGAGTAGCTTAGCATGCGACCATCTCAAAGGCAATGTGATGTGGCTAACTCCGTTGCTCAATATTAAGAGAAGATGTAATCTTTTCTTCTAGGAGCCCTTCCATGTACTGTCACCTACTCAGGGGCTGGAAGCAAAGTCTCAAGTTTTTTATTGTTTTGCTTTGTTAGGTTGTTTCATCTTGGGAAACATGTTTGGGATGTACTGCATGTCTCTTAAAGCAGGATTCTTCAGGGCTGGAAGACCTTTTAGATTTGTCTGCAAACTGGTCCCAAACTGCAACCTTGTCTGCAAACAGTATCTTGCCTCACATGCATTGGAAATGAAGCATTTTGCTATTAATACATTTTCAACTATACTTAATATGAATAATAATGATCTCATTAAGGGCTGACAAACCTGTCCTTTTTAGAAACTTTATTTTAACATGGGATGATTTGAATTTCCATAGATAAATTAAGTGCTAGCCTTGAGTAAGCACAAATTTGTAGATAATTAAAATCAGGATTAGTGAGAGAAGAGGTGAAGAATGGGGGTCAGATGCAAACCACCATGGGTCAAGCATCATCAGTTTTGCTCTCACATTTTAGTGCTGCTCAGAACAACGTTTTTGATTCTTCTGGTTAAAACAAGGTTTCTAACAGTTTGGTGTACTGAGCCACTCATTTTTAACCACAGCCTTCTCTCAGTGATAGTGATAAATTAGGTTTAAAAAAGGTTTAAATATATACTTACTGTCCTGCTAACTTTATAGGAACATTCCACAGTCACCTAAAATATGTTCAAGAGGTTAAATTTAAGTTTAGAACATTCATTCTTTGTGTTTTGTCATAAGAGGTTATATGTATTCTTCTACATCTATTTGGGATTTCCTTGGAGGTAGTGATTTAAACATTATTTTTATGTCTGTTTCCTCTTTCCTGCTCATTACCTATCTAATCTTCTGGCACCCATTTTGTATGGGTGATAAAAAGAGGAGTCAGCTTAACGTCGTTTGAAATGGAACTGTTATTCTTGGAATAAAGTAAAATGCTTGAGGAAACATGCAAAATTCATGCAGCTTCATTGTTCAGGGAATGAGATGATCATTTATGAGAAGTCCAGGATTTAAAAGTTGTTTCAACCTCTGGCAGATTGCAGTGGTCCCCAGCTTGAGACCTTTCTGTGATAAAGTCAAGGGTAAATGCTAGAAAATGTAAGCTCACACGCTTCTGGTTTGGGCAATAAAGAGTTTTACTTCTCGGTGCTGGCATGGAACACTGTTCACGCAAATTTATCCCTTTTTAATGTGCCAGTATAGTGTTACTGTTACTGCCAGCCTGATGGTTTTAAAATTCTGAACCGACCTAATCCTTCTTACAGATGTTTTTCTGGTTAAATCGAAAACTATGCAACTTGTCTTTCAACAGGAGTTTAGTACTGTACAGAAGTGGTAGGACTTGCATACTGAGGTCTGGTGTAGGGACTCTCTTGAGGTTTAAGGAAGGGACTTTTGGGACTAGATGTCAGAACTTAGAAGAAACTGTATTTTGTGCTTTGGGTAAAACAATTTCTAAGTGTTGCCGGAATTGTGCCTCATGTATCACTCTTAGCTGCTGGATCAACAATAATGTAACCTGGCAAGTAGCCTTATAAGAGACAGTAATGAAAAAGCCTAGGGCCAGATCCAAGGTTTCTCGGAAAGTGAAATAGAGAATCTGATGACTGGCAGTTTAGTTGTGTTTTCTGGGTATAAGTAAGGAATGCCTTTGTTCCTTGGTGATTCCTATGGACTAATGCAGACTTCAGCATTTATGGTCAGAGTTTGTATACAGCTTTGCAACCTTGGCTCTTGACCAACTTGGAACTCGTAATTATGAGCAACCCCATATAATTATGGTCCCCAGAATTATAGCATCCATATGCTGCCAGTGACTCTTCTGGTAACAAAAGATCAGTGAAATGAACAGCCATCTTGGCTGTTTTGCTTTTCTTTAGTGGTCCCAGAGGTGCAGAAAGGTGTGTATTGTAGAAGCATGGTCTTGTGCCACTGAAGATCTCAGGAATGCTGCTGGAATCTAGATATTGTGTGAGGTTTCTATGGTCATTTTTAGAAATAGGACATTCATCTCCTGAGGTACTGGGGCTTCACCCTATAGTTTGAAGGTAGGAGGGGGCATGCTAGGCTCTAGCAGGTTTCATAAGCCCCTGAGGGAATGAAAAGATGAAACTACTATCTTTCTTTGTTTCTGATATTTACAGTTTCTGTGGTGAAAAGTTTTTCAGTTTTGTTTGAAAGAGCTGAACCTTTCTTTTAATTAACAGTTAAAAAATAAAATAAAATAAATGGAAGTGCGTTTTGCCACTGTGGTAACTTACAGTAGGTTGAAGATAATGGGGGTGGTGAGGAAAAAAACCTGAAGAGCTTCTTCTTAGCTACCTGCAATTCCTTGAATTTTGTAGTACAAAGTGAAAAGCTTCCCAGCCGAGGTATACAGGAGGTAAGCAACAGCCAATGCTCTACTGAACACTTCCCTGATGTCAGTGGACTGGTTCCCATCTCCTGCATTACCTCAAGGCCTCATGGTGGGAATCTTCTCTGAACCTCCTTCAGTTCCCAGTCCATCAGGGTAACATCCAGTGTGGTTGCCAGGTTTCTGCCCTGATCTGTCATCGTTATTTGGCTGTTCAGAAGGGGAGGACTCTTGAGTATCACTAGGTGGTGGCTATGCAGACATAAGCTGAATTCCCCTCTTTCTTCAAAAGTCAGGAGTAGAAGCTGGCAAGTAGTGGGCATATACTGAGGGACCTGAGGCTTGTGAGAAGCCCTTGTGAGAGGCGTCTTGTCAGGTTAGAGCAAGACAAGCACCTGAAAGTGGGCAGTTGTCATTATCGTAGTGCTGTGTTTGTGGGCATCGCCGGTTTCCATGTCTTGCCTCCCTGAGAATGAGAACGCTTGCAGGGATGGCAGAAAAAGTGGAAGAACTGCTCTTGTGGAAGTGCTGCTTCAAAGAAGACAGGCTTTTTAGGAGGTACGCCAATTCCCTCTGCTTTGGCAGGTTTTTAAGGCTGTCTCCCACTGATGCTTTGCAGAGGTATTCTGCAGAAGCTGGATTCCTTCTGGATTAGCCATGCATTTATGCCCTTGTAATGACTTCCATATTTATATCTTTGGAAAATAACTAATTATGGTTAGCTGCTTTATGTATTTGGAGTTATTGGACATCATATGTGGATATTGGCCTTTTAAGATGTAGCTGAAATGAAGCCAGAGCATAAAACCGGTAAAGTAGGACACTTTTCATAGCTTGTCTGGAGTTTCCATGTATTGTGCTGTTTGCAGCAGTATGTGCTTACGACTTATGAGAAAATGAGAGTTAGAAACTAAAGATATTTCTCTGTGGTGATATAGTTTGCAATAATTCTAGCACAGCCAAAGTTCTCTGCAAATAAAGAAGAGGTTGAGTCCCATGGATTTACTTCTTTTATTTTAAAATTGCTACTGCAATTGTTGTTAAGTGCTTGGAAAGCAGTATTAGAACATTATTAGAAATTTGTGCCTTGGGGCATGTTTTTTTTTTTAATATTACCAGTGGGAAAGAGGTAGTTGGGGAGGGAAGCATTTATACTGAAACAGCAAGATCAGAAAAAAAATATTTAAGTAATACACTACTGAACGTATGGCCCCTTCACTGTCACAGGAAATGAATGGCACTCCACCTAGTGAAGGATTTCTTTAAGTGCCCTCTCACCTCCCTTATTTGTGTACTGGCAGTATTTCTTTGCCTCTAATAATTCTTAAGGCATTAGGCGTAATAGAGTCTCCAGCTGGACTTATTCAAACATGGCAAATATTTATGGATGTTCTGGTGAACCGGGATGTATTTTTTGGCTTTTCAGCATTCTCTCCCCTGGCAGTTTATTGTTGCACAGCACCTACAGAGAACTTTCTTCATCTCCCTGACAGTCCATACAAAACAAACTTTTCCTTGTTTTTAGCTGCCACAAAGTGAGTTCCCAGCAGCACTCCAGCTGTGAAAGTCTCTTAATAGGCTGTTGGATTGAAGAGGAAAGCAGGAAAAGACAAGGCTGGGGGGAGGAAAGGAGGAAGATGGTGAGATCTGTCCTGTGGTCTCTATGGTTCTTTCTTAACGGAGTTTGGTCTTTTAACTTGTAACTGTTTTTGACTGTTGACATGATGCTAAAGCTATGCAAGAGGAAACTGCGGTCCTGCAGAGCTAGTGTCATTGCCTGCCCATGGATATGGGAAGGGGGATCTGCTTTCTGGCCCCAAGCAGGTTATGTTAGATAGGCCTAAGTAAAACCTTTTAAGAGCTATGTGCTGGCTTCTGATGGATAGTGTGATCCTCATTCCTTGTTTTCCAGTAAAGCAATGCCTTCCAAGATAAAAACCTTTCCTGCCACACTATTATTTTGGTTTAAATCTATTTCCACGTGTTCTCTATAGTTTTATTTCACGAGGGCTGGAAATTTTATTTAAAAAAATGTTTGATTACTTTGCTCATTTAGTTTACTGGTTCTGCAGACCTGGTCTAGGTGCTACACAGAAAGACGTATGCTCTCATCAGGTTCTTTCAAATCTTCAATCTATGAGGAAGTGTTTTGCACGCCCTTTCCTTTGAAAAGGTGACCTTCCTGATACTGAGATGGTAGAACAGGCCAGCACCCCAGAAATCTCAAAATAGATGCCGACTGGCTGGGATGGCTCTGGGTGTTACTTTTTCCTCCCATTCCTCGGTGAAAATCCTTGCCAGTTCTAATTATGAGCTCTGAATGTGCATCTTGAGATTTGCAGCATCTGGAGCACGGTGCAATGATTTCTGTTCTGTGAGAGGCATGCAAATAAGTAGCAACTTGAACTTGTTCCCTATTCCTAATGGTATCTCTGTCTCTTCTGCATGTACACTGCCTCATCAGCCCATACAAATATGTGCCGCCTTGTCTCAATGTGACAGACGCCTTTTCAGACTCCCTTAGCTTTTAAGGCAGAGGGATGTATTCTCTTAGGGGCAAACTTTACATGGCTTCGGTGGTTGACTTCTTGAATTAAATCAATATTTTCTAACTGGATAAACCCAAAGGAGTCAATCAGCTACACACGACAGGGGAGAGGATTGAAGCTGAAGTGGTTTGCTTATTGCTAATATCCATGGATGATGTCCTTCATAGGACCAAGTTTTCACTCCTGCTCTCCCGTCCCGTCCATCACTTCATATATTGCTGAGGATAGCTCTCTAAATGGAACAGCTGTGCCATCTGCCTCCAATATTATTTCAGTCCTCACTGTTTTGGGATAAATTTCGTGAAGTGTATTGCACATGCAAATATTTAATTGAACAAATGGGAAGCCTCTCCAGTTAAGAAAGCTTTGCAAATGACAAGTAGTGTCCAATTTCCATTCTAATGGTTACTCCGGGGCTTTAAAATATGTGTGAATTCATCTAGCAGGGGTTGATGGTATATTTGAGGCAGATGGCTTGGTTCTGCAAAGAAGAAATGTAAGTGGCTTTTACTATAAATCTTTTTTTTTGGCAAAGGGTTGACATAATAAAGATGTGAATATTACTGAGAGTACTCTTTAATAATTATACTACCTTATGTTTTCCCTCAAGAATATGGTTAACTGACTAGAAAAATCTATTCTGAATTTTTATGCGTAACTGTAGCAAACAGTTTAGAAACACCCCTTTCTCTCTCTAGTAAAAAGACTGGAGAGTGGGCAGGTTATTAGGCAAAAAGGCAAACACCAGTCCTTAGAGAAACACTGCAACTTCTGAAAGGATGTTGGACCTCTTGAGAAGCGCAGCTCAACTACAGACAACGTCTTTGCCTATCAGAGGACCTTAAGGCTAAGTGCAGATTGTACTCCTGTAGATTCTCAAATTTTTAAGGCGGTTAGGAAGTGAGCAGTTGAAAGATGTTTAAAATGTTTCTCTTAAAGCTGTGCTGGTGACTTTTGCTCAGAGCTTCAATGCCTTGTACACCTTAACGCTCGTGAAAGCGCAGCTGTGAAGCAGAGTATTTCTCAGTCATTTGACTCAGAGCCATTAGCACAAACAGTGGGCAAAGAGGCAAGTGTTACTGAATGCACCAGAGATGAACATGCCTATGGGACAAGTAAGGTGGGAAATTTTTAAGAATTTCCATAGAGATCATCTGAATTTGCATTCAACCAGTGCATAGAAGTAGGATCTCTAACGTAGGCCTAGCTGTTGTCTGTGGCTTTGAGACACTTCTGATCTCTTAGTAGTGGAATAAAACATGAGTAAGTATTAATTTGTCAGTGTGCTTTCTCTGCACAATGAGGACAAATCTTGCTGGCAGGAGCAGTAAGGATGGACAGCTCAGATTTGCAAGCTGAGAATGTCTGCTTGTTTGCCACAAATTTGATCAACGTTGCATGCTCGTCATGCCTTTCTTCTCAAGGTTTACTGAGCTGTACTCCTTCCCTGATGCTTTCCCTCCGTAATATAACTTTGTTTCCTCCTACCTCAGGATTTGGATGTATGGGTGGATTTTTGTAGATTCTGGTGTTCTTAGGACTGTAAAGATATTACCTTGCTGGTTTTCTATGCTTCTCTAACTGGAAACTTGTGAACTGAGCTCCGGAACTCAGTTTTTAGGCTGGCATAAAAATAAAGTTAAATGGGAACAGATGACTAACTGTAATGCCTAACCTGGGGACTAACTCTTGACATTAAATACAGAGACTTGAATTAAGTACTAAAAGTTGCAGTAACTATTAAAAACCACAACAATTCCTCCCCCAAAAAATAATAATAAAAAAATAATTAGAGTAATAGAATATAAAGTCCGGGCCTATGCACTTGAATTTATATACTTCTGAATACTTGCATATGTCTCAAATTTTAAAATATGCTTGTCAAAACTCATTTTATAAGAACAGACTTGATTATTGAGTCTTGAAATAACATTTTTTGGTTGTTACTTGGGACAAGTTTTTTTAGAAAAGAGACGTACATGATGGAAACCTCGACGGACTCCTTAACTATGGTAGTGTTGGCAGGCACAAACCTAGTGTTCATATCCCTTCTCAGTAATTCTTACTGTAACTGTAATAAGCAAGTATTGACTTCTGTTGTATTCAGCACTAAGATTCATTGACCTGAGAGGTAAATATTGGGGAGAGCAAAGCCAGGGTCAATATAACCCTCAAGGGACTGTTAATCTTCTGTAGACTCAAAAGGAAGTCAATATTGGTATTATTACATGATTCCAGTGTAAAAATTTCTATTATATGCACACACAAAGGAAAAGAGAAAAAAGCTACCAAAAATGTAATGTAGCTATTTTGTTGAGCCTTGTGTGTAGCATTTAAGTCATAAAAGTTGATTATTTTTATAAAAATATCCTGAAAGTAATTTTCTCTTGGGATACTGTCTGGGTTTGGACCAAAAGCGAAGGAAGGCTGTGAGATCTGGTGAGAGGGAAAGAACACTGTCCAAGTATTGTTTTATTCCACCTGGTGGGTATAACCCTGTCAAGTGCTGAATGTTGTTGTCTTAATGCTGCAGACTGTTGGAGTTGCTGTCGTTGCTCACATCAGAATAACTAAGTGCTTGTTTCTTCTCAGGCTCAAGGGCCATAGTACTGACAGCAAGGCAGGATCCTGCCTTAAATGTAGCTAGTAAACTGGTCTGTACAGTGTCTCCTGATCAGTCTTCCTGAACAGTTACCTGAATTTTAATTGAATCCCAGTTTAGAAAAGTGCCTCTTCTTTGCGTCACCTTCTTCCCTGCTTGTCCCTCCCGAGGCTTCTACTCAGTTCTTCTACTCTGATTGCTCTCTCTCTCAGCTTGGGTAGAAATCTTCAGAAAAACTTACTTTATGAATACTGGATAGTTATAAATGCAATACTTTTTGAAAATGGTGTTTTTTGGGAATGTGAAGCACTTATTTTGGATGTGTTCCTCAGATTTATGATTTTTACAGTAAAGCAGTAATATGACACAAAAGAACCATGAGCTTATGATCGTGCCAAATAACTGCTTGACGAACGTATGCAAAGTACGTAGTCTTGCCATTGCCATAGAGAGGTTGGTGGTCTGGAAGGTCCTTCTGGGCTTTGGAAACAAAAGAAAAGCCATTTTGAGAGCCTCTTGTAGCATTGTACCAGCTGTATGCATCTGAAATGGGATTTGCCTTTTGATGAAGCACACTGCTAGCCGCACCGCTCTGGTTAGTGAGTTTGGTCACGCTCCTTGATGTTCTTTCTGAGGCAATATTGTCAGCTCCTAAACAGCTAAGCAAAGATCACTTTTCAGTAGGAAACAAAATTGGCTGTTCCTGATTCATGATTTGTTATTCCTCTTGTATGGATATAGCAGCTTAAAGTTTCACTCATTCACTTAGGGAGTAGAAATACTGTTGTGAGACTTGGGAACCTGCTCAGACACATTGGATAATAGGTAGGGAACAGTAAAAGCAAACAAGCTTGCAGACAAACCCTAAGGGTGAATTTCCTTCATATAAATTACTCAGTGAATAACTTGCAAACAGCAAATACATTGGGAAGAATGGGTTTGGTTCATGAATGACTCACAAAGAAAAAATAGATTTGAAATCACCAGACCATTTACTCACAAAAAGTAATTGGGCTGACTCTTGTTCTCCCTTAAGATAATCTGTAACTCTAAAAATTCGTGTGGTTTTAGAGATGCATAAAACTCCACTTCTTACAGTTGGTAACATCTACTTATCTACCCATCAGTCTATGCACACACTCTGTGATTGCTATTTGCATAAGAATTTTTAATTCAACTCTTAAAATAAGAATATAACACTTAAAGATGTGGATATCGATATTTTTTTTACAGGTCCTGGTATTCAGAAGTATGCATACATACAATACAAAATATTGACGTCATTGTATAAAATACATTTTTTAAAGTGTCTGTTGGTAATAAAACAGGAAATCATCTCTTTTCCACTGTTAATCGTTTTTGCAGTTCATCTTCAAATAGACGTGTAGGCATAACATTCTAGAAAGAAATGCTTTGAAAAGTCATATTAACTTCAAGTTTGGATCTTATTTGGTAATATTTCAGGTTTATCATGGTATTGGAATGGAATTAGATCAATATAAAACTAGTTTAATATGGTGGTGCTGTAGTTATAGTCATTGTAAGCTTTGGCAGTTCCTCCTGCCCCTTTTATCCCACCCCAGTCTGTGTGTCTAGCTATGTGATTTTTCAGAAGATAACTTACCTAGGAAAACTTGTTTTGTTTGCTCTTTAAATGTTAAACCACTGTTTTTGTGCAATAGCTTGCAAACTTTCTATGCTATGTTACATTCCACAAAATGTGAATCAGACTACCAAGAGGTAGTTTTCCATGGTTCTCTGCAGATTAATTTCCTTATCTGAAAGTTCAGCTCTGAACTTCAAGGTAGTTTTCCTGTACGGGAGATTATTTTCAATCCAGCCTTCTTATTAGAAGTTGGTTAGAGCTCAGAAAGACAAACAGGCTGTTTTGCCTCCTCAGTGCTGTTGCAACCCAGAGAGCCTCCGAGAAGGAAACGTTGCATTCAACCTTGGGGAGTGCAAAGAGGGTGCTACTGTTTATCTAGACTTATGTTAGAAACAACTATAGATGGTTAGAAAGCAAGAAATGCTTGAATGTTTTATGTCCAGAATTACTAGAACTGAAAAACTGAAGCTAGGTAATTGTGACTAACTTTATTGAACCTTGAGTTTTCAACAAGTCAGTGTTTTGTGGAAATCTTGGAGAAGGAATGATACTTTTGTAAAATACTCTGATGTTGAATGTTTTCATCTAGCTCTTTCAAGTAGTCTCCTGGCACTCTGTAGTCATGGGATTATGTCCTAAAATGCAAAAAAGATGGGTACGCATTATTTCGACTGTTGTGGCAGGGTTTCTACTGTCTGACATCCCTATTTAACAGTAATAACAATAAACTCTGTTACAATTTTTACAGGATTGGGGCAATTGCTCTTTTCTGAGTTAAAATCGCTTGTATTTTAGGCAAGGAAAACTTGAACATAATCGTGATCTGCCGAAACATCCACTTTTAGATCAATCCTACATTAAGGAGGTAGACGTATTAGTGACAAGAAAATATTTAAAAAGGCTTTTGTACAAAAGCTTCCCAGGCAGGAAACGCTACCCCAAGTGTTTAGTACCGAGTATGCATTTGTGTGTGTCTTTCAGTGCTATAAATTGTGAAATGTATGCCCTGTTAATCTGTCATGAGAATATCAGTTTGTCAAAAATTGATCAGCAGCCCATTACGGATTCATGTGTTTTCCTTTCACTGTGGAATGGTAGCACAGTTTTGTTTGAAAGATTATTGCACAATCCAGGTTTCTTTCTTCTTAAATACAAATGAGACTGAGATATGAATAACCTGGTAAAAGGGAAGAAGTGCTTTTTCTAAGAGCCCAATATTTCAGTGCAAAGCCTTCGTTTGTCCCAGGAGCTTCTTGCTGGAAATGTTGTTGCTGTGAGCACTAAATGGATGTTCAATTTCCAGCCTTACAGCAATGGAGCTAAAGAATGTCGCACCAGCATGACAGTGTGCGCCAGACATGCGGCACTGGACTAACAAACTCATGTGCTGAGCTCAACGTTAATCAGCATCTAGCCGGTGGATTCCTCAAATTTGCTTTTAAAGCACACGCTATCCATTTTGTGTAAGGAGCAGATGTGCATTTCCAACATATGGTGTAATCAGAAAAGTCCAGAAGATAGTAGCATAGATGTTGCCCATGTTTTATTAGGGTTTGCAGAATACTGATAGCACATACAGCAACTCTCTCCGCTTTTCTGTCTGTTGCTTTGGAATGCCCCATCTCTTCTCTTGCACATGAAAGTGAGCAATCTGTAGCAGTTTCAGTTTGCTTCCATTTGTCAGAGACTCTGTTGCTTTCGGTTTTCACCTTCTGGTGTTCTTTGTGACATTCATCAGAAGCTGTAGATATCTCCACGCCCATCTCCTGCCCCTTGTTTTAACTTTTGAAACAACGTAAGATTTTTTTCTTTGCTTGAGTGAAAGCCAGAAATAGCTTTATTCTGTTAAGGTTGCTTGGAAGGATGGACTTTCCTCACTATTGAGTTTGCTTTATGGACTGAGGGCAGGCAGAGGGTATCATCAGTGTCATAAAAGCCCTGTTTTGTGAATTCAGTTTACCCGTACGTTGGTGACAGCAGTCAGTACCCAAGTTGTTAAAACATGTTGCCCAGGTGGTTGGCTGTGTTTACAGCGTGTGTTAAATGTGGGTTTGGATCCTTTGGCCGTATAAAGCTTCTTGTTCTGCCTACAGAGGCTGTAACCTCAGGCCAAAATGTTATCCAAGTTTTTATGATTTCAGGTTATCCACATCAGAGGCTGCTTGAGTTTTTGCCCCTTGGTATGCTGTCTTTGTGGCTTCCTCCTGTGCACTGTCTGCCCTGGACATGGAGAAAAGCGGCATAAGTTTGTGTGCATCCTGAGAAAACATTCACCAGGATACCCCTTCCTTCTCCTGATCCAAGATCTTGGAATTGATCCAATATCTTGAATAAGGCTTGAGAAGCCCTCATTAGGGCCTTGAGCTTGGAGAAGGTTTCATCGCAGAACTCCCTGATTGTTCAGTAAAATGAAGTGGCCAGAAGTCAGAAAAAGCTTAATTATAGTTGAAAAGTAATCCTTATTTTTGTAGCATTTTGATTATACCTTTTATCTGTTCTTCACAGATACTGAGCACTCCAAATACTGTTGGCAAATGATGTAACTTCTAATGCTGTCTGACTAGAAAGCTCCTGAATAATGAACCAGTAACACATGGAAACACTGAGTGAAAAAATTATTTCCACAGCCTCACATGTGGGCATTGCCAAATGCTGGGGCTAAATGGAAATCACTGGCAGCTGCACGCAGAGCTGTTTTCTCATCATAAAGCTATGGACAGAGTTCCCATAGAAGAGTAGAATTTGGCAGGGCTCAAGATCACCTTCCTGACTTCCACTTGGAAAGTGGATCTGGTTGGGCTTCTCCCCCACTTCTGCTTTGTTTCAGTTTGCCTCGGTGTGTTAAGCTGAGGGAACCAAAAAATTGAGATATCATGACTCATTCTCTTGGGGTGACTGTAGGAGGTAAAGGAGATAGGACCCCCTGCAAAGCTGCTTCTGCAATGCCTGTGCACTACTGTCCACGCTCTGCGTGCTTCTGCGTGCAACTCTTGCAAGCAGCTAACTAGTTGTGATAGGCTGAAGAACAACTAGAAGAGTAACTCATGGGAAATGCTGGTAAATAAATTCCTACCCTTGGGGCTTCTGCTCATACAAGGCTGGAAAGGGAAGAGTAAGGGCAGGAACATGTTTTCCCTCCTGTCCTCGCAGGTACTCGGGTACTGCTATTACATGTGTATCAATTTTCACCTCTTTTTTTGTAAACACACTTTCATCATAGGACATTTCTTCCTGTCTCATCCTATAGATGTGTGGTGGGAACCAACTGACCTTTTGTTCTCTGTAGATGGAAGGAATATGACACCAATGTTCTTCCCTGGTTTGTTACCAAAATTAACGTTATTTCCTTCTCTGTGTCTTTTCCACAGTGCTAGCAGAGTGATGGGAGTGATTTCCCTTAGGTCTTTAAATCTGCAGCAGGAGGCATCAGGGAGAAGTATATAACTAGATGTTCTGTAGTGGCACAAAGCTGAGAGAAAAGCTTCAAGGGTAATGTTCTGTCCTTAATCTAATAATGTTCCTTGTTCAGTATTAGTAGAAAATGACTCTTTCTGCATTCCTTCACATTGCTATATAATAAACAACAGCATAATACGGAAAATATGAAGTAATTTAATAAGTTCAGGCTTTGTTACAGATAATGGATAACTATGCACAGGAGTATAGTAAATCTTGAATGACAGTTTTATTTGATTACCAAGCCTGAATGCAATGCTCCACAGCACTGCGTTACAGTAACGCTGTGTCATGCTGTAGGAGGTCTGATTACCCTCAGATCTGATTGAGCAGTTCTACTTCTGTGGTCTCCCGTCTCATCAAATCTGACAGACTGTGCTTGGTCAGTGCCTGGGTGGAATACTCTGGAGAAGATTTACATTTGGTAGGAAGACGACCTGGTGACTCAAGCCCATGGTTTCCCACCTAGTCCAAACTGAACCGAAGTGTTTGAGGTAGTGACAAGAATGTTAAGGTTTGATGGAGTTTCCACTTTCAATTGTGATGTACTGCTGAGACTATGGCCAAATATTGAGTCTTTAAAATAGGTTCTGTGGTTTTGCTTCATTTTTTTTGCTAAAGTAAGGTTTCCATCGAGTATTATCACATCGTCCCATGACTGCATTTTAATGATCAGTGAAATGTTTTCTAATGGAGTATAAAGATGACAAAGAGCTTTGCTGTATTACATGTACTATATCTTTCTGTTAGAAAATCACAATGATTAAAGGAAATAGGAGGAGATCAGTTTTTATCAGACACTTCCAGGCAGATGGAATATGGTTCTTCCTTTCCCTGTGCCCATTTTTCCATTCAGCCACCTACCACTGTGCTACTTTGGCAGGGTGACTTTGAGCAAAACAAGACAAGACATTTGCCAGCTTTCTAACGAAGCACTGACGCTGTCCTTTAATACTGCCCTGAGAAAAGTCATGGTATTTTGCTCTTGCTTGATAGGAGGCAGCCAAATGTTGTGACATTTTGTGATGTGTGGGAGCTGGAAATGAGGTTTTGTCCTTAGGCACTGAATTAGTTAACTGTTAGATTTGTTTCATACGCAATAAAGTTCACTCCTGGTTTACTGAACACCCAAGCCTCATGCTTGTAGTTTGTTTTATTCCTTACAGGCACACCCTATGGGTGTGGAAGGGGTTGCACTTCAGGCAGTTTGCAGTTTGTGACAAATGTGGAGGTTGCCAATTTTAGCAAAGATTGTGTTGCCCTTTGTTACTTTGGGTTTGTGCATAATTTCTAGTTTCAGTTTTAGAGGGTTTGGTACAGTGTATTTTCGATTCCTGTATTTTCACATAGCTTTAAGTATAATATTAAGTGGGTTTTGAATGATTGTTTTTTTTCCTTGTTGTACGTCTTTGACAGAGTTCCTGGGACAGGAGGAACAAAAACTAATGCTCAATTAAAAGATAAATTGCTGGGATGAACTAAGCGAAAGACTGAAGGGGGATCTAGCTACATGTTACTCCTGTGCTGGGACACCACAAGGACAAAGAGCTTGCTCTTTACTAGAGATAGATTTGAAGCCATAGAGCTAACTTGGATAGGCTTTTAATACCACTGTTAAGTCATAAGACTGCAATAACCAGTGTTGCATCAGCATCAAGACTTTCAAAGTGTGCTGTAAGTGGTCAAAATAGGAGCTTCTCTATATTCCAACCAGTGGCAATAATTTATTTTGATTTTCAAAAGGATTTTGTTATTCACATTCATAAAAGACTGCTGAGGATTCTTGGGTAAAAGGAGGAGCCCTTTGAGAGAGGGAACAAAGGCTGATAATAAATAGCTAATTCTCAGTATGGGGGGAGGTTAATAGCGGGGCAGGCCAGTAAAGAACTTGAAAGGAATGCCGGTAGAGTGAGGGAGATCAGAGAAGCTGTTTTAAAGAGTCCATCACCTACTCTTTAACATCTTATTCACCACTGAAGCTAACTTAAACATCTAAGGAAATTTCTTTTGTCTCCCTAATTAAGACTGAATGTTAAAAGCAGCTAAAACTTCTGCAGCTAAACTGAGGTGAAGTAGATGAGCATTGAGGTGTCAGGATCCTATGAAAGAGTTACAGAGATACATAGTGAAGAGGGCACTTGTAAGACAGAGCTCCCACCTTCTCTTAATGCTTGCAAAGAGAATGCAAGTTGACAGGATTTCATTTCATATTTTATAATCCTAAATAAGACACTTAAATAGGGCAAAGTCAGGCAAACTTTGTTTCTCTTTAAAGTAGGTATTTCTATATTGATAGGCTTAATAAGATCTCTTGACAGAGACCTGCTGAACTTCAGATAGCCACTGCTCCCCACCAGTACATAATGTGTTTTACTGGCTGGTTTATTTTGATTTTATCAGTGCATGGAGCAGTCAGTAATGGGACCAGTAATATGCAGCCTGTGCATACAGAACTCAAATGTGATTGTTGTTCTACAGAGCTGTAAGCTAACCTGAAAAAAGGGATGAGTGTCACCTCTTTTATCTACTTCTGTGGATTTCTAATGTGACTCTCTTTATACATAATGCGGCTCATTTTTGCAGAATGGCATAATATTTGGATTATGCGTGTTGTGTGTATGGGGAAAGGAGATAAGGACTGGAATGAAGTAAGGAATAGAACCTGATTTCCTTCTAGTCCCATTAGATTTGAATGATACTTCCTTATTAAGTTAAGGATTTGGCCTCAATTTACTTGGCAGAATGAATCCTTTATACTAAGGCTCTGTGCTGTATATACCTCAATGCCCTTATTTGCAACCAGCTATTATAGTACTAAAGCTGAGTAAATAGTGCATGATCAATGATTTATCCTGTAAAAAGCATCTTGTTTTTCTGCTTGCGGAAACTCCATGAGTATACCTCGTGATTTATAGAATCATGGAATGGTTAGAGTTGGAAGGGACCTTAAAGATCATTGAGTTTCAGCTCCCCTGCCATGGGCAGGGACACCTCCCACTAGACCAGGTTGCTCAAAGCCCCATCCAGCCAGGTCTTGCCCCATCCCTGGAAGTGTTCATCCACAACTTCTCCGGGCAATCTGTTCCAGTGCCTCACTACCCTCACAGTAAAGAATTTCTTCCTAGAATCTAATCTAAATCTTCCCTCTTTCAGTTTAAAGGCATTAACCCTCATCCCATGGCTTTACTTCCTGACAAAGAGTCTCTCCCCATCNCTTTACTTCCTGACAAAGAGTCTCTC
>VXAK01019236.1:0-17354 GCA_013399435.1 Arenaria interpres
GAAAGTCTATGAAAAGTAAAACTTTGGAAAAAAAGAAAGGACCTGAAAGTTCGGGCTATTATAAACCCTACAAGGCTGTTTATTTGGAAGCATATTAAGTTGCTAGGTGACATAATGGAGCACAAGTCCTTGAGCTGCCAGCTCCGGTATATAATATGACCCATATTATTTTTTTAATCAGAAGAAAACTACAATGTTAAAGGCAGACTACTAGTTGTGATGTTGTAACTATGAATTCAGAATGCAATGGCTGACCTTTACAAAACATGTAATAGCCAGATACTATAACTTATACAGTCACATAATTGTTTCAAGCCTGTAGGTCACTCATATTTTGTGGTGCCCTTTCTCAAGTACTAGAGACGAAGAGAGTTTGACACATCTCTGAGGTTTAGCATAAATGAAAATGCTTAAAATTCTTCAAGTACAAGGTAATTTCCCAGGAAAGACAGAAAGAAGATCTTAAACACAGTACATTCAAAGCAAACCAAATCTTTTCAGGCCTCCAGCATAAGATGGAATCTCTAGACTAGTATGTTAACTGGAATGGTCACCTTCAGACTCCATTTTCCAAGATTTTCTTCAAAGCTGTAGGAAATACAGATGCTGAAAACAGTTCTTTTTGTTTGGTAATAACAGAAATATGTCCTACAATTCCTGCATCTTCATAATCAGCTCGTTACCTCTCCTAACAGACCTCTTTTCCAAATCTTGGGAAAATTTTAAAAGCAAATTTAGTTCTTTAGCTAGGCATCAAGAAAAGATTTCTGTTAAGCAGCAACTCTGTAATTGTAGATTAAAAATTTTTCTTTTGTTCATCATATTCCTTTTGTATCTTTCTACTTTATTTTCTCTTAGAGGTTGGAAAACTGCTGTTCCCTTTTTTCCTTTTTTTTCTTTTTTTTTTTTTTCTTTTTTTTAAGTGTGAAGATTCATGCCTCTAGCAAGCACTGGAGATGGTGTGTAGACTCATCACAGTGGGGACTCTAATCAAGTCCTTGTTTATATAAAAATTAAGTTATATCATGGTATAGTGAAGAGATTGAGACAGATATCTTAATCTCTCTTGGCTAATGAGATTTTTGTGTTATTTTGTGGGGTTTTGTTACTATTTTGTTACTTCTGTTATTTTTACAGCTTCAAACAAAAAAAAAGTTTATTTAACCATTTAATTAGCTTTTAAATGTACAGAATAGTTTCTGTCCTCATATATACCTGCACATACTACTTTGCTAATTTATACTTTTTTTCCGTAAAAAGAACATTAATTTAGAGAAAATTTCCCCATGACTAATGCCTTTGACAATGTAGCAGTCATATTAATACCCTTATAACTTCAGCAAATAAGATACTAGGAGACGGTAAATATTATTACAAGATATTAGGTATTTTAGTAGGTCTCCATATGTCTTTATTCTCAAATGCACATTTCTCAAGAGTTGCAAAAATGGGAGTCTGCTACACTTTTACCTTCCACAACAGCACAAATTTTCCCTTACTTGACACTTTTCAAATCCTATACAAAAATACTCACATATAAGCTAGTTGTAACTCCAGGATACAAAAAAACAGAGGTTATCTAGCTTCAAATTAGAAATATCTTTAAAGCTATGAAGTCTGACCTTTTGTATAACACACAACATAAAACTTTGTCCATTAACTCCTAAAGCAAATCAATACATTCTTATTGAACTAGAATCTCTCTCAAGGACAAAATGAACCTGAAAGCTTTGAATCTCATAGTGCGCTCATCAGCACTTGCTCCTAATCACAAGAAAAGCTACTGAAATAAGTGCAGACAGCACCCCTTTGTTCCTATCTCGCTCGAATGATTCAAACAAGTGAGGAATAGTTTTGTCATTTCTTTTCTTTCTTGACAATACTTGAGTGTATAGGTTTGCCTTAAAAGGTAAGATAAAATGCTCTACCAACTCTTAAGCTTGAAGCATCTCAGCGTTTCAGTGAGCCCCAGAGCTACTCTTCCCTTAGAAGCAGCAAACAACTTTGCTGCCACTGCTACATTATTTTGAACTTTGGGTTTAAATACCTCAGGAGCTCTACATGAAAATGGAAACAACGGTGTTGAGATGTAGAAGAACCATATCCAGTTTCTTACTATCTTCTGTTCTGGACAACTTGAAATAGACAAATACCTTAGAGGCTAGGAAAATGACAGTCAGGTTGATTTCCTACAGATAAGAAGAAGACTTATAGAT
This sequence comes from Arenaria interpres, assembly GCA_013399435.1. Classification (NCBI taxonomy): domain Eukaryota; kingdom Metazoa; phylum Chordata; class Aves; order Charadriiformes; family Scolopacidae; genus Arenaria; species Arenaria interpres. The sequence continues at coordinate 2,217 of VXAK01019236.1, forward strand.
GCATAATAAGATAAATAATCAAGCTGTGGAAGTTCTTTGACTTGCGGATATTTATTTTATATTTTCTGGGATATGTACAACTGTTCACTGATCTAATTTGGAGCACTGCATGGCTTGTAGCTTTTCAAATTCTGAAGTTGACTGGAGGTTCCCTACAGCCTAAAAATTATATCTGAGAGCATGGGCTTTTAACAAACTCCACATTATCCGTTGACATTGACCTTATACAGAAGAAAGATGTACATCACATCCAGGCAGGGAAATACTAGTATGGTTAAGATAACAAAATAAGGTAAAGTTGAGTTCCGGCAAGTGGCTTGGGGGAAGAGAAAGTACTCACACTGTCTTTGCCTTCTCATTTCCAGTATGGTTCTAGAAAGACATTTCAATGTTCTTAAAAAAGACTTTTTGGAATAGATATTCATGATTTCCTCTTCTGGGTCAAACCTCTACTAACATAAGTGATCATGAAGTACTTTTTCAGAATTTTAGCTTGTTTTCGCCGGTATCCAAAGGGACCAAAGAAGCAGCTAGTGCTTTTAATTTTCTTTTGATTTCCAGTGTACATTTATTCACATTAAAGTATTTCCATCTTTCCTTAGAACCTTAGAAGATTCTTTTACTCCCACATCAATTCCCCATAGTGTGCTTACACACACACATATAGCCTCTCATATTTAGCCTTTGCTAGATAAATCAAGTCCTACTGGTCTGTTCTCTTACAGCAAATTCTCCATCAGCGCAATCATTCTAGTAGCCCTCATATTCAAAGACTTGAAGAAATAAAAAGAACTGACCATAAACACACAAAATAAGTATGCTGGAGGTTTCAACCAGGACCCTGTACAATACTGTGAATGCTTTGTTTCCTTTGTAGGACATACTCCCAATTCGTTGAAGAACCACAGCTGCCTTTTTTCACTGGCAGCTGTCATCTGGACTTCCACAACCAGAAAATCTTCTGACACTTCTAGCTGAATGGATTTCAGACTGTAGCAGAATGTGTTGTCGCTAGTCCACAATCTTACATGCCTGCCTGATTTTGCAACTTGCACTACATTTAGTGGTTATCTATATCTATTCCTCTGATCCTCACGTTTATTCATCTTCTAGATATCTCGATCCTCTTCAGCACATACGACTCTCAGCCATGCCATCAGAGTTTAATTAATATACACTCCCATTTTTGGCACAAAGCTATTAATCTAAATATTACATAAGATCTGCTTCCACTCAAAAGTCTACTAATGATTTCCTTATAGCCCAAGAATACCCCTTCCCTAAACAAAGTATAACAGATCAGCTTTAACTAGGTTCTCACCCATCTTATAATACTTCCACTGATCTCTAAGTTCTGTAGTCAACATAACACATACCCCAGTAGAGAATTTTAATTATTTTTTTTAATCTGGTTTTTAAGGGATAATTTTGATGCTCAAATTAATGATGCAGCTTTTGTTTTGCAGAAGGACCAATAAGCCTAAAAAGAACTAATTCTGAGCTGGGTGCCACCGGGCTAACAAGCAGTTCTTGAAGGCAATATATTGTGGAGCACAACACTGTAGCATTTCTGCAAGGACAGCTGTATAATAAAAGGGGTAATTTAGAAGATAATTGTGAGTCCTTTGTGTTATCTTTGTTCTTCTCCCCTTTCAGAAATTCAGACTGTGCTTTTATGCTGGAACCAGCTTGAGTCTGAGATGGCTCATTGGCTTCTCGGTGCAGACCATATCATATTCAGACTAGTCCTATGCAAACCCAGGTGTGTGTCACTCCACCCTGCCATTGGTTCAGAGTTTACAGCTCAGACTGTATTAAAGAAGGGCAACTGAACCCTTTGCAGACCAGACTTTGTCCCAAAACCAATATCGTCTCATTCACTCAACTCTGTATTTCAGCTACTGAACACCAGCAGACACAACATGGCTTTCCACACAGCTAACTTTCAATGTCCAGTACCCCGTTAATTCACAATTCAACTAAGCTGTTAAATAACACTGTTGACTATTACATTTGCTGTTTTCCAAGCATACTGTACTCTCCTGCATCTGCTTCAATACAAAAACAAACAAACACACACAGTTCCCAAATCTTCAGTTAAACATCTCAATTCTTTCAGAATTCTAGGACTGAATTTATCAGCTCTCCCCTCCCAAATCCCCTTCTCCCAGTCTAAATTCATTGAATCCTGTGGGTTCTGCTTCCCTCTTGGCTGCAGCAATTTCCTTCTCACACCTCCTTCCACTTCTACCTCTAACATCACCTTCAGCATCGCTATCCCTACTGACAAGGGACAATTATTTTTTTTTTGCAGTTTTGGAGCAATGCTGAGAAGATACTCAGTATTTATTCCATTATCCCATTCCAATGTCCTGATTTTCCTTCACTGTCTATTTAATAACCAAGTAATATTTTCCATTTGTTTTCATTTCTACCCTTTTGACTTTTGCACTCGATTTTAGTTGGTGATTAGTCCTTTTCCATTTCATTCCCTGAAGGCTCACTACTTATGCCTCATGTGCTTTCCAAGACAGTTATTTGTTCAGTTGCGAGAGGAAACCTTTCCCCCACTGTTCTTCTTATTTGGAATACAAGTCCAACATACTTTTGCCATATCTGACTTAAAGAAATTTTTATCCTCCTCTGCAATCAAATCGCTGATTTTCCACTTAATTTAAATTAGTGGACTTGTAATCACCGTAATCTGATCTTTACCACTATGTCTCACCAAAATTTACCACCATGTTGTTTGTGCGACTCTTTGGTAACCGCTTCACAGAATAACAGGGTCCTACTACTGCTTCTGAATGAGTTTAGCTCTGGTAACAAGACAACTCTATTTCCCACTACCAGTTTCTTCAGAACCTTTTTTTATATTAGAATTTAAAAAAAAAAATTAAAAAAATCCTGATGTTTCAACTGGTTCACAACGGACACTTCTCTTGATCCATGTGGCTTGACAAGGGTGGTTTCAGCCGGAGGAGGGCCACGTGGATACACAGGGAACCCCCAGCCCCACAGATCTGGTGGGGAAGTGCTGGTGTGCCCATGGAGCCCTCCAACCCCCGGGTGGGCAGTGTTTTCAAGCTCCCTTTTCTCCCAGCCATGACACCTCGGCTTCGGGGAACGCAGCTGGTAGGGAATTACAATTAATGGCCAGGCAGGCAGGCACCCCTCGCAGCTGGAGCCCGATTGCTCCCTTCTCCTCCAAGCCCCGCCAGGGAGCAAAACGGCGCCCCGCCAAAGCCCCCCGAGGGCCACGAAGAGACCCCGAGAGCCTGAGGTGCCCGTGCAGGAGCCGGACCCGCCTGACCGAGCCGGGCGGCCGGCGCCGCTTCCAGCCCGCCGCGGTGCAGGCTGGGTAGCGTTACCGTTGCTAGGCGGGCGGCGGCGATGGTGAAGGAGACCGTCCGGGTGTACGCGCGGGTGAAGCCGCTGGGCAGGCGGCAGCAGGCGGGGGTAGGACGGGGAGCGGGCCGCTCCGCTGCCGGGGGGCGGCAGGGGCCAGCCGAACGGCGTCCCATGGGCCTGCGTGCGGCGGGGCCGCCCGAAGGCGGGAGGGAAGGGGCAGCGGCTGTGGCCGTGACCGTGACCGTGGTCTCCCCCCGTAAGAGGCCCGGCCGCCGTGTGAGGGCTGCGGGGTTTGTACGCGGTCGGATGCGGAGCGGGCAGCCGCAGCCCTGTGCTGTTCTCCGGGGCCTTAAGAAGTTAGTAGAACCGCGAAATACTGGAACTTTGTGATTATTGGGGAAGGGGGGTGAAGAACTTCTTTCCTGCCCGGTTGGTTGAGACAGGCTCCGCAGGAAAAACATTTCACGCTGCTCTCTGGGTTTCTGCAGGTCAACAGTGTTCTGAACATTGGTGGGGAGCTTGTAGCTCCCAGGCTTTAGCTGTCCTTGCAAGGGGTAATAAAGATAATGAAAGCATTCCTCAGAAATTGTGCTTTTAGGTCTCCTTCATTGTCTTCTCATTTTGAACCAGCTTTACGTGTTCTGTTGTAGTCTTTCCTAATATATTCTTCCAGGTGTTTTGGAGGGGGTTGCAATGGTGGCTGTGCTTTGTTTTTTGTAACAGCTCAGATATTAAAGCAGTTTAGTAAGCAAACTATGTTAAAGAGACTATGTTTCTGTTTCAAAACTTATTGTGGTGTTTATATGTAACAATAGTGTTCATATGTGCTTGTTTTATTGTATAATAGCTGAAGGAGGATCTGCTCGTGTGTTAAGGGCTTTTGAAGTAGGCAGAACTAGTCTGGTTTGCTCTGCTGTTTTTATATACTGATTAGCCATGGTACACAATGCAATTCTGAAACTTGTGTGAAGCCTTCCTTCAGGCAGTTACAGGTGCGAAGCATCCATAAGTGTTATACCAAAGGGCTATGCTGTTCTATTGGCAAAATTATTTTGTTAATTCTTAACCATGCTTATTAGATTTATGCAGTTGATGACGATGAGAAACGTCTGTCCAGTCTGGAGATCGTTGTGCCACATGATTTAGCAGATGGGTTCGTCAATAATAAACGAGAGAGCTACAGGTTCAAGTAAGTAAAAGCCTTACCTTTGTATCTTCTGCCTTTAGTGCTTGATATCACTGGGTAGTGATACAGATTTATAGAACCTGGAAAAGCCTATTCTTAAAATAAAGCTTTAGTGTAAATAGGTTTATTTTTATATGCAACTCCATTAACAAGAGAAATACTCCAGCATATTATGTTCTGCACCTCAACGAATTTCATAGTGTTTGATAAAGCTGTGGGATTTTTGTCTGTCCGTTGCAAGTCATTCTACATTTCTAAGCCTCATCTCAAAGATTACATCTTCGTTTATCGGTTCTTCCTCTTTTACAGCTTGTTTTGAATTTGTGTATGAAAATTGAATGCAGGACTGTGTGTTCCCTTGTGATCTAATGAGTTGACATAGGCTGGGTAAAGATCTCTTGATGTAAAACAGTCTGTTTAGAAACTGTGTTTCAGACGTAACCAAAACACAATAAAGAAAACCAGAGATTGTTGAAACAAACAAAACCATAACAGTAGAATGTAAATATTTTTTAGAAGCTAAAAATAAGTACCGGGAATATCAATCAAATATCTTTATCTTTTCAACTGAAAACTTGGAGGCAACATTTTAAAATTCTGATCAAAAATAAAGCTAGATGTAGCCACCTGACTAGGTAGAGATTGGTTTTTTCCAACTTGAATGTTCTTTATTTTTTATAGTACCAAATCAAGCACATTTGTTGCTCTATGCTATTAAAAAAAGAGAGCCCCAGATAAACATCTGCAGCTCAGACTGATGTCATTTTACATCAGCTAAGGAAATCTGTTTTGCTTGGGAAGAGAGGAGCTGCCCTCTCTGACTAGGTTAATATGCAAAACTAGCTTAGGTTGCAGATGCCCAAACCAGCTGTAATGAATGCTGGTATTTTTTTCCTGACTTTATCACTTATTAGCAAGTCTGTAGAGATGCAGTTTGAGAAAGACCATGCCTTATCCTTAAGACAATGCAAAAATAATGCTATGGAGCAAGCATTTCTTTTTCTAAAACTCATACTTTCATGCAGTCTTTCTGCCTGGTCACCTCAAACATTCTCCTTTGTTCTTAATTTCTTATATGGGAATCAAACACAATAGTTTGAATTACTTGACAGATCAAGGGTTAGCAGGATAGAATATATGCCTCTCTACTATTGCATTTGTCTGTGGTGTTGTACACACTGCATAATACCTTGCAGTCCATGTTGCCTTTCTATATACCCTGTGAAATTCTATGTGAGTATACAGTTCCAGATAGGAGGGACAACACAGCAGGGCACAAGCAGTCCAAGAGGTTTCTAGAACGTTGTTAGTGACAACTTCCTAAAATATGGTTAAAGAGCCAATGAGAGAAGTCTGCTGCACCTCATATTTGCAAACATGGAAGAACTGACCTGGGGATAGTCTTGGCTGCAGTGGCCATGAGATAGTGAAATTCAGGATCTTGAGAGAAGGGAGCAAGGCAGAAAGCAGGATCACAACCCTGGATTTAGGAGAGCAAACTTTGGCCTGTTCGGGAACTTGCTTGAAAGAATCCCATGAGTCACAGCCCTGGAGAGAGCATATTTTCAAGGATCACCTCCTCCAAGCTCAAGAACAGTCCATCCTGATGAACAGGAAGGACAGAAAGACAGCAGAAGGCCTGTGTGAATGAGCAAGCAGGTCCTGACTAAACGCAGACATGAAAAGGCCATGTACCAGAGCTGGGAGCAGGACCAGGTGACCCAGGAAGGCTGTCTGAGAAATGACATCAGAAAAGCCAGTGCACAGTGAAGGGTGATGAAAATGAGCTGAGCTGCTGGGCTCAGAGGGTTGTCATCAGGGGTACAAAGTCCAGCTGGAGACCAGTCACTGCTGCTGTAATCGATGCTGCGATTCAATACTCTTTACCATTAATGACCTGGGTTATGGGACCAAGTGAATCTTCAGCAAGTTCACAGACAATATGGAGCTGGAATTGTTGGTTGACGCACCAGATAGTTGTGCTGCCATTCAGAGGAACCTCAAGAGGCTGGAGAAATGGGACGATACGAATCTTATGAAGTTCAACAAAGTGAAATGCCAACTCCTGCTCCTGGTGAGAAATAACCAGGACAGGCTCAGGGTTGACTGCAAGCAGGTTTACAGAAAAGGACCTGGAGTCCTCATAGACAGAAAGTTGAACATAAGTCAGCACCGCGCCATTTTCAGCAAAGAAGGGCAACAGCCTCTGGGCCGCATTAGGCAGAGTATTGCCAGCAGGTCAAGGAAGTTGATCCTTCCCTTCTAGTCACCAGTGAGATCACATACAAAGTTCTGTGTCCACTTCTGGGCTCCAGCAAAGGGACACAAGGATAATTAAGGGTCTGGAGCACCTGACATGTGAGGAGAGGCTGAGCAACCTGGGATGGTTTATTCTGGAGAAGAGAAGGCTCAAAGGGATCTTATCAATGTGTGTAAACAACTGATGGGGAGGGAGAGATTAAAGAAGATGGGGCCAGATGCTTCTCGGTGGTGACCAGGGACAGGACAAAAGTTAATGGGCACAAATTGAAATACAGGAAATATCAAAAAAACACTTTTACTGGGGTCTGATCAAATATTGCCCAGAGAGGTTGTGGAGCCTCCATGCATGAAGATAATCAAAACCTGACCTTACAGACCCGTGCTCTGGCAGACCATTCTATGAGCAGGGTGATTGGAACCGATGGTCCCTTCCAATCTGGAGTATTCTTTGATTCTGTAAGTCAACTACAGATATGTTATATAGGAGGTGACAAGACTTGGAGTGAATTAAATATCTCCTTGTGACTTACAGTAACTGCAGCAGAATGAAGGAAGTACTTACAAAAAATGTGAGTCCGGCTATACTGGTGGGATGCTGTATTTGGTTATAGTGTAATCTATTTATCCAGGTTTCAGTGTGGTGCCAGTTACAAACACTGATTCTCTTGATAGATTTGAAATGCGGTTAATTTTTTTTCTAAGCCACATCATTTTATCAGAGGATTTTATTGTACAGATCTTGTCAAAGCAGCACTGTGTACAGCCTATTTATGTACAATAGCACAACAGCACGCTGTGCTTAAGACTACAGGGAAAACATTGTACTAAGTTATGTAAGCCTAATGATGTAAACATTGACTATTACAAACACAAACACAAATATATGAATCAAGTAGTGTTTTAAGATTCTGAGTAATTATTATTTGCTTAATATTTTCAGATTTCAGAAAATTTTTGATCAAGAGGCAAAACAAGATGTGGTTTTTGACAGCATTGCCAGACCAGTAGCAGAATGGTACGTTGTTGATCTCGCAATAATTGGGGTAATGCAGGGTCAAAACCAGCTTTCATTGTATTACTTGGAGGAGAGCTGGCAAGTGTTTGTCTCACTGTTGTAAAAGTGGATTGATGTTTTAGTTTTCGAAATATTGACATGTCTGAATCTAGGCGATTTGCAACAATCCCCTGAGAATTTTATGTGTGGTAAGGTTCAATTATTATCTCCTAAAATAGCACTCCTACTGTTGCCCATTTTGTTGCATAGGCATAGAAATCCATGTCTAGTTAGTATTTTGTCTGTAATATAAGCTCACTTCATTGCATTAGAAAAGTATTCCCTATATAGTTCCATGAAAGGGTAAACCTAATGAAAATCTTATTCCTCTGTTTAGTTTTGGTTAAGTTAGGGACACTCATGAATTAATACCTGTGGAGATATTATCAAATTTTGCCCTCATTTTTGTCTTAATGTGTAGGGCAGTGATTTTGGCACTGGTTTTGTTTTTCTTCACCATATACTAATCAAACAATGCTCATATTTTAAAGTTTGCAAAGGCAAGCATTTAAGACTGATGTGGAAGCTCTCTTCATTCATTGTGTGGATTGAATGCCGCTCTGAACTGGGTGAATTTTCCAATATGCTGTTTGCTTTCCGCAGCTTATGCCCACATTGCATAAGTTAGGACTGGTTTTAGTTGGGGAGAAAATCCCACACTGAAGGAAGCAAACTTTCTGCATAATATTTGTTTGTTTATCAGACTTACTGGTCAGAATCCAAACTTGTAGTGAGTTTGGAAGTGTTACTTTAGGTACCTACCTACTTTCTCATTCATTGTGTGACCTATCCATAAGCTACGATTCTGCAAGTTATTCTTCAGCCTATTGCACTGCCACGTGTTTTGCACTGTAGGAAAATGGACATCCTCAGTTCGACACTTAGTCTTTCTCAAATTGTTACTTGGAAGTAAAAATTTACCTAGCTCAAGAAAATTTCTTTTTTTTCATTTTCTCCTCTCTTTTTTTCTTCAAAGTCCCACATAAAGCAGGAGGGTAATTGAAAGTGAAAATGGAGAGCCAGTGGATTTGAATCTTCACTAGAATAAGTTAAATATGCTTTTAAAAAAAAATGTTATATTCTTCCTTCACCCAAAAGGGATTTCTTTGCTTATTTGACTTCATAATATATAGCTTCAGGTTCACTCATTTATTTAATTTGAAATATTTCTGAGTTTAATGTTAACTGCAGACAAAAACTTTCGTGTCTTATTTGACTGCGCTTGGAAAGATAAGAGTTAAAACTCTCATTGTTACATACTATGGATTGAATTATCCTCAACAAAAACTCAGAGTATCAAAGCTAACTAGCAACAGACTGACTGATTTTTTTTTTTTTTCCTTTAGAGTGTTTTGCTAGAATATGGAAAGGTTTTCCAGTTGAATAATTCACCTATGTAGTGCTCTAACAAACAGGAAGTTGTATTGTTTTCTTTTGTTTCGGCGTTGGCTGATACATCTTTATACATTGATTTCTTCCTTCGTATAGGGTTTAGTTTTGATTTTTAGATGTTTTTAAGTACTTAAATGCTATTAAAATCAGTGGTGTTTAGGCATATGATTCTCTCCAAACAGCTGAGTCTTTGATGTTAAAATTGATTTATAAAACCATTCTTAACTGAATCAAGACTATTTTCACTCTGTTACAGCATGTTGAAACTTGTATTCTAACTGATGTTTTTGTTGTTACTTATAATATTGAAGGATAATTATGCTTGTGTTTTTATAGTAGAGTAGGCAATACCTGAAGTATGTTCCCCTTTCTCATGTTCTTCCTTCATTTTTACCTTTCCTGAGGCAAAAATATGTATTTCAAAATGTCTTCATAGTCATGCGATTCCTTGGCTAATGGAGTCCTTAACTGTGCCTGAAATTTATTTCACCCCGTAGTTAATGACTCAATTTTCCTTTCCATTGTGGGACAATAAGAATTGCCCTGTTTCTCTGAAAGATCACAGTTTTTCATAGCAAAGTGTTCATCACTATTTGTTTCTTTCTAAGTCAATGTTCTCTTGCAAGGAAAAATGTTGAAAATGCAGTCATCTCTGTTATTCCAGTCAGTTTACTGAGGGAACGGGTTTTGTGTGTGGATTGCCAGGGAAAAGAAAGTAGCAGGAAAGTATCAATGAAATAGTTCAGTAACATTTTGAGGCTCTTTGATGTGCATACTTGCAGTCATGAGAACATTCAGTTAGACTTGAATGCTCAGAAGAAAAATCTTGGGCATTCTTTAAACTAAAAACAGCAACGCAGCGTTCAGGATTCTAAAATCTTCCTTGCTTGTTCTTGGGTAGATGGAAATTAGATGCAACTTTCTTTTTTTTTTTTTTTTTATTTTTCTTTTTAAGTCTACTTTCTTTGATGTTGGGCCACTGCTTTTCTCTCTTTAAGTCCAGTTACATTGTCATCTTGCCTGTGGTTTCAAAGGCACCAGACATTAGTTCATTTAATTTGCTTCTTCAGTCAAAAGTGCCAGCCTCTGTAAACCATTATAAGCATGTGATTTGCTTAGGTTTTTTTTTTTTTCATTATTTTATTAATGCTCAAGTCATCTCTTAGTTAGTTTCTTTTTATCATTTGTTTGTACTTTGCTCTTTTCCTTTTCATTTTAAATGTATATTCTTGATATTTTTTTTTTGTGCAGAGCCAACTTGATCTCTAAGAAGCAGCACTAGCTCTATTGCTCTATCAAAAATAGAGAAAATACATAACATTCTTCTTTTACAGTTTTCTAACAATTAAGCATTACTTTAGTCTAACAACAGAACAAGTTTACTCTTACAGTGCTTCAAATATTAGTGTTATGATGATTAATTCAAATCAGAAATTAAGTAGAAAAATCTTACTGCTTTGGAATTAGTTTTGTTTTCAGTTCCAATACGGCCAATGTTTCGTCTTGATTTATTAAGGAATAACATTGAAAAAATATTTCTCTTCAGATGTGTCGTGCAAATACAAAATACCTCAGCTGTGATGTGATGGCAGTCACCTCTGGTTTTTTTGAAGGATCTGATAGCTTCCAGGATAATACTCCCATTGCCACAGATTTTAGTTTCTTCTTGTGTCCTATGTTTATCCTAAGAATTAACATCTGTAATATACAAACTACTTCCCTTTACTCTTTTCTGGTTTTTTTTCTGCTGCTTATTCTTACAGAAAATGTGGTCAAGATATTTTGCAGAACAGCATCATTGTAATGTTGACTGTATTTTGTAATGTCCCTCTTTCCAATTTTAGAAAACATTTTACCAGTAATTGAAAATGTTTGGAAAACATATTTACATCATTAGATTGCCTTGTGATACAGAGCCACAGGATGTAGACTAAACATCCTAATAGGACGTTTCTAGCTTTACTAAATATGCTAGTAGAAATCCAGTGACCATCCTTTGCTTTTCTACTTTTTTCTTCTTCCTGTTTAAGTCTGTGAATAAGATGATATAATAAAAGTATTTGCTGTTTGGTGGTTTGTTTGGGTTTTGTGGGTTTTTTTTCTCTCTCACTAACAACTCAGGGATTTGTGTTTTATTATGCATTCAAAGAAAATAAAATATCTACAAGTTTCTTCAAACTAATGAAACTTCAGTAGTTTGTAAAAGGATCTTAATTTTCCCGCAAATCACGCGTTCCTTTTGACTATTTAAGATACAGTAATACTGAATGTGCTTTGCTTTCACTGACTTTGATAGGCTTATGGATTGATAATTGCTCTGAAATTGGAACCATTAGATAAGAAATTACTTGAAACATTAAATCTGACTTATTTACAAGGTTTTGTAATAAATAAAAACACTATTTTATTTATTACAAATAAAAGTTCCAAATAAATTATGACCTCTGTTTTTAAACATCATAGAGCAAAAAAAATTGAGAGATTCTTAAAAACTCTACATTCTTAATTCTGAATTTTTTATGGTGCTTTGTTACTTTTAAAGCAAATTATTAGGGACAGATAAAAGTCATACCGTTACATCTTTTTACAGCAAAAGGAACATTTTCTTTTTGATTTTTCTTAGAATCTCTTTTTATTTACAATACCTTAGTATAAATTTCTCCTAACAAGAAGAATGTGGAATTAGTGGGGCTGTTCCTTTGGTAGTACTTAATCTGCAGACTTAGTCATGTTTCGAAACGTGATGCAATTTTTATTTTCTTTGTGATGTAGACCTTGAATCGTGGAAAAAGAAAAATAAAATCCACATATCTGAAATGCTATAATAATTTGTTTTTACATAGGGAAATATATAGCTCTTTTTGCTTTGTCATGGCCCTTTCAGAACCTTCTTAATTTCAATTCTTGTATGAAGTTATTACGCAAATTATGCACATGTTTGGCTTTCGGGGAAAAGATCAGTATTGTGCAACTGGAATTCCAGATTATTTTTTTAATGCACTTTATTTTTACTTGTGTATAATTTGAAATACAGGGTCTCTTTCTTTTTTTTTTTTTTTCCCAGTATTTAGCAGTATAATTATACATACGAAACATATTGGATGCTTAAAATAGTTTTAATAACACTAGTTGTAAGAGTACAAACTATCTTCAGGAAAAATTCAAAATACAACAGCAGGAAGTATATGAGACAGGAGAACAGAAAAACATAAGTCAGTCATGATTATTTATTCACTATGTAGTAGCCAGAACCCAAAATTAAATTGGTTAATTGTTGTGTCTCAAAAAAACCTTATTAAGAGCTATTTTCCACTCCAAAGAAATTACATCTCTTATTTGGACTCACCTGGGGCAAAATCTTGCTTATAACTATATATCTTCCTATACGTGTGTCATGTATAGGGAGCTGTTTCCCCACCCTTTTGCCCCATATTCCCTTCCCCTCTGCCCCTCCTTTCTGTTCAGGCTTGTTTAGTGCAACTGCAGCGTGTTGCCTCTGTGTCTGTAGATAGTGTTGGCTGGTAGCAGGATGCTGCGTTCCCTAATAGGATGGATTGTTTCCAACACAGTGAGCTCAATGAAGGCTCGTACGGTTTTGGTACTGCAATATCAATATAAATGTCAACTCACTGATGTTGTAATACAAAAGAATTGAAGGATTAAAGTGTTTTAAGACCCTTGTGATACAGGTCAATTACTTGCTTTTTATGGTCCTGGCACACTGACTCCTCAACCAGGTCAAAATCTCTTGGTATCATCAGCAGGATACAGTGTTTGCTACAATGATCAAAATTGGCCTTTCTATAAAGACTTGTTAAGTTTTCATACTAACATGGTTAAAATAAAGACTGCGTAGTGAAAAAACAGTGCTCTAGTAGTAGAAGGGGGTTTTCTGGAATTTTGTTAAGGTGTGGGCATCAAGCCTGTAAGCACATGGATTTTCTAGAAGATAGTCCTTGTTTGCTAACTAAAGGATGTCTTGCGTGAACAATTATCCATTCTGACCTGGATATATTTGTGACACAGTATGGGAAGTAGTGGCTTGGCTCTCTTGCAGGTAAGCTTGTATCACAGCTGTATTGCTGTTAATGTGGGTACTGCTAGTGTGGGTGTTAGGTACAAAAGACCTGTAGAATCTACATATAATGAAGGGTGTTAGGTACAAAAGACCTGTAGAATCTACATATAATGAAGGACGTTTATTTTTTTGGATGTCAGCTTGAAACAAATGTAGCTTAAAATTTCACCTAAATTGAGAAATTGGAGCAGTAATGTTAGCAGTTCTGCCTGAAAGTGTGTACAATTATGGGACAATAAAAAGTGAAAAGTTTCATTTCAAATTACATAGTTGCTCATGCTTATTTTGACTTAAATTGTACAGTTTAAAATCATTCAAGAAGCCTGCTTATTCTAGGTTACAATTGGATAGCTTTGATTCAGAATATTTTTATGTCACTTAGCTTCTGCAGCGCTTATGGTAGAATTCTAAATATATTTAGATATTTTAGTTAAATTAAGAAATTGTATTGTACCTTATTTTATTTTTTTAGGAAAGCCCTTTTGAAATTTCTAAGGAAACTCGCTTGCATTAAGCTTTCAAAAACACAGTTACATGCACATTTGGAAATTGTCATTGTTTTTGAAAGATGAGGCATTACCAAATTAGACTTGTTCCATAAATCTGGCAAAGGCATAAAGAAAAAAATGTCATAGTGAGATGCCTTGTTTATTTTAATTAAAAGAAACTTTAATCTGAGCTCCAAGTGATAAAAGATACCTAAATACTAAGTCTCTGTAAAGACAAATCCTCCCTGAAAACTTGTTTTCCAGATCCTGCAAATGAAGTTCTTCCTTATTTTTATTTCAAATATCATGTCTGGGGGGTGGTTTTGCCAGGACTGGATTTTATTTTATTTATTTTTTTTTAATAAAATAACTCTGAATTGAGGTTTTCTGAGATAAAAAGAAGGAAAGTGAGAGGCATTGGTAAAATATTTCAGGTCAGCAAGAACTGAGATGAGAAAAGGACTGACATTATCCTAAGATCAAACAGATTGGGTTTTTTTCTGCTTTTTTCATTANNNNTGCTTTTTTCATTACTCTAGTATTTTAATATTTAATGAATATTTGTTCCAACTACATACCTTTATGTTACCGGTCATTTAAAATGACGATGTCAGAACTCATTCGAATAATAAGCTGAAATAATCTAAGAAAATCAAAGTAATTAATTTTTAAAGCCGAAAATTGTTTCTTGTTCCCAGGATCTTCTCTTATCTACATATAAACACTCACAGAATTTAGTCCTTACTTAATAAGACCCTTTTTTTTTTTTTTCATTTAAACATTTAGAAATGTTTTATTTATTCATATTATAAACTTAGTAAAAACCTTTGACTTTGAACTTTTCCTTTTTAAAACAAGACAATAATGACGATTACAGATGGCTTAAATGCATCTACTCGAATGATATTTTTAATCCTTTTGAAGACTGAGAAGTATGTCTTGCAATAGGAATTAAGTTTTGGAGCAAGCAAATCTTTTGCTTAGATGTCATATTCATCGTTGCTGTGATGGCTTTTGGTGTTCTGGAGAGGCTTCATTTCATTGCTGAGATGAGACTTCTGTAATACCTGCCGGTTTCAAAAGCCTGAGAATAAGATTGTTACTGTTTCTTCATCTTTTTCATAGAGAAGTTTGGAGTANAGGACTTGATTTTATTTTATTTATTTTTTTTTAATAAAATAACTCTGAATTGAGGTTTTCTGAGATAAAAAGAAGGAAAGTGAGAGGCATTGGTAAAATATTTCAGGTCAGCAAGAACTGAGATGAGAAAAGGACTGACATTATCCTAAGATCAAACAGATTGGGTTTTTTTCTGCTTTTTTCATTA
>VXAK01019240.1:5820-16196 GCA_013399435.1 Arenaria interpres
GGGGCGAAGCCCGGGGGCGTTGGGGCCGGGAGGCAGTGAACGGGGCGCGGTGGGGCCGCCGGGCCTCTCTGAGGCGGCCGAGCGGGCTCCGCGGGCAGCGCTCCCCGCCGGGCCGGCCCCGGGCGCTGGCCTTTGCCAGCTTCCTCCTCTTTCATCATCTGCCTCCGTCTCCCCGGCTGATGCAAGGTGTTCTCTTCATAAATGGTGTTATTGTGGCTGTAGCTGTTGCGGCCCGGCCCGCGGTCCCCCGCAGGTGTGAGCGGGAGGGCGGCAGCGGGTGCGGGGCGAGGAGCGCCCGGCCGTGGGGTGGGCCAGCGCTCAGGAGCTGCCTTGGCCTGGCTGGAAATCATAGCAGGGAGATAGTCCTTATGCGTTGCTAAGTGTATTCATCAAGAAGAATGTTGCTTTGGGGAAGAAATTACACCGCTTTGTAGAAATGATAAACCTGCACGAAAACCCTGAGGTATAATACTGCTGTAACGTGTTTTTATTTCTGCTCTGCAGCAAAAACTCTGCTGTAGAAGAGAACTGAGTTTTTACTTGGAATGACAACACAGCAAACTCTAAAGAACGCCCATTCCTGTCAGTGCCTTGTTATTCATCTTTGTCAATGCTGATTGAGGTTTTTTTCAGACTAGGAAATCCTCTTTGAAGACGGAAGATCTTGTTTAGACTGTTACTGTAATGGTTATTCTTTCTGAGACTGGTATTTATTCTACTTCACAGTGGATAAATAGGATGTGATATATGTTACGTTGTCAACAATACATATGGCTGTAAACTTATATGCCTTATGCTTCTGGTTTGCATTTCACTAAGCTTAGGAAAGTAGTTCATGCTTCTGATTCCCTGCACCCTTCCATCTGTCCCTAACAAAAATACTTGGAGGTTGAACTCTCAATATAGTGGGCATTTATTTTGTCTAGATAGAAATCTAAAAGGCGATGTCACTGTGAGTGTAGGACATTTGTGGGCCTACAATCAGCTTTGCAGTTTAAACTGGAGTGTAGAAGAACATGAACTGTAACTTTCTTTTGAAAAATAGTAGCAATGAAGATATTTAGTGAGAAGCCAAACCAGTGAAGCTGTGTCTGGGGGGTGTGTTTATTTCTTTTTTTCAATCTTTCCCTCTAGCTTGGCCAGACATATAGGGGATGTGGAATACTCTACTGTATCCTACAGTTATCCCTGCTGATATTGGACTAGAACCCCGGTTAGCGTCATCTTGATTTGTTAGGAAGTTTGCAGTCTTCGTGTCTGTTTAATTCCTGCCGGAAACAACTTGGGTTTTTTAATAGCTTGCATTCAGGAAGACAGTGCAAACTGTATCTAGCACCTCTGGGCAGGTAGGAAAAGCCCCCTGCTTCTTAGTGGGTCTTTGTCACTTGGTGATGAAGAATACAAGCAGATGAAGATTTTTGTGAATAGATCAGTTTAGCCATTGGGCTGAGATTAGCTTTCCATGTTTCAGTTTACTTAAGGGATTGTATTTGACCTCAGAGTTAGTTATGACTATGTGTGTCATATTAATCTTTTACAGAAATAAGCTTTTACAGAAATTAGCTCTAGCTAATGATTGAAGTTTATGAACACTGTACCTAGGGTTTTTTTTTTATTTAAACTTTTTAGGCTGATTTGCTCTTTTGGAGCTAACTAATGATAATTAATAAAATGCTTGACTTTTGACAACTGTTTTACACATGTATGTGTGTTGAATGTGCTTGTAGGAATATAGCAACCCGAGAGATACCATTCAGTCTGATGCCATGCTAGCTATCTATCACCTTTGATAAATTTAACAGTTCTGTCTGTAAACCTCAGCGATTCTGTCATTATTCTTTTTTATTCCATACTTTTTCTTGATATTAAAAACTTTTCTATTTTGGATATTGATCACCTGTATGCAGTTAAATATGCAGTATTAGTATAATCCGGTTGAAAATAAATAAGGCCAGCAAGTAATAGAAAATAATGATTATTTGTCTGCTTGTTCCTGTGTTTATTTTTTTAATATTTTTTTATTATGCCAGTACTCACAGAGTTAGGTCCTGAAGCTTTCATTTGGGAACAGAAGACAGGTGATTAATGCTTCATGGAGCCTGAGGCCATGGTTGTGTATTCAGTAGAATTGGTTTTATGCAGTCCTTAATTACCTGTCAGTCTGTGATCTGGTTGGAGAGGGAGAACAGGATAAATGATGAAATGCTGAGTTAGCTAGAGGAAGACAGACACTACGATGTCCAGCACAGTCTGCTGTTAAAACTTGCTCTTTCCAAATTTGTAAATGCACTTGTATCAACAGATTTTTAATTTTTTTTTTTTTTTGCCTATTAAAGTATTTGCATTATATGACTTGGTTGTTTTTCATCTGGCACTGAGATGCACGAATACTGGAATTGCCATGTTATGAAACCACAGCCTGGATTTCTTCCACAGTGGAGATCAAATTCACTAGTAAGGACTGGGTAACCACCTGTACTATATTTGCCCCAAACTGTATTTTTTGTGGTTACACAAAAGGCTTGGTTTTCAACAGCAATAAATTTGGTACTCTTATGGT
Organism: Arenaria interpres; assembly: GCA_013399435.1. Lineage (NCBI taxonomy): Eukaryota > Metazoa > Chordata > Aves > Charadriiformes > Scolopacidae > Arenaria > Arenaria interpres. Next base: position 8,381 of record VXAK01019240.1, read on the forward strand.
CCACTGAACTGTAGAATAATTAAATGGAAATGTTTTTATACTGAAGAGAATTCTTAAACGATAATTTCAGATCACCAGTACGGTTTCTGCAATGTAGCCAGTGATGTTTCCGATAGGGAGCAAGTTCTGGTGCTGGTATCTTCCTCTGAAAGGAATGCTGCTGCTGCTGAACGGCTTGCTGTCATGAAATTAATTTGACCAGGCAATGTTATCACCTCGTGAGAACTCTGGGACACAGTCTTTGCCATTTGGGCATTTGTTATTTTTTGATGGTTGAGGTAGTATGATTTAAAAAAAATCATTATTTAAAAAAAAAATATTTATGATTCAAAAGAGTATGAATTTAAAAAAAAACCTAAACATACAAAAACTCCTACCCAAACAAAAAACCGGTCCAAACCCACTTCCCACCCTGATGTTCACTACCTGAGATTCCAGGAAAAGCACTACTGAAAGAAGAAAAAGATCTAGAGGAAAATGACAACCACATTCAAAGTGGGGCTTTATAATAAATGGAAATCCAATTTTTCAGTAATTTTGATACCTGTGTTGATTGTTAGTGAATATTTTTGCTTTATTAACTGTGGTTGCGATGATCACCTGATTACTATTACCTTTTTTATGGAGGAATCTGTAAAATATGTTAGTTGAAGTTGAGGAAAAAGTGTTACATTAGAAAAACACATGATAGCTACCATAATGCAGAGATACGAGACAAATGTTTATTTTTTAAGAAACCTAAATGGAATTGGAAGTTTCATATTTTGTTGTGCAAATTTCTAGCCTCACTGGCATATTTAGGTGTTCTAATTCCAGGTTTGTGTCTATTTTCTGTGTTAACAAACTAGGATGAAAGAATTGATAATGAAGTAGGGAGTAAATAAATTTGAACAAATAGGTGCTTTTCTCTGTGTTCTTACTGGAAGTAACTAGGTGTGGGAAATACAGCAGATGTCTGAAGTTCTCAGAACTCTCTGCTTTTCTATAAAGCAACTTTTATGTTGACAGCTTTATTGAACCATTATTTCTTTTGCTGTTTTGTTACATTGTATGCATAATGTAACACACAGTTGCTTGGAAATTGTTCTATTTTGGGGAAGTTTTTTCCTCCTGAGTTAAATCTTTAGTAAATTTTATTTAACAACTTGATATATTTTTATTTTAAGCAAGAAGAAATGCATTAAATTTCTTTTTAAAGTCTTTCTGTTAGTTAAGAACTTTAAAAAATAAGCTGGATGTGTAACAATAATGAATACTCTGTATTCCTTGTAGAGGAGAAAAAATAAACTGGCAGCTGCAGGCAGATAGTTCTCTTCTGAAAATAACTTCCCAAGTCATCCAGTAGCATTGTAAAATGTAAAATTTGTACTTCAGGTTTTTTTTTGTTCTGTTTTTGTACTCCCCAGGTACTCTCTCAATTTTCTTCAGAATCAGTATTTTAAGAGTAGTTGAAAGGAGTGAAAGAAACACAAAAGATTGTTTTGCCCCATAGTTGAAGATACTTAGTTCCAAAGGTCCTAATTTGTGTTGTCTCCAAAAAAAGGTGTTTTTCGTGAATAAACTGTAGTTCCTCTGTGTGTAACAATGATTTTACCTACTGAAACATGTCTTAAACAATTATGCTACAGATAAATTTTAATTATTGATTTATTGACTAGCCCTGTTTGTTCTTAGCTAGTCTAAGAGCTTTTTGATGGGCTAAAATAGTTATGTACCTAACAAAGCTGGTTTTGCTCTGAATATAAAAAAGATAATAGGAAATACGCACAAAATAATATTTTCCCCTAAACTTTTATTCTCTTTTTCTTTTTTTTTTCAATTCCAGAATAACAGTTTATGAGTTAATGTAGTGTTCTGTAACATTATGATTTTTCTTTGTTTTTTTTTTTCAAGAGAGAAGTGAAATTATGTATCTCACATGTTAAAAGAATCTACTTTTGCTTGCAGTGTGCTTTGAAAATGTCTGAAAATTCCAGTGACAGTGATTCGTCTTGTGGCTGGACTGTCATCAATCATGAGGTACCCAATCTCAAATTAATAAAGGTCTATCAGGTTAAGACTAGCCATATGCAGTAAAATATTATTTCAACCTTGTAGTTCTTGTTTTGAGTGGACACTGCATATCAACAGAGAATATAGAAGAGAGAGATTTATAAATAAGAAAGCATAAATCTACTGGTTTATGTAGATCCTTTATTATATGTGTATCCATTACTATTGCTGATGCAAATTTTCTTATTTGAAAGAATAATTTTTTTCTTCAAAGTTTTTACTTTGAGGAATTGCTAGAATTTTACTGAGATGTTCTCCTGTGTTCCATCTTTCCTGAAGACATTGACGTGCTCTGTGACTTTTCTGTTGTTGCTAATGTAGTTCTTTTCCTTCCAAATCTCCTTCCACTACACCTCCCCCCCCCGCTCCAAAAAATAAAAATGTTGGGAATAATGGGCAGGAAAAATAGACAGAAGGAAATGATTGCATGAGTTCTCCAGGTGTTTTCTACCACTGAACTAGCTGATCCTAGCCTCAACAGTTGCTGTTTAGGAGCAGTCCTCTGTCTTTACGTTCTGTCTGCCTTACTATGAAGCTACAGTGAGTAAAGGAGTGCCAACATTTTATTAGGTTTACTGGGAAATGAAGGTGATGGCAGGGCAGCTCTCCTTACACCTGTGCTTTAAGGTCAGGAATGAGAAGAATAGCTTTCTTGGCACTTAACGTGGTGATTGGTGAGGGCTTGCTGTACCTATGCTTGGAGGGTCATGAAAACTGTAACAGCCTGGAGGAACCTTGAGGGCGGTAAGAGATTTTTCTGTGGGAAGGACTGAGTTTTGAAGCGACTTTCTTTTGTGTTTTTCAGGGACTCGCAGCAGCTTTTAGCGCAAGTTCTTTGTAGTTCACGCTGGAATTCTGGACCTCCTTGGCCTTATTTTTCAGGAAGGAGAGCGCAAGGCATAAAATACATAGAAATAATCTGGATGTTGTCACCTTGTGGAGGAGGAATTCACATGGCAGTGCAGGACTGAGCTAGTGGCAGCAACTGAGAGAATGGGTTTTTTTTATCCATTAGGGAAACTGTCACTGAAGAGGTATCTTCCATAAGGAAGTGTACAAAAGCAACCTAATTACTGTGTAAGGAAGTTGGGATGGTAGAGTGTGTGGCAGCAGATGGAAAGAGCTAACAGGCAAAAGACTGTTCTTGGTTCAAAATACTTGCCTTTTAAAACTTACTCAATTGATGTGTGGAGCTCTTTCAAATTTCTATCGTTTCAGTTGTGTTTCTGTCCATCTTCTGGTCTCTGTTATAGCTTCATTCATTAGGCATACTTTTATTTGGGATGAAATGCTAGAATTCCCTCTTTATTTGGTCAAGTCTTGGGGTATAGCTCTTTGTAAAGTCACTGTTATGTCTGTGTAGCCCTAGTTTAATTTGTGTGTTTGTTTTCTATCTTCTGATGTTTGATTAGTTATATAAAGTGACAATGGCTTTACTAAAACAAAAGTAATTTTTAATTCCTAGTAGAATAAACCTTGAGACAAAAGGGAGAAAAAAAAGTGAAGGAATTCAAGGTCTGTTGGGATGGGATCCGTTGTTGCCTAGGTGTCTACACGGTAGGCGTCTGAATCTGATGTTGGTGTCTAAGTTTGCATTATATAGATTAAATCAATACAATCAGTGGAGTCTAGAGAGTGGTAATTCTTATGCTAAGGTCAACATTTACATTTGATCAAATGACTTGCTGTCTTGACTCCGTTCAATGGACTTGTTCATAACGGTGCCTTCAACAGTTTGCTCAGGTGTAGGCACTTGAAGTTAGATAAGATTAATGTTTTATCTTACTTTCCCCTGGTAGTGCACAAGGCAGGCCTGAGTGCTCACAAACTCTGAGGGGCCTTACCTATTACTGTGAACCTCCAGGATACTTTCCTACTTTACTTCTGAGGTTTTCTGTATCTCTTCAGATCTTGGCTGATCGGTGGGTCTAGTATGGAGGTGGGGGGTTTTTTGTTTTGCTTTTTAAGTATTAAGCATTGTCTTGGAAACCGAGCAGGTTTTTGAGCCAGAATTCTCAGAGCAAATGGGTTAACTGTTTTTCTGGAATGACACTTACATATTGGCTGCCTGTGTCTTCTTGTTGCCTGCCCCAAAACATCTCTAGGAACAGTACTTGAGATATTTTATTCATAGGAGGAAAATAGGAAGTAATAGGAAGATCGTGGGTAGTGCTCAGCTGTTTCTCCTTTACTGCACACTCCCCTCTTTGCTGATTATAATGAAAATCTAGGTAATTCAAAAGGCAAGCCATTACAAGCTTGTGATGGTACTAAAGTTTTGAAAGCTCACTTTAGTTTCAAGTGGGATACATGAGTGCACAGGCTGCCAGACTTTACCGATATCTAATAAACGTGAAAGGATTTAGGAGTTTGCTACAACAGTTGAGGCACTCAGCTGTGAATTGCAGGCTTTACTTTCATACTTGGAATGGTTATTTTACAGATTATATGTATCTATAAAAGGCAACCAAGTCAAAAACTCTTCACTCAAAAAATTTTCACTCATATTTTAATAAGTTATGTATAACTGAGTGGTGAATTTCTGCAAAACAGTTGAGATTAAAATTGTGATACTTTTTTAGTCAAAAGAAAAAAATCCAAAGAATTTGTTAAATTACTAAAGCAGTTAATTTTTGAAGCATTTTAAAAAGGAACATAACTTTGTGATGTAGAATGTATCTCAAGCAACTCTTTTTGAGGTATCTAATCTTCCTGAAGTACAGCCTCCTCTTAAAAACAAAAACATACATGTTTGCTTAAGTTTTGAAATGAGACATCTAGGGAAAGTGATCTGGAAGTATTACTACTACTGTAATTTCACACCTGCTGTTGCAAAAATAGCTATGTCTGTTTACTAAAACAGCTCAAGTTATTTATAGAGCAGAGTGACTTAGTATTTTTTCAGTTACCTTTTGCATGCTTATAGTTTTCTAATAACCTTACTTGTGTTCTATCAGTTCTTTTAAACAACAATTGCAATATGAAAATTAAATATTTAGAATTGTCAACCATATTGCTTGGCTTTAGTGCCCTGCAATCTCTGGGCATTTTTTATCTTTGGTTCCTGTTTCGCTCTGAGGTTGTTGCTGACTGGCAGCTGACTAATAATTAAGGCTTCTTTCTGGATTAAAGACAGAAATCCAATTTAGAGACTGTACAAATAAGTGTTTTCCAGGTGTCAGAGATGTACTATTAAAACAGCCATTCAAATTTGCTGAGAGGAATTGAGATGGAGTAGGATTATACACATTTTTTTTTCCTGGTACTTACTAGAGTTGGTGGTGATACTCTTGAGTTTCCATTTTTGGGAGTGGGTGGTGTATTTACATACAATACATGGGCGTAGGTGCGATAATTAGATCTCATATTCAAAACTCATTGACAACCTCCTCTGTCTCTCTAAATTCTATTTAATAAATAGGTCTTATAAGGCTAATAGAAAAGAATTATTTAAAATACTTAGCATAGTTGTTAATTGATGCCTAAATTGCTTTGTTTTCTAGAATTGTCCTCCTCTGCCCTTTTTTAATCATGGTCATAAGTATTGCACACTAACAGTTGTTTCCCTCTAGTTAATTACTTGGTATTTCTCTTGCTTTTCACTTAAAAATCTTCAGTTTTAAAGGTTATTATTCTTCCGTTTTTATTGTTAATGTCCTGTTTTCTTTGTAACCCTTTACTGATTGGAAAACCCAGTAACTGTAATGTTTATGTAAAACTCTTCAACTCCAGGGTTCTGACATAGAAACAGTGACTTCAGAAAATGGAAGCACAAATGATAACCATGAGTTTGTTTCAGAAGAATATGTTTCTTTGCAAGAAGAGGAGCAACCAGTTGATTTGCAAGGTAAGATATTAAAAGAGGAGCAGTTCCATAAAATTGGTGTCTGTTGTAGCATTGGCACAAAATTAGTATTTTTAATGCTTTGTATACTTTGTAGGTCTCTATCAAAATACCTGCTTCATCAGGGTTATGGAAAATATTCAGTCATCAACTTTATACAAGGATTTTTTCTTTAAATAGATGAGATTAGTAGAATGCCTTTCATTTTGTCAGTACTTTAGATGTGTTGTAATATACACTGGTGTTGCTGGAAAATAGTTCACAGAAGTGCTATTGATAAAAGAAATGTGCTATATTAAACATTTCTTAATAATGTCCTAGGTCAAATAAGAGTACTTTGGAAGGAACTATCAGCGCTTTTACACCTAAAAATAACATTGTGGCACTGTGTTGGCATTTCTTGAGTTGGAAGTGTAAGTCTGGTGCATATTAATATAATGAAAATCCTTCCACTTGTTTTAATTACTAAATATAATACCCAATTTGTGGTCATACCACTCAATAGTGGTATGAGAACGCAGGCTTGACAGGTTCAGTGTGCAGTTGACTAAATTCGAGCTTGGCCATGTTTCCAAATTCATAACTTCTCCTTATAGAGACAGGGCTAGACACTCAAACTCCATGACTATCTGGAAAATATCTTAATTACAAATGTATTGTGGTATCAGCTTACAGTATAGTGTTGGTTTTTATCTAACTGTGCTTTTCATTCATAGGTTACTTGCATTATGATTAGTATGAGTATTTAAGTGTCCTCCAAAACATTGTATTACATAATGACATATTGGAGTCTGATGTACGTTAGAGGGATATTAAAAATGAGATTGAGTGTATTTTTAGAAAACCTTACATGATGTGAGTAGATAACAGAAATCTGTCACAATTATACATATGTTAATATTATATGGGAGTGGGCATAATATGTGGAGTTACTGGTTTTAATTCTATGTTTGTTTGTTTTTTCCACTTCTTATTTATATAGCTCAGTGCGACAACGATGGAGAGATACCAGAGGTAGATAATACTCTCTCTGCTTTTGAGGAAACTCAGACAGTTCCAGAGGTAAATGATACTATGTTATTCAGCAGCTTCTGTAAGCCCCCTCTGCCAATGTCAAGTAATGTTTCGAAGGCATTAAAAGAAAGATACTGACTTTTCCATTTTTTGAAGTATTAAGAATTATCGCTATTTTAATTTTTTTTTATATTGAACGTAATTTTTACATTGCTCATTTCCCTAGGGAAAGAAAGAAAAAATCCCCGATGATGGTTCCTGTGTTGGAACTATTAGTGATGATTCTGACATTGTTACGCTTGAAGCTCCAAGACCAGAAGAAACTCCAAGTCAGGAGGAAGCTCCAGCTGATGGTGAAGAAGCTCGAAGCTCAGAGGATTTTAACATGGGCTCCTCCTCCAGTAGTCAATATGCATTTTCCCATCTGGAAACTGGTAAGAGCAATAAATTACTAAGCAACTGTGTGCAAAAATGTCACTGGGGTTGGGAGGAAAAGAATCTTTGCTTAGGGAACCGTCTTTGTGTGCAGAGGGGAAAAAAAAATAAAATGTTCTTGTTGAGTAGAGTTCTGAGTGTTTGCAGTCTCTAGGACAATTCTAGTTACCCTAACTCTAAAACTTTGTCTAAATATATGTTTGCCATCTTTTTATTTGAAAGCATTTCTCTCCCGTTAAGTGTTAAATATCTTAAATAGAAAGTAAATTTCTAGCTTATTTTTGAGAATTAAAATGACTTTTAGTTTGTAGAATAATTGTATGTTTCCTCTTGGAAATTTTTTCAGCTTTTATAGAGTTGCCATAAATAACTAAGAACTGGGAGAGGATTGGGTTAGGGTTAGGGGGGCCATGAGGACTAATAGCAGCATGAGTACAAAAATTTTTTGCTTACCTTCATAGCTACATAGAG
>VXAK01019241.1:323-19667 GCA_013399435.1 Arenaria interpres
TGTATGAAAATTTGGGAGAATATTTTACCTTTGATCCCAAAGCAATAAGCATAGAAGAATTCTTTGGCGATCTGAGCAACTTCAGAACTCTGTTTTTGGTGAGTAATGTCTACAAAACATTATCCATATTCCTATTTCTTCTTTCTCCCAATTTGATTTCTTTTCTCTTTTTTTTCTGTTTCGCATGTTATGATTAACTTCATGTTTTGTTCTATGGCAGGAAATTGGATTAATGTTTCCAGAATAATTTAGGTTTTGGTCACTGATAACTTTCATCTTCCAGTTTGTAACTTGCCAAGTCAACTTTCAGTGTGGTTGAGCCGTATGGATAATCAGAAAATATTTTTCCTCTTTTAAAAAAAACTTGCTTGATGGTTGATGCGTAACTAACAGGCGTGATACTGAACAATGCGTTAATATCAAGATCTGAATGGTCATGTCCACATTCCTGTTGTGTTGGAATCTGGCTGATGCCTTAATGATGCTGCTGCGATGCTAAGGCTCAGACTTTTGATGAGCTGACAAAACTCATGAAGTTCACTTAGATGCTTATATTACTGTTTCCAGTCATCCAGTGTGGTTCTTGTCAGGGTATGGCTTTTTTAAGAAGGAACTTAAGGATTTAATTTTAAGCAGCTGAGTTTTTTTAATGGGTTTAATGTCATCCTTCCTAGTGGCTGTCTGGGAGCCATAATTAGCTGCACCATAGGAAGAGTATAGGGGAAACAGATGCCTAGAATGTCACATTGTGTCTCTAGAGAATATTCATGTCACTTGGAAATACCACCGTTTGCCATACAGCTGTGGCTCACTGATCTGTCTGTTGCCAGTAGCTCCCTTAATTTATCATGCAATAATAAGGACTTGCAGTTTCAGTGTGATGGGGGACTGCTTTAAAACATAATTTTCATACCATGTTCACTTTATTACAAAACTTTTACTCAATATATTTAACTATTCATTTTAAATTTGCTGAAATTATACACCAATTCTTTAGTAAGTACGCCAACATAGCTGGGTGACGACTTGTCAAGAACAGAAATAGTTGTCGTGGGACATTTCAGTGCTTTTACTTCTTCATAAATCCAAGGCTTACATTTTCATATGTGGATATCTGAGCCTGGAAATCTGCTCTATTGTAACTGCTTGAAACAGACTTCAGACTAGTACTGTCCAAATATTGTGATGAAAGTCTCTCCTCAAATATTTATTTCAACTGCTATGAAGGCGATGAGAGGTGAAGGGCAGATGTTTTCTAGAAGGTGTATTGGAATGAAAATACTTCCAATTGCTTACTCTTATTTCCTTCCTTTTGCATAAAAATCTGGCTGATGGCCCGTTGCTCTTCAGTGGTTATCACAGAATTTTCAGGGAGAATATTTTTAAGAGATTCATGTATTTCTTTGGAATGACTGAGTAATACCAAGGGAGGGGAAAAAAGTAGTATTTCAGGTTTTCAGTGGGTAAATGTGAGAAATTAAATATGAAGTGCAATAAAACTTCTAATACAAAGCTGGAATGTTTTTGTGGCCTTTGCAAATGAACAAAGAGCAGAAAAGAAACTACCACGTGTAGATCACAGCTCCAGAACAGATGAAATTGTCATTGTTTCAGGTTTAGAATGAGTTTCTGTAAGTAATTTTGTAAGAATCAAGTGTTGAATTCCGGGGTGAGGGTGTTACTGAATCTTACGTAAAAGATCTCCATTTCACAGCAAAAAGCTGTACTTAAGACTTCAAAAAATTATAGTGATAATAATTTGACTATTGACTTTTCTCAGTGTCATGACCTTTGGACTAGATCATATAGTACTAATGATACATGTATTCGTGTTATGATTTCAGTAATACTTGTTCTTTTCAATGTTTTTGTATGGGTATAACTGATTGGGTGTCCCTAATTATTTTGATAAAAAGATGAATTACAGTCTAGCTGACTACATTTTATCCCTGCTTATTGAATGCTTGTTAAGGAGAGGGGAGTTCTGTGAGACTTATCTGTATATATTCATACAGAGGAGAAATCTCTTGACCTTCAAGGTACAATAGTTTTGTATTTTCTACATTAATGTTGTATTCTGCAGAAATAACTGTTTGTTCCTTCATTTAGCCATTAATATAGTGGCTATATGATGTATGATTATAATAGTTAATGCTCTGCCTACGTCCGTATTGTCAAAATATGACAAAGTGGCCCCCTTAAAGAACAAAGGGGCAACTGAAGAAAAATCTTGGGTTAAAAGCACAGGTTATGAAGGAATTGCCACAAGAATTGTGGTGCCAAAATTTCAAATGTATGGACATGCAATGCATCTAAGTTCCACGATCTGCAAAGAGGTGATTCTTATTTGGCCTGAATTGCCCTAACTTCTGCTGCCTCCTCCCTGCCGCCTGCCCCCACCCAGAAAAAAAAAATAATTTGCATTTTACTTCATTTAAATGGGGTTCTCTTTTAGGAACATTTAGTGAAATACTTTATTCATATTCACAATCTAGGTTGTTCAGATGGTGTGTTTAGTCACAGAAGGATTTTAATTTGAATTGACAATAACTTTTTCTTCAGCATGAACTTGCTTAATTTGTACTTATAAGAAAGCTCCAAATATTCAATTCTCACTGTTTCAGGAAGCTTTCAAAGGTTAGAACAGTTCTAACTTTATTTTTAAGCACTGAAATAGTTATAGCAATCAGAGTAATCAAGGTATTGAGACTGCTTATGCAAACTACTGTTAATTATTGTATTCTGGTTAATGCTGTATACATGTTATGCATCTTACATCTGCAAATACTTCTCTATGGATACAGAACAGGGTGTAAATTGTCTAAACTACCCTCATTATTTATACTGAGAAATATTATCTGGGTTTTATTTGCCAGAATCTACATGACTTTGCTCTTGTTATGTGAGCACACAAATACCTGTGTAGCTCTGAGTGCCAGACAGTACTGAGAGCAGCCAGCAGACTTGCCTTGATTTTGTTGTCATTGTTATTGCTGTTATTTAGCAGGAGGAGGAAGAAGCTGTCGTGAAAGAGTTTGGCACAGGTATAACACCCTCTGAAGTTGAATCCTTTTCTTCTGCTAGATTTGATCTTGAGCAAGTAGGTTTTATATTTCCAGCAGACTGTAACTACTCTGCTTTTTTCAAAGGTAATTCGTCTGTTGTATTTCGTTTGTATACCAAATAAATTTTAATGGACTTTCCTTCTTTTTAAGATTTTGCTGTAAGGAGTAGCTATGGACAAATCAAGAGAAAGGCCGTCTCCTAGTTGTGAACTAGTGGTCATTTGTTACTGAGGGTCACAATAACCTCACACACACATTCTTATAATCCTTGGCTTGAAATTGTCACATTCTGATAACAACTCACCTAAACCCTTCATCTTGCAATGTAAATACACTCAGCCAATTAATGCATTGCAAGAAATTAATATCTTTTTACCTAATTGATGTTAAGTGCCTCCTGTGTTAAGGGGACATCATTATAGATAAAAACTTCTGTTACTTCTAGCAAAAGTCACAATCCACCATGTATTTCAGAGACTGGGTGGCTTCCTGTTTTTGGAATTTCTACGATGGTCTGTTCTTCTTAGGATATCCATATGATATTTACATTTTACCTAAAAACTGCAATGAGATGCTTTTCTAGAGTAGAAAATTCTTCCAAAGACTGAGTCTCTGTAAACTAATCTAGTTTATCAAGACAGAACTCTCAAGTTCTGTGTTCTGGTTTGGAATATTGAACTTGCATTCCAAATAGAAGACATAATAAAAATAGTCTGAGTTTACAGAAAAGCAGGGCTAATTTCTCGCATTGCTTTATAATTATAGAAAGTGGACAAAATAATTTGCTACATGTTTATCTAGATAGTTAATCATACCAATTTGATGCTATGGTCTTGAAAATTTTTATCTGTCCTTTTATCTTCTAAGCCTCTTAAAAAAGGTTATTAAATAAGGAAATGAACTTGGCCCACATATATGATGCATACTAATTTAAACAGTAATGCTTCTATATAAAACAAGTGAAATCTGAGGCTTACAAAGCTTAAGGAGACACTTTCTTTTCCTTAGCATCATTTGGACTTCAGTCCATTCACTTGTTCCGATATATACAGTAGTAGTAGTTGTAATTGTAATTAGGTCTTTTGAGAATTTCTTGGCTTATTTTATCCACTAGAGCAGAACCTTGTAGACTTTAGTGGCATAAAGATTCTTGTTTAAGGATTTATTCTTTTTCCAGACACTTGAGGAAGGCCTACAGCAAGCATTAAAAGTTCACAGTACAGTAATTTTTTTTTTTATATATATAAGGAAAAAATTACTAAAAAGAATTGAGATTTTCTGCAACATTTTGATGCCTGCATGAAGTTTCCTGAAAGGAAAGAGACAGGGAAACTTGTAATACTGATAAGAATTCAGGAGCAATCAGAAAAGACTGACGATATACAGCATCTCCAAATATTGCCTAGAGCATGTATATTTATTAAATTTGTCCAGTTCAAACTGTTGTAATGCCTGCACGCTTTCTCTAAGCGGTCCCATTAACTTTTTTTAGTGTTTGATAAATGACTGAAGTATAATAATACAATATTGATGACTTGTTTTTTTCCTCTTTTTCATTCTCCTATGTTATGGCTAATGCCTATCTGTTGGGATAAAGTTTGTTTCATCTGCTGCTAGCAATTTTAACTTCGAAGTTCAGAAGCTCTTCAGATTGCTGCTTCTGTTTTTGTTGCTAACACTTCTGGTGTTAGCAATTTATTACAAGACAAACCACAAAATCATCAGATGATTTAGGTTGGAGGGAGATGCCAAGAGGGTAATTAAGTTTGACATCCTGCTCAAAGCAGGGCTAGTGTAGAAGTCTTTTCAAGCTGCATGGGACCTTGTCCAACTGAGTTTTCAGAATCTCCATGAATGAAGATGCTGCATAATATTTGCCTTTTCAAGGCATTAGAGATGTCCCTTGAGTTCCACAACTTTTTGATGGAGTAGAGGCCTTGCAGTGACATCAGTCAGTTGCTCAAACTGCCTGTGAGACACTGATGGCAAAGATTGAGATGAAGGTGGCCCAGAGTACCTCAGCCTCTTCTTTGATGTTAGCTTCCATGGTCCGTTCAGCAGCAGACCTACATTTTGCTTTATCATAGAATTGTTTTGATTGGAAGAGACCATTAAGATCATCAAGTCGAAATGTTAACCCAGCGCTGCCAAGTTACCACTAAACCACATCGCTCAGCACCACATCTTTTAAATACCTTCAGGGGTGGTAACTCAACCATTTCCCTGGGCAGCCTGTTAAAATGCATGACAACCCTTTCAAGGGAAGAAATATTCCTCTGTTAGTCACTGTAGCTATAAAAGTCCTTCTCATTGCTTTGACTTTCTTAATTACTTCCCTCCCTGGGCAGTATTCCTCCTGGGTAGTATAGCTGTCCTTCCACTTTGCTGTGTTCCTGTTCTGCTACCTGTGTACAACAGCTATTACTTGTATTGCCCCTCGCTTAACCTGTGGTTCTGCGTATGATTCCGCTATATAAAAGTGAGAATACAGACTAAGTAGTTTGATTGTAATGACAATTTTTCTTTTTTCATTAGCAACTAAAGATAATATCTTCTGTTATAGAATCATGCAATTCAGTTAGTGTATTTGAAAAAGATGGAATATATAGAAAAGTTTTTAAAGATCAATGTTAAAGAATTAAATTAGAAAAATATTCTGAATGGCATATCCCCAGAAAACTCTGTGTGTGTTTGTATGTGTATGTATACATGTATTTAAAAGCATGTTTGGTGCATGATATGCATTTGTCTTACTATGCTCATATCGAGCTATTTTAATATTAAGAAAACAGCTGTTTATTTGAAAACTCATGGTAAAGACTTTTGATGATCATTAGAGGAAGTGCCATGAAGGGAAAATAATGCCCATTTTTGATTACTTGAAATAAAAAAAGATATACATGCATCATCTTTCCTAATTGCTTGACTTTTGCTAGTTGAACAGAAACAGTATTTAATAAATGCGTCACTACATGGTCTAAGCATTCAGGAGTTGTTAGGCTAAATGACAAGATATAGAGTATAGGAGAGAAAAAAAATTCTTAAACAGTCAACGTTGTTTTTTCATCTTTCACTCCTCTGATCAAAGTGTATCAGCAATACAGTGATACTCCTTTGGGTCCAGTAGTTTCTCTTCCAGTTATTTTCCAACAAAATTTGCCATATAAATAAGTTGTTATTCTGTTATCCCTAAACAACAAGTGGAAATTCTAAGTAGGCAGTGTAGGCTGCTACAGCAGCTGACCTTTACCAGTTTCTTTGTGAGCTGTATTGATTGCTGTTGGAACACTTTCTATATATTTTTCCCAGCCATAGACAATTATCCCAGAAATTGACTTATCTGTGGACATTTTGTTGTTTGTTGGTTTATGTCTTTAAAACTGTCCGGATATAAAGTTTATTCAAGTTCCAAATTCATCTTTTGAACTCTAGTTTTTATCCACACCTGTCTACCTTTGTGTGAGAGAGAATAAGCTTTTTTGGAGCCCTTGTATGATGTTAGGAGGAGAAAAAAACTGCGTAGTTAGGAACTCACAGTCTAAGTGACACCATTGAAACCGCTTGTCATATGGTTGCAAATCGCCAAATAAACTTACAGCACCTTTGATCAATAATGTAACCAAATGCTCCTTGAGAGCCGTTTCAGTTAGTGAGCTGCAATATAGAGAATCAGCCTAGAGATGCAGATAGAAGAAATAGGGTTTGTTTATTTATTTATTATTCTATATCTGCTTCCATTTTATCCCCAGCCTTCTCTGTCCATTTTTGCAGGAAACATAGTTAGAGCTAAGGGTGTAGTGAGACAGTGAAATAAAGTTTGCATCACATTGCCCCTCTACCTCTTAAGAGTTAGAAATCATGTGCCTCATGGTCTCTGAGACACACTGCTTCCCGCTCAGTCTTCCCCTCTCCCTGAAGATAAGGTAGAATATTTAAACCTTTGAAGCGAGCTTTTAACTAGATTTTTCTTGGTACTTGTGTCACCTCTATCTATGTTTACGTCTTTGATTTGGTGCTGATGTATGCCTTGATAACCTCATTGTATTCAAGGCATATCACAAGAAATAAGTAAAGCACTTCAGCATGACTTTCCTTCCTGAATGGGACATGATTCAAAATCAAGGCAGGGGAGTGTGTGTGGATAGAGACATGGACAGAGAAATTGAATCAAAAGTAGCAACAAGTGGTTTTTGCTCAGGGTTTTTTTTGTGGGTTTTTTTGTTTGTTTGTTTTTGTTGAGTTTTTTTGGTTTGTTTTTTCCTCTTTGCAGTTAAAATAGTAGATCCACTGGAAAATAATATGCCATTTATACTTAGGACTTTATACTTAGGACTTTGAAGAAGATATGCTTTTTTATTTTATTGATTGAGTCCTTTCTTCCATTGAAAGTAAACACAAATATCTATTGTCCCCGAGAACAATTGTAACCTAATACATTTTGGTCTGATACAGTTTCAGGCTCTTATCAAATAATGATTAATCAGTTGCCTGAAGCAAAATGCCAGTTTGTTCCTTTCTGGTTTGGTTCTTTAACCTGCTGTCTCACAGAGTTCATATCAAATTATCTGAAATATTTTCATTCTGTTACATTCTGAGTGTTTGTTTCTCTTGGTGCTACAGAATTTTAAAATACCCAATAAATCTGTTATGCCTATGTTTGCAAATGGAGGTAAACTTTTAAATCAGGTTGTGTGCTTTATGAAAGTTGTATCAAATGTTTAACAGTATTAGGTAGGAAATGTTCTTTTTTTCTTGTACAGTTCTTAAATGTTTCAGATTTTGTTTGCTCTGTGGGCTCTCCCTTTAATGCAGTTTTAAAGGTAAATTTTGAGTCTAAAAAAACAGTTGTAATAATGCCTATATGAATAGTTTGGTAAAATTTGAAGCAGTAACAGGCATTTATGGGCATAGTTGTTATGAAATGCAAAGAAGGTTTTTCCTTCAGTGAAGTGTTATTTTTTATTTTTTATAGACAGTTTTATTAGTGGTGACTGCTTTCTTCACCTAGAAAACATTTGTGTAAATGCAGCTCTTTGGATAAGGAATTAAATCTTTAAATTACATTATAAAAGGTTTGTGTTCTAGTATAAGTAAATATTTAAGCAGATGTCAGCACTCATCAACTGGCAGAATGAGACATGGGTTCTTGTAAAAGACCTATGATATAAACTGCCCTTTTGTGTCAACGCTCTCTATCGATTGGTGATTACTGTGTGGCTGGGATCTTTTACAGTAACCCTGTAATACAAGATCCAGAAAGTGAACCCCACCCCACCCCCCAATGTTAAGACATATTAAATCACCAGTAAACTGACACTTTTTATTGGGTGACTGGAACCCTGATCTTTCTAGATTTTGTAAGATTGATGTCCCGCACCAGACAGGAAACCATGTGTTTTGTTGCCTTCATAAGAAAAAACGTTCACCACAGTGGCTTCAGCATCTAGAGTATAAATGCACCTCTAAGACTCTTTCTTTCTAATATTTGTTTGTTTGTAAGTTGCTTCCAAGTAAACTTCAAGCCCTATGACTCAGGAACATTTTTTCTCTGGCTTTTTTGAAATGTCCCTTGGATACCGCAGGTCATTGGCTACAGTCATATAAATCAATGAATATACAATACATAAATTAATACATAATAAACATATGATTTACTATGAAATGTAATACATAGTCAAGCTAAATTCCCAGCTTTCCAACTCATAAATTGAGTTTGTAATTCAGGAATGGATTAAAAGAAAGACTGTATTTATTTATTTTTCTCCCTGGTTATTTGTCTGGGAATACAGTTTCTCCCTTCTGCCTAAAAAGTAACAGTTCTTTAATGTAGTCTGAAAGATAACAGTTCCTAGCTAGCAGGTAGCTATGAAAAAATAAATAATGAGCAAGAAGTATTTTCTGCAGCGAAATTTCCCAAGAGAAAGTGAAAGCAGCATATCAGAAGTGAAACATTGTCCTTATTAACAGGCAGTACATAGCAAGCCCTGTCCCAAAAATCCAGAGACCCTGTTGCAAGCTCTCTAAATTCTCATTTGACCGTATACATCCAGTCAGCCCTGAGAATTTTTTTAAAATTCGTGATATTGAACAAGTCAGGAATTAGGTGTAGGGTAGGAAAGTTTATAAGTAACCGAATCAGAAGCTCAAGAATTCCCACACTGGTAACTCATCACCTCTATCAACAAGCTGTTAGTCCTGCTAGATAAGTAGCTACTTTATTCATGATGAAAGGTAAGGATGATGTTTCTCTTGGAAGCTATCCAAAAAGATGTAAAAATAAATAATAATAAAAGAAATTTCTTTGGAGATTTTCAAGACCCGCCTGGATGCCGTCCTGAGCAACATGCTCTGACAAACTCTAAGCAATCCTGCTTTAGCAGGGGAGTTGGACTAGATGATCTCTATGGTCCCTTCCAACTCTAAAAAATTCAGTGAAATTCAGTGAAATTAACCCGAGTTACAGTACGCTGCATTTGCAAGCACTTAAAGGTAGGTAACTGTCGAAATTACAGGTAGCACAGACAGGGATAGGATGTTGTATTTCATGGTAGTGAGGCCTTTGCTTAAGTAATATTTTCAGAAGTAATATGGGAAAACAGAGTCTAAAGGAAACTGTGAAGTTAAGTTTCCCAATCTTAAAAAGGAGTAGGATTAAAACCTTGTCTAGAATTTTCCATTCGATAGTTTTAAACATACTCTCCACTCACTGCTGATGTCAGCAAGTCCAACTGAGTAATGTCATTATTCCCAGGCATTATCCTGGAAGTTTATAATATTTAATTGAGGATTTTTGAATCCCCATTCCACTCTGGAAACCAGGCATAATTTGGAGTTTTGACTATCACAACACTTAAGCTGTGAATTTAACCCGGATGTTGCGAACCTCTTGTAAACCAGTAGACCTTACTACTGCTCTAAGTGCTTCGCTTTGGCAGGATTGTAAGGCTAAGAGAGACTCTTCCATAAAGGGTGCTTGCAGGCTACATCTGCACCTAACCTATTTCTAAAGAGCTGTCATGAGATAGAAGCAATCTGACTTCTCTCTATCATCTCCACAAGGGTGTTTCATATAGTCTTAGCCTCATCATTCTGTTTGTTCATATACCATATTAAGATAATTTGATAATTTGAATCCATGTTTGTCTTAATTGTGATTTCAGATTGATCACTGCATTATTGCATCTCCAATTAGCTTGCTGATGTTGTAGTAAATTATAGCTCATTCACTTCCTTAAGTTCATATTTGCTTGCTTATCACGTTTAGGAAAAGCAAGCCAATAGAATTGGATTAACCTGTCAAAATATAATATGAAGCATGAAGTAGAAGGTGCAAAAATTGTCCAGGAAAAAATTGTAGATGAATAAGTGTATCCCTTCAATGTGTTTTTTCCCCATTTATCATTTCTTTGCAGTGTAATGCCACACAACCACTAGAACATTTTCATCTGATAGTCCATCAGCCCTGTCTTGAAGGGCGCATGCAAAATCTTTCAAACCCAGGCAATTTTATTTTGTTATTTAAATACTTTTTATCAATATACACTGCATTGTGTTTAATTCTCAGAGCCTCTATTAAAATTTGTCGAGAATTCCTAGCCAGAAACTTTAAAACCTTTCAGCACATCATATTCAAGGTCCTGCTCTTTAAAAAACATATTTAACTTTTTCTACCAGATTTAGGCTTTTGTAGGAACAGATTTTATACAATAGAAAGAGTGAATTTTTCTCAAAGAATTTAGAAGGGTTGCGCTTGCATGATCAGGACTTCACACGCTGACCTATTGATTTGTCTTCCTTGATCCACGAAGATCACTTTTTGAATAAAACAATAATTCATTTGCTGTGGGCTTTGGTTTTTCTGCTCTGATTGTACCTAAAACAGCTAACATATTTGTTTTGCTGGGGTTTTCTCATTTGAGTGTTTGGGGTTTTTTGTTGTGTTGGGTTTTTTTTTTTAAAGATTTTTTTAGTTATTTTTAGTAATTACAATAATAAAATTTTGGTACTGTGTAAGTGTGTATTTCAGCGCTCTGTCTTTTTCAGGAATAGCCTGAATTAGGTATGCATGTTTATTTTGGGATGCAAATATTGATTTAAAGGAGCTATTAAAATAGTTCCAAATTTGTCCACTTGAGGCCTTTTAATAATTGTTCAAACATATACGGTTAAGTAATTAAGCCATACCATATATATTTTCATTGGCAGCCTTAAAACTTGGTCCAATAAACACTGAAAACCTCTTCTACCTTACACTGCTAGACAGTTTTAAGTTATTTTCCGAACAAAGCTGATAAGCCGGCAGCAAAACCCTTCTCCCTACCTGAATATACAACAGCAGCTACACTTGCCAAAAATATTAATCTGTGATGGCATGCCAAAGACATTTCGTGTCGGGTGTAATGGCTCTGGTGCATGAACCATGGGCCCGTATCCCAAACATAATCTTTTCTACTTACTATTTCATGACCGCCCATCAGGAAATTGAATTTGTTTGCTCTTGTTTAATACCAGCTCATTGCATCTCTTTTCTATTATTTTCAGAAGGATAACAATGTATTTGAATATGTTATCCTCCAAAGAATAGTCGTGAAAGATTGGTTTTTTTACATGTAAACTGATTGCTCAATCTGCTGTATTTTAACTCTATTTCTGTAGATGAACTGGAAGTTAATCTGAGTTCATTGTTCCTAATGAGTTATGCCTGCAGAAGATTATTTTATTTTATTTTTGCTGCAACTTCACATATTTTGCAGTTGCAAGGCAAATTTAGGGAAGGCCTGAGGGATCACAGGGAGCCTTCGTTATTGGTGCATGACTGCTTTGTAGCCAACTGCATCTTTAATATCCAAGGAGATTTGTGCATTACAGTTTGTTTTCTTCATGTTTTTAATAATTTACCTTTGAGAGCCTATTTACAACCATGTTGGTGTGTGAATGTTTGTTTGTCTGTCAAAACTTAAGATATGTAAAGAATGCAAGACATACATTAATTTTTTATTTGCTGCTTGAGGAAGCAAAGCTATAAACTGGCAGTCCTGAGTACAAGAGCCTTACTTCAGTGAATCCCAAGAAACACGAGGGGGAACATCAAGCTACATGCCTCTTCAACTAGCTGCCTTAACAAGAGATAATATTCCTTTCTGAATCTACTTCTCTGCTAGGAGACATAATAATTTGGTTTTGTCTTCATTAAAAAAAAAACCAACCACAAACCCACACAAAAATGCACACTCAAACTGCATGCTGTTGTGCACCAACCAAAAATACAGACGGTCATGAATAGCACATCAAAAAAGGCAGTTTTATACATGAAAGTATTTCTGTCTGTTGAGATTCACTTGAAAACTATTTGAGTTTTTGGATGCAGTTAAATGTTTTTAAAAGACAGTATCTAGATGAATACTTTCCAAAATGTTTTTCAAAGCTGTTGGAAAGGCTTTTATTTTATTCTTAACTCTGGATTGCATATTGCTTTGTGACATTTGTCTGATTTGTAACTGTTAGTTTGGTTTTATTCTTTAATTAAGCAATATATATAGTTGTGTAGTGTATACCTATGAACACTAGTAGGTACTTTTTTATTGTTGAGCTACATTAAGTGAAAAAAACAATGCTGATTTTTTTTTCCCTGTCTTGTAAAAGCAATGCCAATTACTTTTTTCAGTATTTACACCTTGCGGTAATTTAGCCTGCAAACCCACACAGAAAGGATACCACTCGTATTCAATACTTAAAGATAACTTGAAATAGCACTGTTCTACATTAAGAGTCTACTGAAACCCAGGGGTTTGGAAGAGAATAGATATGGAGGAGTATAAAAGTATGACAAAGAAAAGGAAGGTGAAAGCATGAGATCATGTCCACGTTTCTTTGAACTTAAGGCTTACCTTTAGATTGGTGAGGCCCAAATGGCCCCTGTGGTAAGGCAGGTACAGAATCATATCACCTTTGTATTAGAAACTGTTAGGCTTATCCGTAGTCCAGAAGTCTAGAAAGTGATGAAGTAATTGAACCTATATGAGAGAGAAGAATAACCTTTGAGTAAAACTGTAGAAAATGAAACTTAAAAGATTGGTAGTATAATTCAGGCAAAGCAAATGCTCTAGAAACTACTACATCAGAGTTGAAGTTCTCTTTACCTTTATTTACAGTCATCTTCAATCAGCTTTGAAGAACTGATCAAATTTGTTAGCAATATTAATTCAAATATAAAGTATGTTTATAAATACAGATGAACATATATTGATTTTGCTTTCAGCACATAACTTGAAAACATCTGGGAGTATGTTCTAGCAAATTATTTATTTCAGACTTTCAACCAGCTCTGACTAAATGTACAGCAGTACATAACAAATATGAAATGGTTAAGTGTCAGACTGCCTGATGGAGAGAAATAGCAAACAAGAACCAAACCGCGTTCCAGGTGGTTTCGTTCTGAGGTACTTTATGAAGGAAAGGCATTGCATGCACTAAACAACGGTGATGATTCGAATAGGTCATCCTTATTTTTATTTTTTTTCACAATATTAATTTTGAATTGGTATGTAGATGAAAAGGAGATCTGTTAAATTTCAAGGAATGTGGCATAAAACTATTTGAGTAGGTAGGGTGTCCACTATTGAGTGGGTAGAATTGGGGATGGCAGGAAAGAATCCATTAACAATAACCAGAAATACTAGAGCTGTTACCAAGCAGTTACTGGGGTACTACATCAAAGCTAAGAGTGGATTAGATGCTTTTTTTCTCCTCTAGACTAACCCTTTTATGTTAGGAAAATGCTTCTGAAGCTGATGTGTGCAGTGCTGTGTTGCACTGTTTGTTCTGAAATGGCCAATCTAGGGCCTGAGAGCCCCAGAGGCAAGTTGCTGTGATCCCTGCTGGGGTTTCCTCTCTCCTGCCTTGCAGAGTTCCCAGTTTGGTCACTGCAGAAGGTTTCAGGGTTTAATGCTGCAACCTGTCCTTGTAGCAACAGGTTGTATGAAAAAAGGTTAGCAGTTAGTGGATATTTACTTGCTGTCCCTGATTCTTCCTTTATAGTCTCTGGAACGAGACTATATATTAAGATGTTCTGTGAGGCATTTATATCCTGAAAGAAAGTAAAATACTAGGAAATATGCATTTTGAAGAAATAATGGACAGGCCCAGGTGACCTCTTTGTGCTTCCTGTGCTGCATGTGTTGGAATGGTGGGGTTTGTTTATTTTTCTTTGTATGTATAAATGTATATGCAGGGATGGGTGTAGGTAGATGAAAATAGGCACACTCACACACAGTTATCAGTATTTTGTTATCTTACTGTTCTTCAGGAAGATTAAACCTTTATTTTGAATGGCTTTTGTTTGTATCATCATTGGTAGCCAGCACATTTTACGAGCTGCGATCTGTATTTTCATATGACCTCCCTTCAGGTAGGACTTGCGGAGTCTGGCTCAAAGTGAATTTCCAGATACAATAACTTTACAGCTTGTTTAGTTCAGTCTACTGTAGTCTTCCTGTTAGAAAATGTGACAGAATCTTTGATCTAATCATAGTATGTCAATGGCTAGTGGGCTACTAGTTCAGCCATGACATTTCTTATTTGCTTTCTCTCATAAGATTGTGGGCATTTACTTTCATTACAGCCCATGAAGTTGCAGTAAAATGAAATCTCTGTCAAGCGTGATTGAATGTGCAGAGACAGAACTGTCCAAAACCAAAAAGGATAAAACATTGATTTTCTCCTGTAATTCTCTTTTCTCTTTTCTGAAAGGTGTTTCTCAGTGTGATCGGTTATGTGATGGTACAGCAAATGCAATTCTTGGTCCAATTTTCAAGTGCGTCCACAAGTAACATCACTGGGAACTGTGGTATCCAGCATCTCTGAAAAACAGTACCAGCTCTCAAAGAAGGGGCTATATGTAGTATTTTACCTCAGTAAACCCTTGAAATGGCATATGCACACTGAAATATCCTGTCCCTTGCTTGAGTGAATATTCTGTGTTTGGAGGCATGCAGGAGTCTTGGATTACCAACAGCTAATATAATTTTTATAAATCTTTACACTTAAAGGTGCTTTAGATGGGATTTTTTTTTTTTTTGGAAGCCAGTGTCATTGTCTGTAGTTTTCTCCTAGCATGTACACATTAAAGTGAGTAGTCATTTATAAATATTTGAAAAGTCATTTCTGAGGAATATCTATAACCATGTCATATGAGCTGGCCCCAAATTTCTTAAAAGAAATTTTACTTGTGGAATAATAACTGATATATTGCATTGGGTATTTACAAGAACATCCACAGAAACATGTTTTTCTTTGTTTGTATTTTCAACATATATGATTTTCCTAGTTTTCAAGGCCTGATTAAATTGTGTAGGAAATAAAGCAAACAGTGACATGGAAACCATTTATCTTGTGCCCTGTGCTTAGTACGTATTGACTGTTCAGATTTTAAAGCTGAAAAATCATTAGTGAGCACATGCGGTGTTAATTTTGGACATTTCTGGATTCAGTTTCTTCTTTACTGTTATTACTTGTTGGATATAGTGTGTTGGGATTCCCAAAATCACCCTAAGCCTAGGCAGAGGGTGTTAGTGTACTGTGAGCTGGAGAGGAAAGGCAGCAATAAATTTGTAGCTGTTGTGAATATAAATAAGAAAATTATTCCCAACATTTATCATGTCTGCCCATGACATTAGGTGAAATTCCATCATGATGGATTTCAGTGAATTTCTTCATGATAAATGAATCTTAAGAAAGGCAAAACTAAGGAGAAATTTAGGATCTTGGGGAACAGCTTAAGGGAATTCAAATATTTCTCTTTTTTTGAGAGAGAGAGCTAGCAGGCAACGTAAAAGGAGTTATGAAGGTATTTGTGAAAAGAAGTGACGAGTAAATGTAATGCATTTACCTGTCTGGGAGCTGGCGGCGGGACGGTCTCTGTGAGGAGAGTCGGGGCTGCCCTCTGAGGGACACAGCCGCTTCCCGCCAGTTCTGGCGGGTTCCCGCCGCCTCGCAACAGCCCCGCCGCAGGGCACGGCGGGGGCCGGCAGTGAGGCTGGGGGCGCCTGTGTAAAAACCTGTTAAAGAGAGGGCAAAATGTTGCGTGGCAGCGAAGACTGAGGTAAAAGTTGTGAGAAAGAGCCCTGGGAGCGGCAGGGCCAGCGAAGGAGGAGGGGAGGAAGGCGCTCCAGGCCCCCCGGGCAGGGATTCCCCTGCAGCCCGGCGAGAAGACCCCGGCTGGAGCAGGTTTATCGTCAAGGAGGGTAGGCTGCGGGGGGGACCCGCAATGCAGTAGGTAAAAGGTATGAGGAGGAAAGTGTGTCAGGAACTGTAATGGACTGCTGCCCTTTATTACCCCCCCTTATCCCTACTGCGTTGCTCTGTGTGTGTGCGGGGGGCATAGAGGAGCTGGGAATGAAGGAGTGAAGTTGAGCCTGAGAAGAAGGGGGGAGGGGGGAGAGGCCTCTTCTCTTTTGTCTTTGTTTTTCACCATCCAACTCTATTTTACTTGGCAGTAGATTAAATTATTCTTCCCGGAATGTTTTGCCCATGACAGTAATTGGTCAGTGACCTCCCTATCTCAACCCGTGAGCTGCTCACCTGGTTCTCTCCCCATCCTGCTGAGGAGGGCGAGTGAGAGAAGGGCTTGGTGGGGGTCTGGTAGCCAGCCAAGGTCAACCCACCACAGCAAGAAATCGAGATGAACCTCCTTTGGAAAGGAGGATATCTTCTAGACCAGATGGAGGCAAGATTGTGTAAAGTGGTTGTTCATTTTGTTGTTGGTTTGGGGGTTTTTGGGAGGTGGTTTTTTTGTTTTTTTTTGGTTTTTTTTTTTTTTTTTGTTGTTTTAAATGTAGGGATAATCTCTTACATTTTTAGTTTTTAGTTTGGTAGTTTGTGTAATGTTGACTCAGAGACTTTAGAGTTTTAATCTGCAAATTCAACTCTTTCATTACTTGTGATGTGTTTTGTCTATTTAAGTGATCCAGACTGCCTTGGATATTTCAACAGAAATATATGAGGAATTGCAGCTAAAAAAATCACTAACTGAGTTTCCATTACTTGTAATTGAATTCCATTATTGTAGGAATTTGGCTTCATCCCTCCTAACAGCACAATAAAGGTTTAATAGAAAAAAATATTAATATGTTGACATTGAATTTAAAAGTTCCAGATTTTTCACCATAAATCCAAAGGTATTTCAATCTTCATTCTTCTGATTATCTAATAATGCTAATGTGTACAACTAGTATGGTAAGTTATATTCCCTTTAAGATTTCTGAAGATGCGTAAAGTATTGGGTGCTAGACCCTGTTCCCACCACTTCCCCCCCTCCCCAGGTATAAATGCAGTGTCTGTGCAAACAAGGTTATTTTTGTTATTCCTTCTAGTTTCCCTCAGTATATAGACACCCGTGTTCATTTTATGTAATGCAGGAGGCGTTAAAAGAAAACAACAAAAGAAGGGAAATGGAGGAGAAAACGAAGAGAGCCAAATTGGCAAAAGAGAAGGCTGAACGAGAGAAACTGGAGCGACAGAAGAAGAAGCAGCAGTTGATTGATATGAACAAAGGTAAGGCATCATTTTTAGTAGAGAGATTTGTTAAAAGAAAAAGAAAGCAAATAGTGAAAAACTGAAGGCTGTTGCTGATCAATATGAAAAATACTTGCTGTCTGTTTTGAAAGCTGAAAAAAAGGTTAACTTTTTCAGTGAAAGTTCTGTTTTGTTTTAGCCTACTTGGTTGTGTAATTCCATATCTGCCACTTAATGTTTAATGTTCCTTTCAAGTTGTTTTTTTGTGAATTATTGGCTTGTTTTCATTTGCAGCAGTTAATTGATTTTTTTCATATGGATTTACTTCCAAGAAGAAGTATCTTACTTGCTTTGTTGTTAATTTCATTCTGTAAACATCTCTATAATCAAGGTAGTGTGGCAATTAATGTCTTTCTTTTGGGGCTTGGAGGATCCATGTTATAATGGATGTTCTCCCAACAGTCCTATTAGGAGCTAGAAAGTCTGGTTGAGCTTGGAGCTGAAGCAGAGTGTGGCATTTCAGCATGATAAAAAAGCAATGTGTTGAGTTTGTCAGCTGTGAGAAGATAGGGTGGCCTCATGCAAAATACAAAGAGAGAGGAAGGTAAGAAAGCAGGAGGAATTGTGTGCTTACGTTCACGATACTGTGAAGATTTCCAGAAGGTTGTAAATACAGGCTTCTTTCTTGACCTCTTTGACTCCAGAAGGCGAGTAAAACTGTACATTGGCTAGTGCAAGAGATTTTTTTGAGGCTGCAGTTTTTTTGTTCAGTTTCCATAAGTTTGTGTTAATCTGACCCAGCTGTAAAATACTTGTCCTTTTTATCCGCTGATATCAGGTGCATACTCCTGGAAAAATGCTGGTTTGGTTTTTTTTATGATGAATGTTATGGAAGATGTGATGATGTATGAACTTTGTGTAAGGATGATGTTGCAGTAAACCCATATAATTATGACAAACTATAACATAGTGTGATGCTGAAGATTGATCGAATGGAGGTAAGTTTAGAAATAACACTGCCTTTCAAGGGTTTATGTACAGTATCTGTAAAGTGAGTTTATATAAGGATGAAAAATACTACACCAGGCAAACAGACTCACTCCTATATTTAATAGGATGACTGTGGAGGTGAACACAGCCATGAAAATACAAAGTACTCGGTCAGAATTTGCATCACTGATAATGTAGTAGTGCAATATTATTGTCACGTAATAGTGACAATACCATTTCGTGTCACATATATTTAGAATGCTGGTATTTCTGGCATATCAGTAAATTTTCCTTCACTAGTGACAGTATGAGTTTTGTGTGGACAGACAGTCCTCAAGGACTGTTAGCCAGCCACCCTCCCCTTCCTGTTTGGCAACCACCTTACTCTAGAACCTGCAGTTACACTTCTATCAGTAAATCTTTCAAATGCATCCTTTATTTAAGCATTGCTTTGTCAGACTAAATCACATTTACAGTGATTTCAGCAGGTAGTCCTGTAGCACTTTTTTTCTGCTCTGTAATTTCACAATTAAAATTTGGTAAAAATCAGCAACCCATATGTAAATTTTCAAAAATAAAGAAATGGGCAGGGAGGACAAGTTTTATTTACAAGAGAAAAAAATCTTTCTTCTGTGATTACTTGATATGTACTATTTATTATATTTTAAGAAATCATAAATTAGGGTTGCTATTGTATTTGCTGATTGTGATAAATTGTTTTTCCCAATACTTCATCCTTTGCATTCTGAGTTTTACAACTGAATTTATATAGATGTAC
>VXAK01019243.1:4235-18509 GCA_013399435.1 Arenaria interpres
AAAAAAAGGTGTCACAGTTAACATAGACTGTTTTCTTATATCAATTTTTATACTGATGTTTGTTCCTTTATTTGATCGTTGACAATAACAGATTTTCACAGATTTTTTCATCAAACTTTACCCAATGTATAGAAGCTTTATTTCTTCACTGTTATGAATATGGGCCATGTCTTAGCTTCATCTCTGTTCAATATGGCTTTTTGCTGTTTGAAAATGTACGTAGCAATACAGTTTGCTGTTAAACAATATATATCTAAAAAAAAATTAATAAAATGGTTGAATAGAAACAGATTATTTTCTCTAAATAAAATAAAATCTAAAAATACTAAATATGAGCAGCATATTTACACATTTGTTAAAGTCATAGAATCTCAGAATGGTTTGGGTTGGAAGGGACCTTTAAAGGTCATCTAGTCCAAACCCTCTGCAATGAGCAGGGACATCTTCAATTTGACCAGGTTGCTCAGAACCCTGTCCAACCTGACCTTGAATGTTTCCAGGGATCGGGCATCTACCACCTCCCTGGACAACTTATTCCATTGCTGTTGCTTATCTGCTTTCCTAAAATGAACTTTAGTTCAATGTTTTCTGCCTGATCTGTGTCTGAATTCTTTGCTGGGCAAAAAATGACATAAAACCATGGACTTATGCAAATGTGACCCAGACTAATGCAATCAATTGTATAGCTGTACTGTTAATATAACTGGGAAATTGTCAAGTACACGGTTAAGGATTAAACCTTTTTGATCCTTGTTACAAAAAAAGAAAAAAAATAAA
The DNA here is from genome assembly GCA_013399435.1 of Arenaria interpres. Lineage (NCBI taxonomy): Eukaryota > Metazoa > Chordata > Aves > Charadriiformes > Scolopacidae > Arenaria > Arenaria interpres. Next base: position 5,013 of record VXAK01019243.1, read on the forward strand.
TTAAAATAAAACAGAGAAGAAACAATCAATGTACCTTGTTTCACAATGGATCCTCCTCTCCATTACCTACTTTGGTGACACAGCATTGCTTTATTATAGTCACCTGTCACAGGACTTGAATTAATACACTCACGAATACCTTTTATTTCATTGGTTACATGAATAATTATGTCTATACTCACAATTTTTGCAAGCTTAAAAACATCTTTAAGGCTATGACAGGAAATCACCTTTACAAATTGGTGGCAAAACACCGTGCAGCTTGCTATTCAAACCAAAGTCCCAATTTAAAATTTATTATGCAAAGTTCAGAGTAAGGCAAACATTGTTTAGATTAGGTTGTTTATACAAATTTCACAAGGCAAATATGAATTTGAGCATAAAGTTAAAATAGCACATTCTCCTGTGGAAAAGAGGATCCTGTAGTTGCAAATAACATACAGGAAATAGGATGAGTTGTTTGGTTTTATTTGTCTAAACAGGAAAACCACATCAATGTTGTGATGAAACAATTAACTGAAACAATCCTACTTTCATTGTAATCACAGTTACTCAAAAAGAAACAAATAAACAAACAAAAGGCAAAATGGACAGGGAAGGGACCTGGAGAGGGTGCAATGAGAGAGTGAGGAATCCTTGTGTGCTGCCCTGGCAGTTTACAGCATGATGCAAAAAAATGTCCCTGCAGGAACTGGCAGAATTTGTGAAAAGGGAATGAATACAGCCTACTTGCTGGGATAATTGTATCACACAAAGAGGGATAAATTAAGAAGTTATACATGTGATACACCATCTGTGTCTGTTTTTGTTATTTTCTCCGTATACATCTGTTTCTATTCAGCTATAGGGCAACACTCCATCATATTATGCAGACCAGAATAACACAGAAAGTTCAGTTTTGTTGACAAAAAGAAACTTCTCTTCCTAAATATATGGTAGACCAGCAGAGTAATTTTTGATCAGTAACCTTTGAAAATCAAAACAAGAGAGTTGATCCAAATATATTCAAATTTTATGTTTGATATTTATAACTCTGGATTAAGATCTCTGGATTTCAATATGTAGTTATAACTTGACTCAGATGCTACACTGGTAGGTGCTTATTTTCTGGTTCCAGCTGGAATGTAACCGAACTCTGGAGAAAAAGAGAAAGTAATAAAAAAAAAAAAAAATCTACACTATGTACATATAGAAGTAAAACCAAAACCAAAACAGAAAGAATGATGTCTAGTTGCATTGATGAAATTTTATGATTTTATACATGATCTCCAGTCCTACATGGAAATTGAGCTTGCGGACTGTCCCTAGTGTCTTTCTCACCTGCTCCTCTGCTGATCTCAACACACAGCTTCATAAACTGAACTATCCAACCAGTACTTGATGTACTTACAGAGTTAGATAATGCCCCAGAGTAGTTTGTCAGGCACATTCAGAAGTGATGATGTACCTGTTGCTCATGTAATTTCCATATTTTTTTTTCACCCAGATAATTGTATGTCTGACTAATGATGCTTTAAAATTCTTCAAAACTCTGGAGTTTTTTAGATGCATTCAACAGCTACACTATCACATTCAGATGAAGAACTAGAATCTAGCTGAATGCAAGAGCCTTGCAAACCTGGACAAACAGCATCTGGTTTGGCAGTACAGGGGAGGGTGGAGCGATGCTGCATGTTTTTGCTAGAATCAGAATATACAATTTCATGCAGCCACTGTAAATTGTGTATGTATAAAATAGAGTCCTTCTGAACTGTAATTGTGGAAATTGAAATACAGAAATGTGTGTAATGTGGCCTGTTGCCACAAATAAGAAAATAATTCAGGAGGAAAAAAAAAACAATCCAACCTAGCAAATTAAATCTTTTTTTTCCTCATTCTTTCAGCCACTGTCATAAATTCCATATTTTCTAAATGATCCTGGTAAGCTAATCCTACCTATTTTGTAGTACTCTTTCAAAGAATGATCTCAACCAGATTTTAATATGTTCCTAATGAATAATTTATTTTTTTCATAAAAATCACATTCAAAATGCAGCCTGGAGGCAATGTTTAGTCAATAATTGAATAATAAAAAAAAATAAATCCATGCTCAGAAGTCTCATCTCATCACTCCATTTCACTACCTTACTGACTTATAACATAATTGGTCTTAAATCAATGAAAAATCCTAAAAATAAGCTGAAAAGACCATCTATCAAAATATTTGTATGACTGACAACCACAAAAAGGAGCTGTCACAAAGACTTCAGAGGTGAATAGTACAGTATTTGGATGACTTGCTAGGTTTAGGGCTGATCCTAGGATGTTGTTAGATTTTAGAATGATTTTTNGTTTGTTAGATTTTAAAATTGTTTTTTTTTTTTTTTTTTTTAATAACAGTTTTGGTTGAGTTATTTCCTTCCACAGCAATATTTACATCTAATGGAGCTCTGGACTGAGAGACAGAAATACTTCTAAGATGATCATCTTTTAGGAATGAAAGAACATCTCCAAACGAACACATACCATTGCATTTAAACAAGGCAAAGTATACTGGCCAAGATGTCTTTAAGATTTCCAAAGGAGTTACTTTACCCTCCTTGGCAAGTTCACTGCTAACTATTTTTGCAATTACGTTTTTTTGTATCAAATCTGAACCTTTCTTACTACATATTGTATTGAATATTTCTTGTTCTACCCTCAGAGGATATGGAAAGCAATACATCACTGTCTTCTTTTTACAGTTTTATACATTTGAACATTGTGGTTTCCTCTTAATCATTTCTTTTCTAGACTAAACAAACTCAGTTACTTTTAGCTCTTTCTTACAGGTTACTAGCATTCTTGATGCTTTCCTCGGTGTTAAATTTGTCAATTTATTTCACTTTATTGCCTCATTTGTGATTTGTAACATCAGATCCTTTCCTGAAGTAGTGTTTCCCGGCTGGTAATAAGGAATTTTATATTTTTCCTTTTTTTTCCCTCATTCCTAAATACATTTCTTTGTACTTTTACAGAATTCCCACTTACTGATTTGGACTATGTCTTCAATTTACCAAGATCATTTTCAGTGACCGTGTTGCCTAACATGATTATAATTTTTTCTCAGGTAATGATATTTATGTATTTTACTTGTTTGCTATTATTGAGACTGTTAATACTGAATTGCACCATCTTCACAGGAAAATCAAGAATTACTCCACCTAGTGTATCTCCCAAATTTTAATACAAGTTACTGATTAAAGGTCTTTCGATATGGGTTGGTTGTTATTTTTTTTCAGTCAGTGTTGCACACAGATGAGAGTGAGACATCATGAACTAAGTCTCACACTCTTTAATCTCATAAAACCAAAACGAAGATTGAGTATAACTCACCTCCAAAGAGTGCCACACGGAAAGGGGCCCAAAAAGGAGGAGCATTTGGTTAAAAGCTGGTGAATAAACAATGTGTAAATGTTTGTGCTTACTTACTCCAGCCACAGTAAGCTCACCCTAAATGAGGGCAATAGCTTCCAGTGTAGTGTACCTGAGTTAGAAAGCTACTAAGAATAGAAAACCACATTCAAGAATCTTCTGCTAAGTGGTAAGTATTTATTGTCAGTTGAGAAAATATGTAAGACATTTCAGCCATTTTTTCTTGTATTATGAAATCTAAGCAAGCTTTTAATTATGTCCTATATATATCTATGGTCTTGCTAAAAGCTGAACTAACAGAAACTCTTAGCAAAGCTGGTGAGACTAGCTATACTTTCGAAGGAAAAAAAGCAGCAGACAACCAAGTGGGAGGAACAGCAAGGAGTACCTAGAGCTTGTATCACCTCAAAAACACTTCCTAAATGGATGAAAAATACATAACAGTCAGCCTTGTATACTAAAATTTTCATTGCAAATGCAATGCTTACAGTGTCTGTACTTAGTTTCCTTTTTTCCTCCTTTACTGAGTATACACTCACAAAGGGGGCTCTTATGATCCTTAAGTGACATGGATGTTGCACTTATTCTCTATAAATGACTTTCAAAGGGATGAACAAGAGCAACAAGGCCTTCTGAATCTCTTTAAATTTCTATCCCGAAGATTGGTCATGATAATGTAATATTCAAAATTTCTATCATCAAGCATGCAGGAAGTAATATATCAGGTTGTTTTCAAAACAGCATTTGTTCCAGCTCTCTTACAAACTATTCGCAATTCAGGATTGCAAATTACCATTTATAATCATTTTCCAAAGTATTCATATTTCTAAAACAATGGCACTAGTGAATTCATTTACCACTGGTAGTCTAGCAAATATCTCAAATAAGAGATGTTTTGTGGAAATAATTCTGAGTTATCCATCAAGAATGACTTAGATAGCGTGGTAGAGTGACTCTTGAATATTACTTAGATGGAGAATTAGTCAGGGGTGCTCCAGAGTAAGTAAGTATATTAAGTAGCACTAGAAGTACAAATTCAATACCTTGAGAGAGTTTAATAATGGTGACACCTGTTGCAGCTTCAAGACCAAGTACCTGATCTTACATTTCTGTGCCATCAAGCTTCGTCCATCGTCTTAAAAAAGAATACACAGAGCTGGGACTTTAATGGTTATGGATACTTTTATAAGAAATTTAATTTTTGATAATTTCTGGTTTATGACCTTGGCTCTTCCTTAAAATGTCAGTCATGCTTTTATTAGAAAAACTATCTTTCTTACTTGTCCAGCCCACTTAGATGCAGGCTACCAAGAACAGCATCACAACTTGATTGATTCCTCAGAGGTCTTTCCTGCCTTTTTCACATGTGTAGTCTTGAATAGGCTGTCCACTGCATAAAACAGAGACAGAAACTGTCAATCTCCCCTTTCTAAAAACACATACTGTTCTATTTTTTATTACACAATGAGATTATTTGACACAAGTATAGTTGCAAACATAGTTTAGACTGATCAGTTGCTGGTCACAAGATCAAAGAATGGTATGTTTGAGGTTGGAAGGGACCTCTGGAGGTCAACTTGGTCACCACTCCCACTGAGGCAGGGCCACCTATAATATGATGTCCAGCACAATGTTCAGATGATTTTTTAATATCTCCAGGGATAGATACTCCACAAACTTTCTGGACAACCTGTGCCAGTGTTCAGTCACCCTCACAATAAAAAGGTCTTTCCTGATGGAACCTTCTGTGTTTCAGTTTGTGCCTATTGCGTCTTGTCTTGTCACTGAGCACCACTGAAAAGAGCTTAGCTCTGTTTTCTTTGCAACCACCTTCAGGTATTAATATTGTGCTTGTTTTGGGTGGGATAGAGTTAATTTTCTTCATAGTAGCTGGTATAAGGCTATGTTTTGGATTTGAACTGAAAACAGTGTTGATAATACAGGGATGTTTTTGCTGTTGCTGAGGAGTACTTCCACAGAGTCAAGGCCTTTTCTGCTTCTCACTCCACCCCACCAGTGAGTAGACTGTGTGCGCACAAGCAGTTATGAGGGGACACAGCTGGGTCAGCTGACCTCAACTGACCAAAGGGGTATCCCATATTGTATGACATTATATTCAGCAATTAAAAACTGGGGGAAGAAGGAGGATGGGAGGACATTTGGAGTGATGTTTTTTTAATTCCCAAGTAACTGTTACGTGTGATACAGCCCCGCTTTCCTGGAGATGGCTGAAGACTTGGCTGCCAATGGGAAGTAGTGAATTAATTCCTTATTTTGCTTTTCTTGCCTGTGCAGCTTTTACCTTACCTATTAAGCTGTCNACTGTGTGCGCACAAGCAGTTATGAGGGGACACAGCTGGGTCAGCTGACCTCAACTGACCAAAGGGGTATCCCATATTGTATGACATTATATTCAGCAATTAAAAACTGGGGGAAGAAGGAGGATGGGAGGACATTTGGAGTGATGTTTTTTTAATTCCCAAGTAACTGTTACGTGTGATACAGCCCCGCTTTCCTGGAGATGGCTGAAGACTTGGCTGCCAATGGGAAGTAGTGAATTAATTCCTTATTTTGCTTTTCTTGCCTGTGCAGCTTTTACCTTACCTATTAAGCTGTCTTTATCTCAACCCAGAGTTTTCTCACTTTTACTCTTCTGATTTGCTCCCCCATCTGACTTGGGGGAGTGAGCAAGCATCTGCGTGGTGCTTAGTGACTGGCGTGAGAAATACACATTGATGAGATCCCTCCTGACCTTTCTGTTCTCTAGGCTGAACAGTCCCATCTACTTTTCCTCATTTTAGAGGAATTCTAGTCCATTCCTCACCTTAGTAGTTCTTTGCTGGACTGTCTCCAGTACGTCCCATGTCTTTCTTGCAGTGGGGAGTCCAGAACTGGTTCACAGGACTCCAGGTATGCCCCCACTAGTGCTGAATAAATGATAATAGTCACCTCTCTTGACCTCTTGGCAATACTTTGGCTAACACAGCCCAGGATAACATTCACTTTTTTTGCATCAAAGACACATTGCTAATTTATGTAAAGCTTGGTGTTTACCAGGACCCCTGAGGTCCTTTCACGTAAAGCTGCTTTCCAGCCGGTCAGCATCCAGCATGTAGTGGTCCATCATGAAAAGTTTGTTATATATTTCTGGAAAATAACTGATGCAAATCTGTATACTTTCAATTAGATATATTGCTCCTGAATGACATTTCAGTGGTGTTCGTATTTAATTTCAAGTATCCACAAGCTAAGAGATAGAATTCACCCTGTTGTGAGAGCAATATAGAAAGGACTGATTATTCTGTAATGCTTCTTATCTCATGAACAAGCAAGTAAGTATTTAACAAAGATGCAAGCACTTCTACGTGTAGCAGCCTAAACTCAAGAAAGTAATTTAGAAAAGCCCAATCTAGCTTGTATAGGAAATAAACATTATCCCAAGGGGGAAGAAGCAATCAATCAATCAAACAAAACCAAACAAATAACCCCGCTCACCTTTTGGCGGGGCTAACAGTTATGCTAATGGCAATGTTCAATTGGCAACTGTACTCCTGTCTTTCCTAATCTTATTCCCTAGGCATTCATCTTCTGCCTAACATCATTTGACATTCAACACTTTTAGCTCCTAGGTCCAAGAGGAACCTAGATATAAATGCTCAGACTGCAACGATGAGAGCTGTGCACACTCTTTGCAACACAGCTTAATGATAAGACTGATCACTCATGAAGTAGAAGTGAGTTGTCTCTTATTTGCAGTCAATAGCTTTCCCACCCTATAAAAATTACTCACTGAAAGATAAAAAGCTAGTAAGTGGAAAAACACTTTTAAAGCACTTGTTAAAGGCACCCGGTAACCAGAAGTAGTAATATTCTGAAGCCATAAAAATGGGAAGATTAGGTCCTCATTGCTGGGTACAGAAGTGAGGAATGAGATACCAGGAATTCTGCTCTCTGGTCTTTTATCTTTGGTTGTTGGAGGTTTTTTAGTTTGTTTTGATTTGCCAGGGGTTTTTTTTGCTTGTTTCCTCCAGTGATAATATTATGCAAATCATAAAAATAATCAAGGAATCAAAATCATGAATATAAACTTTCTCACATACCGCATATCCTTACAGATTCATGCCACTGACCAGGTTTGTTCTTACCATGTCCCTTATGTTTTCGTCACATATGTATATTCTGGTTTGTGTCTCCTTTGGCTGGATAACCTTAAAGGAGCAGATACTCTCCTTCCACATACCCTGACACTTAGCTAGTGAACATCATGAATTGCTACTGTCTCCAGGCTTATTTTATTGTAAAACATAAATTGATCAAGTAATTTTGGAGGAGAAAACTTTATAACCACTCAAGAACACATAAATCTTTGTGTTAGTAGCAGAGATTTAGCTCAAATATGTTCAGTGTTCGTATATTAGTTTCCAAATTGAACCTACCAGTATGCCTGGGAGGATACTTTTAACATTTCGAGCTGTCAGAACAGATTGATTCTCATAGATAAGGTGAAATTTAGAGTAACTCTTTGGTAAATAGAAGAGGGATGCTATTCTACAAATAATTTAATAATTCATTTAAAAAAAACATGTAAATAATTTTGTTTCATTCCCAAATGGATGGAGTTGGGAGATGTCACCAGTTCTGAAAAGAGTACTTTATGACCAAATCTTCAGTTAAATTTTCCAACAATGCATACTGTAAATCTTACTACTGAGTATGGATGATAAACTATCAAGTACGGGTGATAACTCATATGTTGTCAGTGCTTCAGATTCAACGGAGTGTTTTGCCAGTGTGTCATATGTATATACCAAACTTCTTGGAACCTTTTTGAGTTTAGTTTATACAGTCATGGCTTTAAGAGAAGATTTAATTTGTCGTTTGTAATACTGATTTTTTTGGAGGGTGTAGTATCCCACAGTAAATGGAAAGAGCTGAGTACAACAAATTACAAAGTGAAATATATAATTAATCAGAGGTGAAACAGTTAAATTTGCAATAGTATGAGAATCTATAGTAACTGAAATTTAAATCTTCTTTCAATGTAATTGGGATTCAGGCTACTAGGGTCTGGTTCAATTCCACTGTCATCAATAAAAATTTGGAAAAACGATTGCACTTGACATATATTGAGAGGGCAGAAGATCAAGTATAAAGCCTGGCATTCAGGTGAATATTATAAAATCATTCTACAGAATGACATTTAGAGACCTGTGATGGGCAGCTTACTGTCACAGAAGTAGAAACAAAACAAATTACTCATAGGAGTTAAAAAGCAAAAAAAAGTAGAACATTGACATGTTAATTTCTCTTTTCCTACAGTATTTCCTATTTAATTGACTAGGAAATTTTCTGATAGGAATTTCCAGTAGTTTCCAGATAGGAGTAATAAAGAAAGAATGTAGTGATTCAATCATCATTAGACTGTGGTGATCCAATCAATTATCAATGAGGTGATTATCAATATCAATCAAAAAAAGAAAAGGAATGCTATTCTTTTGATGTGATGATGTTAACATAAAACTGTCTTAACTCCTGTTATTATTAAATAAGTAAAATTGTTTATAAGAATGGGTCTTTTTAGTCTAGAGAAGAGAAGACTGAGGGGGGATCTGATCAATGCTTATAAATACTTAAAGGGTGTGTGTCAAGAGGATGGGGCCAGTCTTTTTTCAGTGGTGCCCAGGGATAAGACAAGAGGAAATGGGCACAAACTTGAACATAAGAAGTTCCACCTAAACATGAGGAGGAACTTCTTTACTTTGAGGGTGGCAGAGCACTGGAATAGGCTGCCCAGGGGGGTGGTGGAGTCTCCTTTTCTGGAGACATTCAAAACTTGCCTGGACAAGTTCCTGTGCAACCTGCTCTAGGTAGACCTGCTTTTGCAGTGGGATTGAACTAGATGATCTCCAGAGGTCCCTTCAAATCCCATGTGATTCTGTGATTCATTTCTTTCAAACAAAAAATTTCATTCCATTTGGATTACTTGTTCTCTGAGAAAAGAAATAAGACTTCACTGAGAAGTTGTATTTTATTTTGCACTTGGCTATATTGCTTGCTGGAGGATTTGTCACATTCCTGAGGCAGTAATTGGATCTTCGGTTGCTGATTTCTGTAACTTACTATTTGTCTTTCAGTTGCANTTTTCCTACAGTATTTCCTATTTAATTGACTAGGAAATTTTCTGATAGGAATTTCCAGTAGTTTCCAGATAGGAGTAATAAAGAAAGAATGTAGTGATTCAATCATCATTAGACTGTGGTGATCCAATCAATTATCAATGAGGTGATTATCAATATCAATCAAAAAAAGAAAAGGAATGCTATTCTTTTGATGTGATGATGTTAACATAAAACTGTCTTAACTCCTGTTATTATTAAATAAGTAAAATTGTTTATAATAATGGGGAAAAAAGCCCAGCAAATAACAAAGATTTCAGACCACTGAGAAAGATATTAAGCCAAAAAAATTATAGATGTGAGTATGCTTTCTGATGAAGACAGGCTGTCTCTTGGGCATCTTCTTTTCTGTTTTGTAATTAAAATATTAGACATAAAATTTTTGTTGTAAGCATAGAAAAGATATTTCATTGTGAACATATGTCATTGAAGTATATGAATAGAAAATTTTATTTAATTGTTTTATAATTGCATAATACCATTATTGTCAAATGTCTCTTGATATGTTGAATAGGAAAACAGTGTCTAATCTTAAAAAAAACCTGAAACAAAAACTGCTGGGCCCCTGGCCCCCTTCCTCTCCCTTCTAAAACCTCAAGTTGTTACTTATTCTCAGTCATTTAATCTCTCTTACGANTCTTTCAAACAAAAAATTTCATTCCATTTGGATTACTTGTTCTCTGAGAAAAGAAATAAGACTTCACTGAGAAGTTGTATTTTATTTTGCACTTGGCTATATTGCTTGCTGGAGGATTTGTCACATTCCTGAGGCAGTAATTGGATCTTCGGTTGCTGATTTCTGTAACTTACTATTTGTCTTTCAGTTGCACTTAAGATATAGTCAGGATTCAAGTCCTCTCTTACTCATTAACTACATGCAGAAAGAAAAGAAAAGAAAGTATTGTGGGTTTTTTGGGGTTGTTTGGTTTTGGTTTTTTTTTTTCCCAAAAAAGCTTTTGACCTTATTGTTATCTCCTAATCCACAGCTTGTTTTCTCTAGTTTTAAAACTTCACCATATCAGCTTCTGAGAGTGTAGTGTATGATAATTTTTGAATTAGAGTGTATTTGAGTATATTTACTAGACCTGTAATTCTTTTCTTTTCTTGAGATGTAGTTCCTACACTTTCGTTTCAGAAATTCTAATTGCTCATTTTTTTATCCTTCTAAAACTGAACAGGAAATGCTATATGTTATTACTAGGCTTTGTGGTGTCACTTAGTTTAATATGTAGCTCCACTTTCTGTTCAATTTACAGAACTTTCATCTGAACATAGCCTGCAGTCAGCAATTTAAACATTGGCCAGTGATCTGCAAAATAAATATCTTTCATAACATGTTTTGACTTTTACAATTTTACAAATTCCATTATCTGAATCATCTTGTGTCTTGCAAGTGATAATCTGGGAAGTAAAAAACTTCAGGCCCTTGCTATTTGAGTTTTTCATCTTTGAATCCCTTCAACTGGCTTGCTTCTGAATAGATTTGCAAGATGTATTTATCTTCTGTCCTTTAGTAATAGTTTGCTGTAGGAAATGATGCTTTATTCCCCCTCCTTCAGTTTTAAGCACACAGATTCTACTTTCTTGTTATGGGTATCCAGACTTTGTCATTACCAACACATATCAAATGATTTTCTACTTTTATCTATGTATATACAGTAGATTTTTCCCCTGATATATAGTTTAGCTGATCATACAGAATAAGACTAGGAAGCAGTTTTAACATAATGCACTTGGTGTCTCCAAAACAAACAAGCAATCAAATAAAAATGAGATAAATCCAAGCACAGAGAATGTCATAAGTTATCCACAACCCTAAACACAACAGTTGTTATTAACAAGTTTGAATTGACATAAATTAATGTGAACTTTCCTACATTAATCTAAACATCCAGATTAATTCATTTACTGTCAATCACCGAAAAGGTTGAATTTATCAAAATTCATATGTAAATTCCATGACTGTAAGTTGAAAGCAAAAATGAATTTGCTGACAGACATCACAATGTAATACATTAAGCAGAGCGGGAAGACATGTTACTACCTCACTGTGAACTTGCCTGAAACACTTCTCTAAGAGTAGTGCAGACAAGTAGTCTTTGATTGCCTGAGGCAGCAGAAACTGTCCTCACAAGATCTAGGAGATGTGAAATTAGAAAAGTTCTGCTCATTGTACATATAGGTTGGACTTGATGATCTCAGAGGTCCCTTCCAACCATGGTGATTCTGTGATTCTGTGATTCTATTCAGTAGATCCCTGCCACTGCCATTTCTTCTATTGTAGGATAATGTCATCTTTCATTAAAAGAGCCATCTGTATGTGGAAAGGGCAATTAAGTTATGCTCTTACAGCCTCTTCTTAGGTCTTCTTTCCATTCTCTTCATTTATTTCTTTCCCTTGTCAGGCTTAAGCTGAAGAAAGAAAATCCTTATACTTTTCTTTTGTATGAGCTCGGTGAACTCTGAGTCCTTGTTGAAAAGGTTTTCTCTTTTGAAGCCACATGATTCCTAAAGAATCTCAGGATTCCTTACCACTGAATTACTTTAAAAATTGACACTAAAGGGGAGACAAGGAGTTTGAATGTACAAGACAAATCTATATAAAACATAACAGGGGCCAATTTTTTATATTTAGAGTGAAGGAATTAATGATTAACAGATTTTGATGATATTAATAGAACTCTCAAACAGATGTAGGCAAAATGTAAGAATGACTAGAGTTGAGATTCAAAGGACCAGTTCTTCAGGCTTATCTCAACTGCTTCTGTGCTGCCTTTTATCCTGTCTTCTAGGAGCTTCCTCGGAAGAAAAGGGAGCATATGAAAAATATATACATGAACTGTTATCGTGTTTTGGGCTGGACTGGCCCAAACTATATACTGAAACTGAAACAAACTATAGATTCTCTCTATCTGAAAGAAACTATAGATCTAAACTGAAACAAACTATAGATATTCTCTCCCAGTGGGTGTTGCACTTTTTGTTTGTTTTCTTGCTTGCTTTGTTTTTCAAGTATTGTTTTCTGGCTTGATTCTGGATGACTCTCAGTGCTTTTCTACTGCGTCTTTTATTTTGATCACATGGAGAATGTTTTTAGCCACTGCAGTAACTGAAAAAACAACTCATTTGATGTAGAAAATTAATTTGTCCACCACTTAGCAAAGAATGTAATCGATAAGTTATGAGGTTAGTCACATAAACAAAAGTAATTGTTGAGCTAAATTATTGAATGTGTAACATGAAATTTATTTAGCCATATCTGCTTCTTTCATCTAGTTAGCATCTAGTTGTTACCCTGACATCTCCTCAGAAACGGAAGATGCTGTTATGCCATTCAAAGCATGAATTATTTGGACAGGTTTTGAGTATTTTCCTGTAGATAAATTTAATGTTTATAGAGCATGGGGAGGAATGGGAGGATGAGGAAAGTGTGCTGCATTTTTCCATAAGAATTAAGGTTTTTAAACTATAAATTGGGTGTATGCTCTTCTCCACATACCAGTAACAATTTTATAAACAAATTTTTTAGATCATGTCCTTTGTGAAGTAAGTGATAAAATTAAAGAATGACCTTTCCAAGCACAGCTGCCTATATATGTTCAGAAAATTTTACATTTCTCTTTTTCTGATGGGTACTGTAAGTTTTTAGTGTTAAAAGATACAGAACATGTTACATCACCATAGCCATGACTGTCACGTGATGGTTAAGAATATGTTATTGTTGTTTCAGTCCTGTAACTCTGTAACACATATAAAGATTCACAAATGACTGCAGGGAAGAAATTCCAAAAAAGTAAGGAGGGTCTGTAAACTGAATTAATTTTTTTTATGATAGACAATCATGGAATCATAGAATGGTTTGGGTTGGAAGGGACCTTAAAGATCATCTAGTTCCAACCCCTCTGCCCTGGGCAGGGACACCTCCCAC
>VXAK01019249.1:0-12903 GCA_013399435.1 Arenaria interpres
GGGGAAGTAGCCTTGTTCCTTGTTCCATAGACCTTGCAGTCAAGGATTTAGCTCTGAAAGTATGAAAATATGGAAATATTGCTGAAACATTAAATCAGGTTGCAATTTATTTATTCAATGAAAAAAAGATTGCATATTGCCTTGCTTCCCTGTCTCTCTTATGGAGTGCTACCGAAATGGAATATGCATGCAGCTGTGACCAGACCCGGATTAGAATCAGGCTAGTATGTGAAGGGAAAGTTATAAAAATGGAGGAAAAGACACATAATACTGTGAAACTCAAGAATAACTGGGAATATGAAGACATATACAAATCTTTAGAGCAGCTGTTAGAACACCCCCATTTTTCCAAGGCAATTAAAGCCTGACTGCTGTTACTCAGTTGTACTTGTGACCATTTCCATTCTAGTATTTACAGTGGGGTTCTTTATGGAATAACAGACAGTATATTTGCTCTTAAAGTAGAGGTTAAGTACTCCCTTTTACAAAAATGTTTAAGACAAATAGTAAGAATACTTGGGCTAGAAAGTATAATGTCACCTTACACTGAAAAAGCCCCACATATTGTTTTTTTAAGTTCTGATCATTAAAAACAGGACAAAGAACAACAAATTGAAACTAGTTTCTGGAACTGTGTAAGACATGATAGCAGGAAGTGAAATTTTGTTGTACCAAGAAATTAGACTCAGGTCTAGAGAGAAGAAAATCAGTCCTTTTGTCTGTAGGCTTACTGTAGATTTTCAGCACTGGGTGAAATTGAGAATTTTTATACCTACAGAAAACAGACCACCCTTAGCAGCAGGTTTGTTTTGCCCCAGTGGCCTTTAGTTCGCTGGACAGAAATGTCTGAACTTTTTTTATACTAGATAAGCATGTAGGGAACAAATAAATATTACGGAGTTGTCCCCCAATTCCCAATGTCGCCTTGGGAGTACTGTAGTTTAGTGTGGTGTTCATTAGTGGTGCTCATTATTTAAAATAATTCTGAAGCACCTGTCACTGACAAGGCACTTATGTGCAGAACATTAATTCTATAAGTAGAAAATCTAAATTAATAGACTGGTTCTAAGTCCTCAACACTGAGACCATTCCATGCTGCACAGGTGATTGGAACTGTTGGGAATGGGTAAAAGATTCCTAATGAAGTGTAAAACAGTGGCAAAAAGGTTTCCCTCTTGAGCACAGAGACTGATCTAAGTGCTTTAAGACCAAGAATCATTTCCAGTAGTGACAATGAAGATCTCCAATTTTCAGGCTGCTGGAAAACGTGATTTTGCCTCTCGTACATCTCATATGGGCTTGTCGTGGCTTCACTTTTGTTGCCATTATGTTTTGACAGGTAAGGAAGAGTCAGGATACCAAGGTTTTACTGCCTTGAAGGAATATTTTTATGTTATGATTTGATGTGAAATCTATTTAGAATTTGAAATGGTTTCTAGTACAGGCAGGTTAATAGTTACCAGAGGAAAAAGTTTCTGAGAAAGGAAAGGGATGCTTCCTCTCAGGTATCCAGCAGATCCAACTCCTGATTGCCTTCCAAAGCAATCTGCATTTTTATAATCATCTATTTTAAGGGACCTCTGGGGGTCATGTAGTCCAGTTTCCTTTTCAAAGTAGATCAAATTAGATTCAGTTGCTCAGGGTCTTGTTGAGTTTTAAGTATCTCCAAGGATGAAGATTACACAGCCCCTCTGGGAAACCTGTTTCAGTGTCAGACCACCCCAAGGTGAAATAGGTTTTCCTTTCTCTGATTAGAATTTCTCATGTTCCAGCTGTATCCGTTGCCTCTCATCCTGTCATTGTGTACCTCTGGAAAGAGTCTGGCTCCACTATCTCTATAACCTCTCAGTAGGTGGTTGGAGACAGTAGCAATATGCCTCTGCCTTTTGTTCAGGCTGAACCAGCCCAGTTCTCTCATCCTCTCCCCTTCCATCATGTGTAGCATCCTTCTGGTGGCTCTCTGCTGGATGCACTTCAGCATGTCAGTATCTTTCTTGTACTAGGGAGATCAAAGCTGGCCACAGCACCCCAGAAGTGGTCTCACGAGTGCTGAGCAGAGAAGGAGGGAGACACTTGCCTTGGCTTGCTGGCCACTTTTTGCCACTTATCTATCTCTCTCTGTTCTTTCTGTGTAGAGCAATCCCTTTTAATCACTGAAAATGAACTGTCTATCAGAGTCCTGACAGTAAACACAAATTCCTAATTTTGCCTTTTGTTTCCTTGAGAGTCAGTGGATATAAGCACTTCCAGAGGTAAACCAGTTTGTCAAAATCAGCTTGCTTCCCACCTTCATGTTTTCACTAAATTTTCTGGTGAAAATCAAATTGAAAATACCCACTTCACCAGTAGCTGCTTCTAGTTTGCTTGGTTGGGGGTGGGGAGGATTGAGCAGGCACGGGGCAGGGGAGAAATCATTGCCATAAGAACTTCCTGGAATAACTGTGCCTACACTAGGAGATTTCAGCATGGCTGAAAGTACTGCTGACCTTCAGAGCATGATCCTTTATGCTAACAAACTGTTAAACTGTGCCCTGGCGTGAGCTTGGCCCTTCCAGCAAGCGCTTTCCCCAAATACTTCCTGGGGGCAGTTCGGCAGATCATCGTTCTGGGGGTCATTACCAATAGGCAGTCTGCATGCAGACACTGATTTAGAAGCTAAGAGATTTTACTTGATTACACGCTACTTTGCCTTGGTGCAAAGGAAAATTCTTGGATGTGTTTCATTCACTGATATGTAAGATTGCTTTATCCTGTCCATTTGCTTTTCCAACAGATTTGAAAACTCCATGTAGCATTAGAAATCTTTCGTAGGCTTCTGCTGACAGTTTGAAAAATCCCTCCTCCTGATTTGTGCAGATGTTTGTGGTTAAACAAGTCTGCATCTCTTTTTTTTTTGTTTTTTGAGCTTCAGAGTGTATACATTCTTGACATGAACCTTAACAGTATTTCCATTGTCTTGCACTTTTTCTCCTTAGTCAACAGCGCACATCTATTTACCTTTCCCAGTCAAAAGGACCTTTTAACTATTACAGCCTTGACTTCTGCCTTTATCTCATCCTAGTGGTAATGGTGGCCATGATTTGACCAGGCTGATTGAAGTTTATCTCTTCCTACCCATAGCTAAGAAGCCTTAGTTAACCAATGATCCAAACGGGTTCCAAGACACAATGCTGGAAATAACTAAAGATCTTCTAATGATTATAATATTAATATCTCAAAGGGAGACTCAGAGTTCATAACACCTCAGAGCTTAGTTGAACAGCACCTGATTAACGTTTAATGGTTTAAGTATTTGAAATTATGCATTTGGTGCAGCTTTAAATGTAGATCTTGTTGACTTTTCACTGGCAAAATAAGTTTTTGAAAACAGTACTTTTAAATGTTAGAGTGTTTCAAACATGGTAAATCTGTGAACAGAGCTCTACAGAGAGACATGTCAGGTTAAACAGATGCAACTAAACTTCATCACCAAATAAAGATCTTCTTCAAACTTTGGCACAGAAGGATTTTATAGCACTGTACTGAATATGGGTCTTATTCTTCCGTAGAGCGAGTCAGATCAAGAGCTGGCTCACAGTTTCTTTCACAGCAAGTAGGTGAAATGCAGTTTTGAGAGAACCGGCAGAAAGGGTTTGGAGTGCTAAAAGGAAGCATATGGGCAAGGCTGGCAAATGTCAGTGATGTTCTGGAGTCTGGGAAGGCTGGTCAGGCCATGGGATTTAGGAAGTTTAGAGGTGTTAATGTGTTGGGGGATGGACAGAGGAGAAAATTTAGGGGAGGATAAGTGGGATCTCAGAATGTCGTAGAGACTTCAGAAGGCCAGTCAAGAAGCAGGGAGAGGAAACCCTCTGTCTTTCCCCCACCCTATTTTTAGCTGTTCCCTCGCTCTTTTGACCCCTTCCTTCTTTCTCAGTCCCCTGGTATAGAAGATTCACCAGTACCACCAGAAGAGCAGGGGAAACAGAGGTCTGTGCAAGCAGGGGGTGAGGATTCAGACTATATCTGCTGCTGTAACAGCTGTCTGTACTATTCAGTTGTACATTTTAAGTAGCAAATGTACTTTTTGCTTTTCTAACAAAGCAAAATGCTGTGTGGTTGCTGCTAGATTGCCAAGGCTACTGATACAGAATATTTGCTCATGGAAATAATTTAACTTCACCTTTCCTGATACAGAATATTTGCTTGTGGCAATAATTTAACTTCACCTTTCCTACTGAGAGAGAAACCTTGCCCCTTGGTTAGCACTGGAGTATCTACTGGCAAAAGCTGTGCTGTGATTGTGTCTGGGTATTCCAGTAGAATGGGTATAATGATAGAATTTATGGAGATCCCTGTAGGTTCCAACATAGCTACTCAAGAGCAATATAGGAACAAGGTAGATTAAGGGGGAGAACATGGATATTTTACTCTTTCACTTTTTGAAGAACCCAGATCTCTGTTACTGTGAATTTCATATTGGCAAGAAATGGATTGAGGTTTTTCGTTCATTTCTTTTTAACCACATATGTACCTCATTTTCCTTTTCCTCTGAGAGATGGTGCCATAAAGATGAGCAGGAAACAGGGAACAAGCTTATAAGACTTGCAGAGGGAAAAATTAAAAGATTTGAAGATTTTTAAAAGATTTAAAGTTTTTAAAGAAGATTTGAAAATAGACAGTCTTGTTTTGACATAAATAATACATGAACCCTGGCAAATGATTTGATGAAAATGGACCTTTTACACAATGCAACAAGAACATGCACAGACATACACAGCTTTAACCTTCATCCAAATCATAAAAAACTGATGCATTGTTATATACTTTACTTGCGAGTAATTTTATTCACTGATAAGCTTCATAGAATATTACAGCAAAACTTCATGAGTAATTTGAAGATAGGATACAAAGCAAGATCATAAAAAAACTTGTGTAGTACTTTTAAGATGTTATTATTATACCATTATGTTGAAGCAATACTACTGAGAAATTCATAATGTTTTAAAATAATTTCAGAAATATACACTGACATGTTGTACTACTTTAATCCTCTCTGCTTAGCCTCATAAAAGAAGTGAACATTAATGCGTGGATGGCTTGAAGCAGGATTGGATACATATACTCTTTTTTTCCCTTTTATAACTCTTTTTTTTTTTTTTCTTTTCTGGTAAAGGCTCCAGATTTTTTAGTATGTTTAAGTATCAAAATTCTTTGCAAGACCTCATTAATGTAGAAATGCTTTTTGGACCTGTATGACAAATGTTTTCAGCTTTTGAAAAGCCAATTTATATATATACCCTTGAAAGTTTCTAGCTCCTTCTAATCTTGGGGGAAACCTTCAGAGTGTGACACAACTGTTCTCAGCTGTACAACTGCCAAGCTGTGTGGGAATAGCTGCTGTATTTTAAAGTCTGTTTTAATAATTTCTTTTTGATCAGGTATTCATTCTTTTTATACAATCTGTGTCTCATAACAATTGTAATATCAAATTCAACCCCTAAGTAGGTGTACTTTAAAACAGAAATGTTCTTTCTGTATATTTCACCCTGACAAGTCAATGACCCGTTCACTAAGGAGGTTAGCAGTCCACCTGGCAGTCTCAGCGGGCCCATGGCAGTTCCTACTTTACGTAACTTGGGAATACAAGCACCAGAGGAGTCAGTGCTTGTATATTGATCTATTGCTCTCCTTCCTTCCACTTCATGATAAATCTGTACCTGATCATGTGGGATGAAGGAATTTATTTTTAGTGAGAACGAAGCTAATAAACACAAGCCACTGTAATTTCTCCCTGGAGTAAGAATGAAGTAAAACCCAGTGTGTCCAATCCTGAACATAACTAATGTTAACACAACTAAGCTATCATTGAAATCAGCCTGGAATAATCAAAAAGAACTAAATGTTAGTGATGTAGCTTTCATTAGGTTTGATTTATATATGAAAACAGGCAACATGAAGAAACATTTTGAAGGTGGAGTGATTTATGGTGGATTAGGGATATCAAATCTTCTTATGTTTCATGTAATTTTTATTTCTCGGTACTTGTTCTGTCAGTGTTAGTGAAAATTGATTTGCATGCCTGTCTTTACCTAGTGAAGAAAATATTTCTCACATCAGTTTTGAATAAAACACACATCTTTCACGGACGTCTCAAATAATAACACTACAGTGAAGCTGACTCCATGTTCTTCAAAATAATCATGGAAAATATTTTTCCACTCTTTGGCAATTCTCTGTCTAATAATTATCAATTGGAAAGAATACATAGGCAGGTAAAAAGTATTTTCTGTTGGGTTTGGGTTTTTTTTCCCCAAATATTGCAAAAAGGTTTAAAAAAGCTGATGCGAGGATTTTTTGCATATCAAAGAAAAACACTTAATTTTAATTTGGTGTGTTTCTATCATTTTTGTTTGTGAGTATACTAAAGTTGTAGGGATACTTAATTTCAGATTCAGAAAAAAATAATTTTCTCATTTTTATTTCTGCTATACTTTGTTAATCTTTTTATATTTTTCTCTGGTGTTACCTGAAGAGTCTGTGCTCATTTCTTAAGTAACTAGCAGCATTTATAGCAATTATACTGTGGGAAAAGGAAGAGGACAGGAAGTTTTGACTCCGTAATTGGTGTGCTCTTTTTCAGTCTTGGTTTGTTGTTAAGAGTGTACTTCAGGTCTCTTCCTTTTGGTGCCCTTGGGCTTTTTATCAAGAGGTAGTTGATATTTAATGGTCCATGTCCAGGTCTTGTCTTGACATGGAATATTCACTCAGATGTGGAAGTGAGCAAGTCTTCTTGGGTCTCACTGCATAGCCACAGCAAGAGAAACAAGACGGCTCCTGAAAGCTTCCCTTAGTGAGTTTTACCCAAGGCTGATGGAAAGTCTATGTAATCTGAATACATTATATTGCTTTTGAAGTAGCGGTAGTACAATAATATTAGGAAAATGACCATCACAGACATCACAGCTATCTACCGGGTGGCTTTCAAAACAGACTAGGGGCTCTGCTTTAGGAGAGACTTTCCTTTACTTTGACTTGACACCCTGGATTTCTGCGCTGTCAGAACACAGGAATCACATGCAAAAGGCTATACTGGGTCAGACCAAATCTGTCAGAGATATCTGACATTCCGCCTCTGACTACACCAAAAGCAAATGCCTGTGGTTGTGAAAGTATGATGTAAAAGACTGCAGTCTCAGATCATGATCTCTTTTCTTCTTGTTTGCTTCTCTTTTTGTATCTTTTACCGGTCAAAAATGTCCATGCAGAATGGTTTTATTTTCGAAAATGTGGTTTGACAGAACTGAGACACAGCATGGTGATGTGTTGATTTAGTAGAAGATCAGAGAGGAGAATAAGCAGACAGGCTTGCAGGCTAAGCTGCAGCCCCATGGATGCCCAGACTTAGAACCAGGATACATGAAAGGCAAGCTAAAACTTTTTAAATTAGCCCGAAGCAGAATGCACAAGCTTTAGTCTTGCAAAAGAAACGGAAATCTTTGATCTTTTATTTTGAACTAGGCTATTTTTAAAGGGTTAGAAAATTATTTTCTGGACGGTTTTGGTCTTTTGTCTCTGATATCTGAATGGAAGATAAACATTGATCTCCTTCCCCTGTAGATTGGCACTGATACTCTTCTTTCTCCAATAGTGCAGGCCCTAGACCCTGTGTTCTGTGAAGCAACAGCAATCTTGTTTATACACAGACTTAGGAGGAAATTATCAATTCCAGGATTAGGCTGGTGTCTTGCCATTATCTACTCATGCAAGTGGTAACGCAGAAGATGCTGAAGACTGGTGGCTGTCTAACTGGAGGAATCAGAGGTGAAAGCCCTGGTACTAGAGGTGAGATGCAGTTTTCAAGCATGAAGCTTGTTCTTTTGGAGCTCAAGTGGGCAAAATCATGGCAGAAAGGAAAAAAAAAACAGTGAAAAGGAATTAAAACGGGAGGTATTGTGGAAACTGGAAGTTCTGTAAACACTTGGAAAAAAGATTTGAAACAAGAAAGGAATTAAACCAGAATTATGATTGTTTTCCTAGAAAAAGTTCAGAAATGACCTAGTAGTAGGAACTAAATCTGTGTGCAAAAATTAGAATGTTTCATGATTCACTGGGAAAGCCAAATTGAAGGATCCCAGTCTAAACTATTAGGACAAAACAAAGGGAATCAGATTGCTTCCTACTAAGTAAATGACTTCCTTCAACTTGGAGCTTCCTAACAGGGATAAGCTGCAACAGAAGCTTAAGGAACTGAGATCTCATCTTGAGAAGGAATCAGATGTGTAACAGAGCTGGCTGGACAACAAGATTTTAATACATAACAATTCTTGAGGATTTAGAAAATTTTTTTTCTCCATGAGAATTCAGTGCTGGGTCAGTCAAGTTCAATTTTTATCATTTACTACAGAAGAAAAAAATCACAAATGAAAAAAGATGTTTTAACTTACCTGATCTTCAAAACCCTTCCATAATGGACATAAATGCTAGTACTTACAGTCCAATGTTGATGTGGGAACACAAGACATGACTGTATGATGACTTAATATGGAAAAAGTCTAGGTAAAGAAGCATTATACTATTGTGACACCCGTAAAAAGAACTCCTGGCAGTGACAAAATCTAGAATAGTAGTAACATTATGGAAAGTAAGATTTATAAAGGATCTTAAGAAATCATGTAGTCTGGGCCTTTTCTCCATAGCTACGTGGCAGATACTCAATGCTCAGGATAAGCCACATATCCCAGATAGTAACTTTTTTAGATATGAGAATCCTGAAACGTACTTTGTAAGCTGTCTGGGAAAACTGCAGCATTATGAGGTGAAATATACACACAAATTTAGTAACCTGTCATAACTACAAGAGTAACAAAATGATTGCTTACTGCAGTTGAAACATAGCCATCAAAGCTCAGCCTGGAAAAACAGTGACAAGTTTTCCAGGTTTCTCAGCACCAAAAGACATTTTCTGTTGCTCAAATAAAGGAAGTTTAAGACAAAAATCTGTTAGAGAAGAAGAGAACATCACTATGGAGGTAAATAGGGGGCTAAGAACAGTCTTGGCCATTGATGTGAAAACATCCTGATAACAAAGCACACTGTGAACAGTTAAGTTTATATAACTTGCTGTCTGAAAATTCTTTCTTTTTTTCTCCATTGATCATGCATTGTATGCAGTGCCGCTTGTTAGATGATGATTAGAGCTGAAAAAGGTGTGTCATGATATGCATTAGGAAAAATTTATGAAAGCTGTTTGGCTTAGCATCTTCTCTCAGAATAAATGTAAGAAGGGCAGTAAGCTCTTTTACAGAATAAAGTAGGTGAAGCAGTAGGAGCTGTATCTGCTGACAAAGAAAAGAGGAGCTAAGTGATAAAAGAGCTTTCAATAGCAGCTGAATAGTAAGTATTTTGTAGAGCTATGAGTCTGAAAGAGAAGCAGCAGCTGAAATATTCAGTATTCAGAAAATATCCAGAGGTAGCATTAGAAACAATCACAGAAATTGGAAGCCATAGAGCAAAGCAGGGAAGCAATGGGGATTTGGAAGACAGCTGAGAGGGAGATGACTGGAGCGACGTGGAAGTTGGGAACGTTGAAGGTAATTTGGGAGCAGTGGGTGGCCAAGATCATGAAGAACATGCTAAGTTATTGGGTGGTAGGAACAACAATAGGGGTCTTATGACAAAACTTTATGCTTTCTCATTAGCATTACTCATTTAACAATTTTTTTATGTTTTTATTCTTGCAGGATAGAAAAAGCTTTGGAAAAAAACAGATAAGCATTTGAAGACAATAGAATCACAGGTCTCAAAATGCAGAGATAATACGTTTGGACAGATGTAACTGTCATGCTGTCAGCTGCTGCTATTCCATATCAAGGCCTCCAATATTTGCTGTTTATTCTTCTCGCCAAAGCCCGTGGAGGCAAGTGATTAGAGGCAAATATTAGCTTTACTTTTTTTAAGGGAGATTTTGAGAAAATCTTGAAATAATGACCCAAATCTACACTAACAGTTAAAAATTTACACAACAAATAAAAATAGCCTGCAACTGTTTATTTTAAATCTCAATTTTTTCATGATCAACTCTTTTGAGACCAGAGCCATGATTTGGTAACATTTGACAATCAAATGCTGTAAATGAGGGCAGAAATTGGTCAATGGAGTCTTCTGAAAATTATGACTGCGAGAGGAAGGAATGAAATCGCTTGATATTCAGATTGTATTTCCAGAGACCCAATCTGTCGGTTCTTGTAAAAGACTGGGGTTTTTTCCCCAGCAGATATTCCCCCATAAAGATATTTTGTAATTTGGAAGAAAAAATAGAGTTCAGAAGTCATTGTGATACCAAAACTACAACATCCCTGGGTTACTTTGCAGTGTAACAATTTCTAGTACGGGAAGTGTAAGGAGAGTTATAGAGTGAGCTATATGGCAAGATTTGCAAAACTGCGCACTCCAATGAACCCAAGATGGGCAAAAATTTTTCAGTTTTATGTAAACCAGAGTCTCTTGCTAGTCCAATTTCTGCTTCTGATATTTTAAAGTCTCTTGATTTTCCTTTGCTCTTGTACCTTTGCTGGAAGTGATTTCTATTGCAGGAGCAGAATTACATGTGCTTTCTCAGGTCCAGTTGACGAGTAATTGTTGCAGTCTTTGTCCCGGCTAAACTGGCCAATATTTACTGATATCTAGTTACCAGGAAACAGCATTTTGTTGTTCTTTGCTGAGTATTACATCCTACATCAGGCAAGACTGTTTCTACCCACAATGTGATGATAAAAGGAAGAAAGCAATTTCCTGTGAAAGTTTTACTTTGAGCTGTTAGGCAGGTAGTTCCCTTATCCTCATTTACTCAAAAGAGAAAGAGAAGAAATAGTGATTTATTATTTTTTTCACTATAAAACTGCAAAGCTTCAAGTGGTAATGACATAGACTTTTGAAATCTGGTCCGCTGTTTTAGACTATCATAACCAGAGGAAAGTAATCATACTTTTCATGTCAACCAGCACTATTTCTTTTGTATGTCTGCCTCCACAACTAGTTTTAATGACTGCAGTTTCTATATTGTAGCTACAGGATAAACACTAATTAGCTATTGGGCACAAAAGTCTTAGTGGGCTGAAAAGAATGGTCTGGGTATCCCACTAAGCCAGCAAATAGGGGAATATATATTAAACTGCATTTAAGGAGAAGAGTTTTAAGTGGATACCTTGGGGAAAAAAGAGAGTGGGTCAAGACATTCACCAAGCGAGCTAGTTCACTGTAGAGCTCGGTGCTGCCCAAAAAACTCTTGGCAGCCCAAGTTGTTTTCTCGTCTTCTGTAGACCATTTCAAAAGTCCTGCTGTTGTTTTGAGTCTACGTGGAATTATGGTTTTTCCTTTATTACATTCTTTTGAAGTTAACTTACCCTTTTCTGTCTCACACTGTTTTTAGTTCTGATAATCCTGAGGTCATGTCAGCAAGTTTTCTTTTCCACAGATTCAAAACCTGCAGTCTTAATGGAAGCTGAGATGTCCTGTCACATTATTATTTTAGAATGATCAATATTAAAAATCACAATGACTTCAGGACAAGTGGCAAAACTTGGAGTTGCAAGTTACTCAGAACAAAGCGTAGTCTACAAAATTAGTTGTTGAAGATGTATGAACTGGAAGAAACATAGGCTTGACTTTCAGATGCTATTATGAGCCTATACTGCTGACAGTTAAACCCATTTCTTTTCAGTTGCATAAGGAGAAAATACAGAGGGCAAAAGGGTGAGTGGGCCATAAAGCAGTCCTCATATGTTGAGGTATTGGCAACGTATCAAACACTGAAATAGATTCTGAAATTATGCTAAGTCACAATACTTATTATTCCCATTCTTGTCCATAAGCTGTGTCCCTCGTTTATCCTGCCTCTGCAATGAGGCAATACTTAGCAAGAAGTGTCCCTGATTTGTGGAAGTGTCTGGCTGGTTGGTTTAGGCCAGGGAGAATGGGAATGCTAGTAAGCCAAACCATCCGACCCTAATTCCCCAACCCAAACCATTTATTACTCAGCTGTTGATTGAAAGATTGAGTTTGGGACATGCACCTGTTCGTTCTGGATTTGATTTTTTGACGGAGAAAGTTCCTTACTGGGAAAAAAAAATATATGATTTCTTTGCAGAAATTAGATTTCATTGAAAATCTACTATTCAGTTGAAAAATTACTTTGCTAGGACGTTTTGACCAGCTCCAAAACTCTCTGCAGAGGTGAACTATGGAACACTGTGGTTTTCACCTGGTCATGAATTATCCCAGTGCTAGAGCACGAGTAGACGTATGTTAAAGATCCTGCTTCTTGAGGGAAAGCTTTGCTTAAGGCAGGAAAAACTGCGGTGGTTCTCAGTTCATGTATCCAATGCAATTTCTGTCTTCTTTTTCATCTATGAGCTAAAATTACTTTAGCAGAAAGCTAAGACTTTTTTGCTTTCGTTCAATTTTCTGCCCATAGTTTGCACGTGAGCCTACTTCTAAGCAACGATCTAGAAAAACAAACACGCTAATGGAAAATGAATGGGGTGTATATATAGGCTGGGCTGCGGGGTTATGCAAGGACAGCTCCGGTGGCTAAAATTAATTAGCCACCTACCTAACGAAACACACGCCTAGCTACACCTGTAGCTGGCGAGCACTTGCTTTCGGTGAGAGCGGCACCTGAACCCCACACACGCCAGACCTTCCCCCGCCAGGCCCTCTCCCAGCCGAGGGAGGAGAAGCGGCGGCCGAGCTCTGCCCGCCTGAGGTAAAGCCCGCCACAACCCTCGCCTCAGGGGCGGGCCGGCACCCCGCTGCCTGCCGAGGGGCGCGGGCTGCCCCCGGGCGCGGGGGGCTCGGGGACGAGGGAGAGGCCGCCGCTTAACGGTCGCCGCTTAACGGCCGCCGCTGCTGTCCCGCGCCCCCACC
>VXAK01019254.1:0-19450 GCA_013399435.1 Arenaria interpres
AAAAAACAAAACAAAAAAAGCAACAAATGGGCTTTGGAAGCAGAATGACTTCTACACTCACGTGTATTTTAGGCATTAGACATACAGCCCATGAGAAATCAAGGTGGAAGTCTCAAAGCCAAAAGTCTTCATCGCGTACAGTAGAATAAGAGAGCTGAGCGCAGCATGACATACAACAAATCAATCTGCTCCCAAAGGTGGTGGATGCGATGAGGAATGTGTGTCTGGTTGTCTTGTCCCTGACCTCCTGCCCCCTCTTCTCCTACTACCATTCTGCCCCTCTACTCCGCACTGGTGAGGCCACAACTGGAATCCTGCGTCCAGTTCTGGGCTCCCCAGTTCAAGAGGGACAGNGACCCGCCTGGATGCAGTCCTGAGTGGCATGCTCTGACACGCTCTGGGTAGTCCTGCTTTGGCAGGGGAGTTGGACTAGATGATCTCTATGGTCCCTTCCAACTCTAAAAAATTCAGTGAAATTCAGTGAAATTCAATAATACCTCCTGACACGTTAGGCTTATGCTGGCCCTGACAGATTTTAACGGCCACAATTAATTTCACACATGCACACATACACCCCCTTCCCAAATTTGACTAGCTGGATATCAAAAGTCCTAGCTTGCAGGAGCAAACAGCCTTTCAGTTCAGTCGGTGGGGCATAATTGTTAGTCATAGGGCATGTCCAGAGAAATATACAAATAAATAAATAAAATTTAAAAAAAAATAAAGAAAAATTGATCTAATGGACTACATTAGAAAGGGCAGGTCAGTCACTCCAAAGGCTGCCACTACAGCACAGTGCCTTCTCCCCATCTTTCAGTGCTGATACGCTCCTGACAACACTATAGAGTACGAAACAGAAGTCATGGTTGGAATAATCATTAAAGCAAAAACAACAGAAGATATCCCACAGAGATGGGGGGAGAAATAGAGAAGGGATGGCATCACTGCATGGTCTTCTCCTCTCAGCTAAAACCATGAACATTTGGAGTTTCTGATAGTCAGGAAAGGCTTTGTAAGAACCTTTCTTTTGGTTGCCTTATGCAAGACTAGCCAGACTTGTATTCTGAAGTAATAATTCAAAATAGTTCATGTAGAGGATCCTGCAAGGACTGAAGGCTGATTAAATGGACATAAGCAAGCTTTAAGGACAAAAGACAATCTCTTGAATTGGGCTGGAGGTGTTTACTTGGATCTACAGGGAATTATACTAGATTCTGCCTTATTGAATAATTTCATTAATGTTTTGGACAAGGGAAGAAAAATGTGTCAAAATGCATGCTAATCTGAATCACAGATATTAGACTGGGAGCAATTTTGAACACCACGGAATGAACTGAAAGAACACAAGGTGCCCTAGAAACACTTGAAATATATCCAAGAAATAAAAAAAGCAAGATTCATCCCAGAATTAGACAATCTGGAGGAAAATAAACCAACGCACAGACATTTAATGGATTTGGTAGGTGCCTCAGGGAAGGCAGAAACTGCTTAAAAGCAACCCTTTGCAATTATTTTCTTTAATTTTGTCTGAAATGAGGAGTAAAACATAAAGCCCCCACGAGGGTCTGTGGAGTTGTGACAGACAGGGGATTCCAGTCAGGCGGAGGTTCCTGCCGGGAACTCGTGAATCAGTGCCTTAAGTGGCCTCAGTGGTTTCGCTAACACTTCTGCAACATCTCGACCAAAGAAGAAAAAGTACTACAAGAGGTCTTAATCACCCACAAATACTGAAAGCTGCCTGGGAAAGAAGTGAAAAGAAACGGTTCCTTTGTACTTAAAGAGCTACAGAAAAAGACAACGCTACCTGGACTGTGGATAGTCCAGATTGCATTTATTTAACCAAGGACTTGCCTAATCAGGAGGAACCATCCATGATGATGGTTCCTGAAGCTGGTCTTTATATCTAAATTTAGGGTCTTGACATTGAATTGGGTTTTTTAAACTGAAAATAGCAGATTGTTTTAATTTTGAAACAAATTAGCTATTGCAAACTGATCCCACAGATGGATGTTTTAATAATTCTGGGTCACTTCTTAGCACATTGATATTCTGGCATGAACATGTGCCAATTAACAGAATGGCTGAACTCTTCATGAGCAGCACAGATCTGTCAGTCCAACAGTCCACCACCACCAAAAAGAGCAGGCTACGAGGCCCCAAACCCTCTCCCCTCTGCTTTTGTGGCTCTGCAGATCACAAATCCTGCATTTCTCTTACCCCCAAGGGGTTCCGATGATCCCGATCTCCACCAGGACTACATCCAACTCACAAACTTTTTAAGAAAATAACTAAAAAAAACAACCAAGCAAACAAAATACCTGGCAGGACAGTGAATTAAAACAGCTCAGGGAAGAGACCAGTAGGCACACAAAGTTGGCTTCAGAAAGGAGCTTTTCACCACCGATTCAGAAACAGCAGTGGGGAAGCAAGTGAGGAAGACCTCTCTCTTTCAGTGGACGGGAGCCCTTAGATCAAGGCAGCTGCTGGCACAGGTGGGCATTTGGGGCAAGATTTTGAAAAATGCATAGACTGCATCACTCAGGACAGAGATCCAAATAAAGAAAAGTGCTATGGTGGGCCTTTGCTTCCCAAACCACAGTGGATGGTTAGAAAGGATACATCCTTATACCTTCTTAATCATGACAGGCAAAGCTGAATGTTTCCATTCAAACATGTTAATAATTATAGAAAGTTTCAGAAAAAAATAGTTCAAATATTTAAGATTTTTTTCCTAAGGTGGGGGGAGAAACACACATTTCTTTCCCTTATAATGCTTTTATATAGTTGAGCTACATAGATCCTACTTCCTCCAAATTTTGAGTCAGAGGCAGGCAGTGGGCACGGAAAACATCAGCCCAAATGAGCTACTTTTACTAAAGGTCTAAGCAAGCAAAATCATGGTTTTATAAAGTGTTAAGCGGTATTTGCCGTAGGGATTGCTCAACGTGCTCCCTATGACTCTCCTAAATATCCATGAATGCTGAACAGAGGCATGTTTATGTGATTCTCAGTTCTCTTGCATAGATCACTGAATCTGGATGAACGAAGGATTATATAGCCAGCTCTTGGTTGCAGTTAGTGTTTTGGTTTTTGGGGTTTTTCGTTTGGTTTTTTTTTTTTCCAGTTATTTCTTGTGTAAAGTTGCACACAATTTCATGATGTTGGAATATCCCCAGAGCTCCTCCATAGGTTACTTGAGCCAAAATTTGCCTGATGTTATCATATTGCATAAGCATGGGAAAGCTTTGTGGTATAGGCTGCTCTTTTTTGTTCTGCCTACACCCTCAAGTACTTTGTAGTTTTTAATTATTTCTTACTAATAAAACTCTCCTGGAGTTTCCATATGGTTAAACGAAACAGAAAAGGGAATGCTTTCTGCAGTAAGACTTTTGTAGCAATGGCAACAGACCCTACAGGTGCTCTCTGCACATAATAGCTTTTTTGACTGAAATAGGATGATTTGGATCAGAAAAGATTGAATAAGGGCTACACCAGGATTGTGCTTCTACGACAGGGAAGCCAGCACAAATGGGAAGAAACAGTGCTGGTGCGATGGTTACAATATTTTTGATAAGTAAATCCTGATCAAACCCTTCATAGGCTAGAAAAGATTTCCAAAGCTGCCTAGGGAAGGGCAGCATCCAGACGGAGCCATCTATACTTTTTAAGCAGCCCCTGCATTTCAAGAGGCCTGAGCACAGACAGGATGACACGAATGACCGTGCGTTTCCCATGGATGCCGAGTCTCCGACAGAGTCGGACGAATTCACACACATTACAAGGTGCAGGACAGGACCACAGTGACTTATTTTCATTACTTCATTTGGGAGGAACTACTTCTACTCTATTCCATTTTGGTTCATTATAGCACATCCCTCATTGTGGTCTCTGAGCATTTTCCAATGAGACATAAACAAATCACTAACGAGTATGTCATGTGGCTGCCTCTCCCATTTCATTTCCCAAAGGCCATGTTTTCTCTGTTTATCCTGTAATTCAGTGTGGCTTACTATACACATTACATGGAAGGCTTCACGAAACTTATCTATTTGTACGTAACAATTTATCCCACAACGAGCCTATAGAAGTCTCATCAGCCATCTGGTATTTTTATTTCTCCAGGCTGAGAAAGCAATCACGGCTAATCCTCCTGCGAACTATGGAAGTCAGGTTTTATTTCTCACTTTTCTGTACCAATAACTCTTTACAGTCTTAAGTAGGCCAAAGACCCTAAAAATCTGTGTATTCCTCAACTCTTATAGGACCCAAATGCTAGGTGGCTGCCAGAGCAAATGTGGTTCTAGTCCAGAAGGACAAAATTCTCAGGGTATCTGGTGAAAGATCAGACATGCTGTAGGAGAATCAGTTTTTGCTGAACCCTACAACTGATACATGTGTGTGTACTGAATCTCCACACACCCAGTGGGAAATCTGTGTTATGTTTTAGCACATGAAAACTGAAGTGGACATGTTTCTCAGGATGCAGTTGATGATGCTTCACAAGTAACTCTTCAGCTAAGGTGCCACCTCAGGCGATCCTTGCTCCCTGGCACCTTCCCCATCCTTGTGCCAGCCCAAGTCCTTGGGGGAACTGAACCACCCAGAATATAACTACTGTTTCGCCGAGTTATTTTTCAACTACCTCGGTTACACTGGCTCTAGCACAGAGTAACAAACATCTGGTGAGGGCAGCTACTGAAGACAGCATAAGCAGTTCTGCTGCTAAATGTCTAATCAACTAATTGATGCTGAAAGGTTAACGATCAAAGCCTTTACTTCTTAATTAGGTTTTGCTTGCTTGAAAGATGATGAATGCGAATCTTGAGAATTACTTCAAGGCTAAAAAGAAACAGGTTGTCTTCCTTCTCAAACGCACTAAGATAAACCCCAATTCAAGTATCCTACAGATATATTTTAATAGCAAAAATTGAACCTTTACCAAGAAATGCACATATAATAAAGATATGAGTGAACTAATATAAAACCCGGGAGTCCTACTGCAGAAAACTACCACAACAGCACTGACATAAATCGGTGACTGAGGCCAGGCTATATTTAGCATTTCTGGGTTTTTTGGGTGTTTTTCCTCCTCTTGTTTAAACATCAGATCCACATAATCACTCACCTAGTCTGGTAGGACCTTGCTCCCTTTGTTGAATTGAGCGCACCATCTCTACAAGCTTTCTGGTCTCTTGAGGCGCGTTCCATGAAATTTCTATATTGTTTTCCCTGGCATACTGGAGAACTGACACGTGAATTGAAGTATTGCCTGAAGCAGAAAATAAACATTTTAAGCGGCGAATACGAATGTCTCAAAATAAATCTAAAGGATACATTATGGTTGTGTTTTATATCAAGCACAACTAGACAGCGATTTTCCATCAGAGTGTGAAAGCTGCATTTTCAATCAAAAGATCAAAACCGAGCTATTCCCAGGTGAAAAAATATGCAAGTACTGCTCGAAACAGTTGCTTTTCTGTCAGGAATCAGCATGCAGTATCATACCTCAGATCAGTTTGATCATGTTTGGAGAACGTCACTTTATTGATCTCCAAATATTATTTCTTTTCCATTTTAAAATTGTCTTTTTTTTTTTTTTTTAATGTGCACATTGTTTTGCAAGAGAGGTAGTTTGATGCCCCAAATTTTTCTGATGGGCCATATTCCCTGGTTGACCACATTTCCTGCACATTTCCCTGTCATAGATCACTTGAGTGTCATGCTGCAGCGTGGGAGCACGACCTGCATAGAGGAATGAAGACAAATTCCAAGTTCTGCTGTTCTCTGACCTGGTTCTGCTTATACATTACGTAAGAAGTATGAATAAAACTATTAACAGAGGGTTGATATAGATAGATAATTAATATCAGACTTGCAGAATTGAATTGGGCCATACACAGCTTCTAGTGACTGGCTTTACCTCTCTTCATGATCTTAGAAGGACTTCTACTGGATAATGAAGATACTTTCATATGTAGCATACTATTCTTTATCAATGCTTTGTTAAACATTTAGGAATAAAGTCAATAATAACTGCAATTTCACGTACCCAAGCATTGGAGCCCTATATGGATCTGA
The DNA here is from genome assembly GCA_013399435.1 of Arenaria interpres. Lineage (NCBI taxonomy): Eukaryota > Metazoa > Chordata > Aves > Charadriiformes > Scolopacidae > Arenaria > Arenaria interpres. Next base: position 6,079 of record VXAK01019254.1, read on the forward strand.
ATATTGTCTACTCACTGCACTTTATAATTTTTCCATGGTCATCTTAAAGATTTTAAAATCAAGGCTGTAGTGAGGAGTCATTTTATAGCTTCATGATTATTGTCCTGTTGTTAATGATGTAACATTTGCTATTACAGGTTTCAAAGACAAGGAGAATAGCTAGGCTAAAATAAAACGTCTGTTGGTTTATTTGTTTGGTTTGTGTTAGCTTGTGCTTGTTTCACTTGGCTTGCTTCTCTATATCATGCAAATACACAATTTTCAGAAACAGCGTCTTCCATGTACAATCTCTAAAAAAAAATAAATCTAAGTTATTCCAGACATACAGAAATGCTATACTTTTCCTCTATGAGCTTTCGAATTAGTACAAATGCTGGTAATTGCCTCTTTTGGAAGCACAGGCACAATGCAAACATGTCAACACCCAGTAGGAAACACCAGCAGGAGCAACAGCAGTTGCTTCATGGAAGTGGTTTAATGCTCAATTGAAAAAAACTATTTGTTGAACCTAATCCAGAACCAAACCGAAACCAAACATGTATTTTTGCTCTTCTGCCATACAATAACAGTTCAGCTACACCTCCCTCCTGTGACAGGGACTTCTTTGGCTGTTTGGCACACACACTTCCTATGTCCAGTACGGTATGAAGGGAAGCGCTCGTCAGAACTGCTGACCGAGCTGTTCTCATCACACGATTCCCTGAATTGGTTGTCGAACCTTTATTTGTCTAAACTAGAACAGCTTGGTTTGGGAGGAAACTGACATCTGAACTAAAAGCTTTACTAGACCAATTTCCCCAATATAAGGGATTGGAATAAGTAATTTAAAAATAATTTTTTTTTGAAAAAGTAGACAGAGGAGCCGTTTCATCCTGCATAAGAATAAAAAATATCTTTATGTGTTTACATTAAAACACAGATACATACTGATTTCAGCACTTTCAATAAATTCCCGAACAAAGCTTTTCATTTCCTCAAACTCTGATGCTCCAATATTGGAGCTTCCATCCAGAAGAAACATGACATCCATTGGTTTGTTGCATAACTCTGAGAAAGGGAAAAAAATAAAAAAAGAAAAAGGTTATTTATACATGCTAACCAGAAGTAGCATCTTCTAAATGGCAGAGATACCTGCAATTTGGGAAAACAAAGCAGGATAATGACCAGTTGAAACAATAAGTGATACCCCTCTAATGAAAACCTTGAGATTTGTATTCAGCAGGATACATGGGTATTTCGATTCCTGTTTTTCTACTAATGCTGTTTTACTCTCAGAGTTGTAAAAAAGAAACAGTAAACAAATCAAACCAAAACAACCACAAAATATTACACACACACCCTCGCCCAAAAAAAAACGCAAAACCCAAAAATCACAAAACCAATGAAGTCTCTTCAGGAAAGAGGAAGGATGATTTTAACTCGCTTGAGGCAGGCAAATGACAACTTTTTTTCTTCTGTCACTCTCCAACCTATTTGAAAGCTACTGTACTTTACTGACAAATGGAGCAAAGGACTTCTGAGCCAACAGAAGGCTGGCTGCACGTCTGCGCTCGGTATTGCCGAACTGGGGCAGCATCCTCAGCCTCCAGTGAAGATAAATGGTCCTTCCTTGGCATTAGGACAACAAGACACCATATGAGATACGGGAATCCTTCAAATTGCAGTGATGTGAGGGGGAAATGAAGGAGGCAGGACAGAGGAAAGAACAAATCACACAGAAAATGCATCCGACTTTACCTGGAATTTCTGTCCAAAGTTTACGAGAGCAGCAGGACTGCAGCACTAATTTAGGTGCTTCTTCAATAAGTGTGCTATAACTATGCAAGATAATGGGGTCGTTAGGCTGACTGATCTCTTTGAGCTCTTGGATATTTGCCTTGGGGGTTATGCCTATGGGAATAACATTTATGGTCCTGGGAGGTCGCGTGATAACATCAGTGGAAGGACTGGATGACACCATATATACCAAGTGAGGAACATCTTGCCTGCCCCCATTCACTGGTGTAAATGTGTGCTTGGAAATATAATCGAGGGCATTCCCAGTGTTGGTAGCCTTCCCTCCTTGGTAGGGTATGCTCTTCACCTTCTCAATAATACTTTCCTTTGACTGCATTTCCCTAAAGGAATACTCCAGAGTGACAGTCTCTGAATACTGCATGACTGTAACATGAATATCTTCCTGTCCCACATTCATTCCTGTGATCACCTTCTCAAGGAACTTCTTGACGATATTGAAATTTTCCTCGCCTACGTTGTCAGATCCTTCCACAATAAAAGCAATGTCCAGCTTTTTGCGAGTGGGCTTTTCTGAAAAGGCTGGTGGTGCTGTGAGAGAGGGAAATAAGATGCTGGATGTTGTTGGAGTGGACATGGCTGGTAACAGAGGACTTTCTTCAGGTCCAAGATCACATAGATGATCAATGAAGAGTTCCCTGTTATCCATTAGCTCTAACACATTGTTCATTAGGAAGGCTTTATTATCCGGTGACTGCTTTTCAATGTACCTGATTTGCTCCACATTAACATAAGGTCCAATCCCCACAGGTATCACTGCAATTTTTCTAGTCTTCAAAGCTGTGAGGATGCTGCGGAGTTTTCCTGGAGACTTGCTTGCTATAAATAGCACTGCAATTCTGGCAGCATTGGTCCTTTCTGCTTTTCCAAACACATGAAACACAGAGTATTTAAGGACTTCAGCGGCGGACGCTACTTCATCACCTGTGTATTTTATGCTTTGGACAATTTTTCTCATCTGGGACTGTGTTTTGATATCTTTAAGGCCAAGATAGATTGTGGGACCAGCCCTATACACTAGAATTGACACTCGGATTTTCTTCTGGGAGATGTGGAGCTTCTTCATCATGCCAATTATGAAAGTTTTCAGCAGTTCAAAGTCCTCCTCTGACAGTTTATTGGAGCCATCCATCAGGAATGCCAAGTCCATCATCTTGCTGCATGAGTATTCACTGGGTGGTAGTTCAATGTCCTCCTCTGGAGCAGGTGTTGTCAGTGTTAGGGTGTCCTCCACTGGTCCACATGCTACACAGGTTAAGTTCTTCTCTTCACACAGACTACAAAAATCATCAAATTTAACTGTAAAAAAATCAATGCTTATAATAACACATCACCCACATATAATAAAAGAACATCCCTACAGAAACAGTTAAATATCTTAAAACCACAACAAAACCAAAACATTATATGAATGCTTTTTTTCCCCACAAAGTATTCTACAGCTAAATCCTGTATGTTCATGCCTGTTTGTTTAGATCCAGGAAACATATGACTAACTGTATGATGTGTTTGTCAGAGGAAGCTCTCCTTATAACAGCCTTTGGCAGAACGTGTAAAATCTGCGTCTGGAAACTGTCTAGAAGCTCACTGAGCTTCAGCAATACGACTACCACAAGCCACTGGTGTACTTTTCTTCACAAGGAAGCAAAACATGAGGCAAACAGGAGGCAGCTAACACAAAGTAAAATCCCAGAGTAGGAAGGATGCTTTTAGCTCTGATACGACTTAGCAGACTCCATGTGAAGGTTGGGTTTATCTAGATTTTAACCCTAGTGAAAATAAAGAACAGCTATTTTTTTTTTCTACCTCTAAAGTGCACTACGTTCCTTTTCTTTTTCCTGACTTCATTTTGTTTTGAATACGGCTTTGGCATAGGTTTGTCCTCCTGATTTTTTTATGTCTCTCTTATCTTCCTCTTATTTACCGTGTTCTCTTTTTCAGTCCCTTTGCTCATATTAAATGATGTATTTCATGTATAACTGTTATCTTTTTTTCAGTCCCATGTCTCCCCTCACAACTTCTACTCACTTCCATTACTGCGTTTTTCTACTGCCCTTTCCATCTCAGCTCCCATTTTTCTTTTTCCCCCCATCTCTGCCTTTTCCACTATCCATCCTTCTGTACCACTGTGAGATTTTTCACCTCTGTCACCCTCCGCCTTTTAGAAACTTGTTTATAATTCAACTCTTTCTATCTTTAGCAAGGCTTTCTACTTCTGACCTTCTAATTCCCAGTTGTAGGATTCTCTTTACTTCACTTATCAGAGCAAAGAACATGACTATACTCAGGCACAGGGTGGTACAGACTCAGTCAATATATATGTATATTCCTTTTCTTACTGGACAGTCCAAGAAACAGAATAGGAAAAGTTTATGAAAGAGCAAGGACCAAAAAAAAAAGGCTTGTTTTCACTGCCACAGAAAATCCAGGATGTACAAACTAAATCAGTCAATACTGGCAGAAGGTGCCATTTCCCAGGAAAAGACTCCACACGTGGCATCTTAGTTGAAGTTCTCTTAGTTAAAGTACTAGGTTCTTTTCAAGCTGCTTTCAGTGTCTTCCTAATTGAAGAATGCACAGCTACTTTTGGCATTAAACACAGTAACAGAAGATTTATTATTTTAATCCTCTTCTAGTTTCCAATTTCCTTTGGATATTTGCTATAAAATTCATTTTTGTGCAATATTTTCTATTGTTTGTACAGATGGTGTAGGCATCTAAATTAGGTGACAGCTATGCAAAAGGATGTTTCCCTAGTGAGGTAAGTTTTCCTAATGTTCTGAAATCTTTTGTGAGCAGCGGCCAGTGTATCAACGTTTAAGATAAATTATTATTAAGGATTACAAAAATTAGGGAACAGAGACTCATTTATGAAGACTCTTTTTTGACCTTTAGATGGAATTCAAGGGTTTTTTTGTTTATACTGTTAAAATATATATATTTCATTGATTAGTCTAACAGTTTCATGTTCTGGGTTTGTAACAGGCATACGCTAGCCCTGGCCAGAGGCCAGGAATTCAAAGTCCTTACCCATTGAGAGCTTCTGTGAGGTTCAGGCCATTTTGAGCTAAGGTGTTAGTCTGGGCTAATAGCTGCTGCAGTTTTACAACTCAGTTTCTATTAAATATGGCCAAATTGCAAGACGGAAAACTCCTGTATTCACAGCAATATAAGTGACTAGTGAAAGTATTCAAGGGTCTAGACATCCGGAGAATGTAAAACTTTCAGATACCTCAAGGCCATGGCACAGTATGCCACTGGGCAGTATACAGAATGGAAATCCCTCTCTGCTGTGCTGCAGCTGAAGGCCCCCATTCCGCATGATCCACAGCATTGTGCACACTGCCGTAAACGTCATCATATTTGGAAATACATGCATGCAGGGATCAGGCCATGGGACACCATCTTAAAATCATGGAGAAATTTGTTTTCCCGTTTATAGCACACAATTCCAACTCCTAATAATCTCATCGAGTTCCAGGCTGAGTGCACATTTAGATCTTGCATAACATGCAGGATTTTTTGTGTTCTGGCAGAAGAAAAGAGTCTGATGGCTTTATTGATGTTGAATCACACCTTACGCAAAAAGAAGTGGAACATCTGAAGCCAGTAGGACCACCTACATATGGGAGAAGGCCTTTTTTGAAAGGAATTTATGAATTTCACTTGCTTAAATTCAGCTGACATCCTATAATCCCTACTTCAGCTTCAGCTAGTACGCGAAGGGATATCAACATAAAAGATGGTTTCTAACCTTCATCTTCAGTGGTACACTAAAAGTTACATCCAAAAAATTATTCACGCGGATGTGCTTTGCTCTCTCTCTCTCTCCACCCTACTCAACAGGCATGCTATTTCACTGCATAAACCCATCATACCAAGACTGACAGCGCTGTGGATCATCTCTGTTCAAAACTATTCTCCTTCCATGAGGGATCTTGACATCTCCAACTGCGCACACGGGACAGTCTTCCGGACTGACACAATCCAGGGACAGTTCATCAAGTATTTTCCCTGTTTCAAAATAGCACATTAGTATGAAGATGGCAATTTTCATGAATTGCAAAACTAATCATTGCATTTAGCAGAGTTGGGCTCAACCATTCCAAATACTGTGCTGGTGTTACGGCCACTGGCAGCTTGACACAGAAAAGTACTTCCTTCCTTCATGACCACTTTTATTTAGATATTGGACGTACTTAGTCCAGTGTAAAATCTGCAACAGCCAGTACCATAAAGAAGGTGAATATATCTTTAGAAGAAAGCATTGAAGATGACAGGAGAAAATGGCATTTTCCTTTTTACACATATATTATCTATTTCTCCTGCTATCCCCTACCTTACTGTGATCAGAGATACCAGGGCCCAGAATAGATACTTTGGGACTTAAAATACCCTTTTTCTTTGCCTTCACATCTGTTTGTTCTTCCTGTCCCCATCCCATATTACCCATATTTCTTCCTTTCTTCTTTCTACAAAATAGTTGTTGGGAACAGTTAAACTGAAAGCTCAGGCTCGCAGGAGGATGCCTGCCTGCTGGGCACTCTCAAGAGCATCAGAGCCTGGGAGGCAGTAAGCAGATTAAGGCAATAGTTTTCTCCCACTGCAGTAGTTGCTCTGAAGGAGAGCATTTTATGAGTGTCCAGCAGAAATTCATACCTTACTTTTAACCACATAGTCAACAATCTCTGTGGCTACACAGCCCCTAATCCTCCTGTCTTCCTTTCTTATCATCACGTTCCCATCCTCTCCTGGTTTTGCTGGCAGTGTTTCATTCTCCTCTTCTAGGCACCACCTCATGCTCTCCACAACCTGTGCCCATTTCACGGACTCCAACCAGGATGTCTAACCACCTTCCTCCTTACGCAGTAAGAAATCATGGTTGAAAACACAGCAGTAAGCCTGTTAAGGAATTAACTGCTACAGCTAAGTCTTTTGAAATCTCCAGCCTTACTAATCTTTGGATATTTTTGGACTGTAAGACAACTTTCCATGCAATAGGAACACTTAGGGGGTAAAAAAAAACCCAAACAAACAAACAAAAAAAACCCAAAACAACCAAAACTCTACAGACTCTACAGCAATACCTACAAGTTACCAGGAGAATAGCAGAAAAAGCTAAGTCACTGCTTAAAGCAAAGGTGGGCTTACCTGCAGGACAGTGGACGTGGCATCCTTCCACACACTGCAGAGGGCACTCCAAAGGCTGCGGGTGCTGGCACGTTACAGGACAAGCAGGCCCACAGCTATTATATCGCCATTCACACTGATAATCTAATTCTTGTTTATTCAGGTCCTCACAGCTTTGTGCTGCAGGGTGAAAGAATCGGAGGCAAGAAAATCAAACCAGAGCATATTCACCACACCTCTCAAAACTACTACACCAAACTTGGTACAAAGTGGACCACGTACACACAGAAAAAGAAAGGTTTCCGTCTTTAAATAAAAATATTTCACTACATCTAGAAGAGGCCGCTTCTTCACACTTAATTTTTTTTTCACATAATGAAGTAGATCAGAGATTTTGGGGTGTTTCGGGTTTTTTTTTTATATATAAACTGCAAAAAAATATTCTGAAATTTTAATTAAAAAAAAAAAAGGTACAGAAACCTTTTCTTTGTCTACATTTGTTTGTACTTCAGGCTATTATATCCCCTTATTGAGGGAATGTTTTTTCCAGGTATGGCTATGAACATAAATAGAAAAGGGAGAGGAAATGTCACCATAAGCTGCTAGCCCAGTCCCATTAAAGTGAATTTCTCCAGACATCAGTGGGAGCGGAGCTGGACAAGAACAGTCTATCCAACTCAACAGCTTACTGAATAAAATTGGGTGAACCTTTTCACCCAATACTTCATCTACCCTGTACTTACGGCACAGAGCCGGTGATCTCCAGTGCACAGCAACACCTTTCTGTGCACAGACATGTGCGTAGGCTGCTATAGCATCGCAGAAGCAAGCACAGTCCCCAATAGATTCGCAAGCACAAGTGTCATACATGCAAATATCTATGTAGGGCTCAGGATTCACCTACAAAAGAGAAATACAGGGTACAGTCACTGATGCCCCTCATGTCCTTCTTCTAGACACATTTAACCTTCAGATGGTTCATTCACTGCTCCGTTCACCAAGAGCTGAGGTGCCACATGAATCAGTGCAGGTCTTCAAGCAGAAGTTGTTCTATAGCTTTTCGCTAGGGGTATCCTGCCTTTTTCCATGAAGCATCAGCTACAGGACAGGCTCAGAGACAAGAATGCCAATTAATCAGTCTCCTCCAAGCCCTGTATGCTGTCAACACAACCATACTTTTCCCCTCAACTGCAGTCAGTGTCAGCACAGATCATGCAGAATTGAAGAATGTGAAACACGTGACACAATACTCACAAGTTTTTTGCATTCTTTAAAGAGATCCCCAGACAAAATGCTGCATGACGTTTCTACCATCACCTGCTTCACTACGTTTCCATTACACAGTGGAGACATCGAGGTCTGTTCCCGGTTGGGCTTAATAATGTAAGAGAGAAACACACACTGGATTAGCCTTGCCTTCAGGACCTCGGGACTCTTCAAATTGAAGAGATTCGTTAGCACCAGACATTCTTCCATGACAAAGGAAATCATCAGGACAAACCCTGCCACGGCAGAACACGGAATTTACTTGTACGCTGCATTTTTAACATAGATATTTTGATGACAAGAAGTCCCACTGTACCAAACATCCACCCTGAGAAACAATCAATCATTCACAGCTCTACAGAAGGCCCACGAGACTCACAAATATGATCAATCTTCAGCAGACAATACCCATAGCCACTGCTCAGTAGCCTTCCCCTCTCCCGTTTAATTTATCTAAGAGGAAGGAGCACTAGTATTGACACAGCATTTATGGACAGTCTGCAGGCCCTGTCCTGAGCCTATGACACTGAAACGAGAAGCTGCTCCTTCTCAGCCTCACTCTGCGGTCTCACTCCTCACTATTGCAACTTTTTGTAGTGCTCCAATCAAGTCATATCTAAAAAGTGACATTCGGCAAGATAACGCTGTGGCTCTGTCACACTTGCAGGTGATTTATGAAACTAACCCAAAAGATTTCGTGTGACGAAAAACAAATGCTTCATTTTATTTTCCGATAATTCAAATCTTTTAAGGTAATATCTAGATAAGGCCTTATTTCCCNATTTTCAAGAGAAGGTTTTCAGCCTTAAAAGCATAATCGGAATGAAATGCTTCATATTATAAACGTCAGCACAAGTTGTATTCAAGTTGTTTCCCCTCACTTTTTGATCTGGAAATACTTTTGGTCATAATTATTGTCAGGTCAAGACAAATTTATTATTCGATTTCATTCTTTCAAAACTCTGCATTTAGACAGAAAGTACAGTCTCATGCGTAGCATAACTAGTGCCCCATGAAATCACCTAATTTCTGGCAACAGGACGTAGATAACACTTTCAGATAGCAGGTAACCTCCTTAATATTCAGAAGCTGTGATAGTATGTCAATAAGGTCTTCATCCCCTCCTGTACCTTGCTTTTTCCCTTCAAACCTCTCCGATCTGAAAATAACAATTGAATGCTCTTTAAAAGAAACATATAGAAAGAAATTAATCGGTACATTCAGTTGTTCATAAATGGACAGACTAAAATTTGGGATATAGAATTTTGGACAGGGAAATACAAAATTTTGTATCTGAACTGCCTCCGCCTGAAGATTACAGCTGGTTTTTTTAGATTAAGCTCTAAAATGAGATTTCCAGTTATAACTGGATTTCAAGCATCTGGGCTGGCAAACTTTATGAACAGCCTCTACTGAATGGATTGGCTATTTTAATGTTCATCTGAAGCCAGGCAGCACAGAGGCCTTAAATAAGTTAATTGATCTTTTATCAGATTTCAAGAAATAATATTATTTGGCAAAAATATGGGGGAAGGAGTTCGTTTCCATTTATTTTTATGCTTTCAAACCTCTTTGCTTGCTCTTAAGTGATACTGTAACCTGTATTAATTCGTTTTCACAGTTCATTTGCAATCACCTTTTCAACATCAGCACAGTATGGATTAACTTTCCAAGAATTCCCAAAGTCAACTGGATCAACTTCAAGATGTTCATTGCTGCTGGTCAAATCATTGTTTTGGATTCCATCAAAATTTCCACACAGACCACACACTTGATCCTTACAGGGAAAGAAACACAAAATACATAAAACTTACATCTGTAGACCAGCTCAGGGTTTTGCTAAAAAGTCTTCTTAGCCTAGTGCTTTAATGGCTTAAAAACTGAGTTATCCCTGGCCTTGCCAAGTCCACTAAAATAGACAGCCTCTCTCAGAGAAAGCGTAGTTCCTATTCCCATTCTACTTTGCTGAAAGTAGGACTATACTGTCTCTAAAGGCCCCAGGAAGCAAGGTGACGACTCTGATCAGAGGTGCCCGTTGGCTCTGTTTAGATTATGTCCCTACAATCCCATTTTACTTCTAGAGATGGCTGCCCTATCGCCATCTCTAGTAAATCTGGCTCCTTATACTGCTTTTCTTAAATAGAGAAGAAATCACTCAAGGCATAGTTATTCATAGTCATCTTTTCTGTCATTGCTCGTCTCCAATGACCCAGAATGTACCCGTTATACTTGAACTGCCAGGAAAGCAAGCAATCCTTACAGTATTACAGAAAAATCCCTTCATTTTCCAGCAAGTGCCTGATCCTCCATGGAACTCTATCAGCACGTCTGCGTTTAAAAAATGCTACTCCCCACGAGACAGGGTAAGTGGACTCTTTAGTGAGAATAAAAAGTAAAGCAAAAACCACTTACTTTGAAATTGCCTTTTAAGATAACTGAGACTCCCATGGCCAGATCCCAGGTCACACTGATGCTTTTGCCCAGAAAAATGATGTAATAACGGCCAGACTTCATGACTTCTAAACGGCTGTCATCTTTAGGAGGTACCTTGATGTTTACCTGAACAAGAAAAGCACATTGTGCTATTGACTGTGTCTCTAATTCTGGTACGATGCAGGTCGCTTTCCCAGTGGGACACAGGCTCATAGGTTCAAACTATTTTCAAAGGTGCTCTTCTCCAGAGAATAGATAGCTCCCATAAGTTACACACATGCTCCAGAGCATTTGCAAAACTGTAAGCAAGGCATGGGTAAGGGACTGATTACAGGCTTGTCTCTACACAGAAAAGTTGCTGTGGATAAATTATTGCCTTAGAAACAATACTTCTGAACAGCACATTGGCATACAAGTACGGTATTTCAATCGCATCATGTTTCTAAAATTCTGAATAAGGCAAGTTCCACATGCTCCCAGGATATAATATATACCTGCCACAAACGCTGACACGCAAAGCAATGATTGCTAAACAGAAGAAGAGCTGATAAAGAGAACAGGGCATACCCAACTAACAACCAGTTTAGTCTTCAGGTAATGGTTCACTCAATAATGGCATTTTATTTGTATTTCATCTTTTTTGGAAATTAACAATTCTGTGCTCTGAAGCAGGTAGTGACAAAAGGGCTGGCTAGGTTTAAGAGTAATGTGAACTGGGAGAACCACATGCATCGTGGCCTCTGAAGGACCAGCGTCTGATTCTGAAGTCAGGAAGGACTTTCTGCCCAACCGGCTACACCAAGAGGAAAAATCCTGAGAGATACCTTTCAGTCTCTTCATTTTTCCATCACTTTTACTTCCCCTGTGTGCCTCTTTCCATCTGGCTGCAAATTCATCGCCTCCAGCTACTAAGAGTTTAGGAGATTAATTTCAAATACTTTCTTTCACGCCATAATCCCCTTTCAATGGGAACACTAATAGGATTATTGACCACATTTGGAGAGAGAGGTCTGGCATGGCTGTTACTTTAAGCACCACTAATGCATTAACTGAAAACTGCTTCATTCTGGAAGAGGCAGATGAAAGCTTTCAATCAGGACAAATAGTGATTAAAGCAAGGGAGAAAGAGGAGCCTACAAACCATTCACCCACTCTCTAGTTGGAGGGCAAAATATTTCCTTATCCCTCTATTCTCCTTGCTCGGTTCAGTAAAAGCTCAGCACCGTAATTCAATACTCATCATCTCTGGGTTATTATCAGGAACCTTTATCCCCAGAGAAGATAGTTCACACCCTTCAAGCACCTCCTGAAGAGGGTATTCTGTGTCTTTAGGGAAGAATACGTTAAAAGATATTTCAGGAACTGGAAGCTTTTTCATCTTCACCTATGCCCAACGTATTACTACACAGTCCAGTCACACCTGGTCACTTATCTCCTGTATATAGTAGTCTCTGTCTTTCCAAACTCAGGCGAAAAACAGAGGACAAAGCTGAGTTGGGAGATCAACTTAAATTACAGAATTTCTATGTTTACGGAGGCTTTTTGCCCAACCATGAATTCATAAACTTTTGACCTTGCAAACTGGCAGATTTATTTGTTTCAGACCAGAAAAAATTATTTCATGATAATTTTTTTTTTTTAATGTAAACCAGAACTGTAACATGCAAATAGAAGCTGCCATTTAATTAAAACTAGAGGCAGCTCTCAAAACAATATAATCTTAAAACAATATTTCTTGGAAACATTTTAATGGCAAAAAACCACTTGATTCTCCTGCTTGCTTCTAAGGATTCTTGCATAAAAAAAAAGAGTGTAGGAAGTCATCACTCCGTGAGAATTTGCCTAAGAGTCCTCATATCAGTTATTGTTCCTTAATCTCTCCTTTGGTTGCTGTTATTTCTAAGAAAACGTTCTCTAGATATTACACTGAGCCTTAAACTCTCTAGAAAGACAGCTAAAAATTCAGTCAAGGTCATGTGGACAGTCTTGTGATACAGCCCTTGTCTGTATGTCCTTGCAAGGACATATCCTCTTAGGAACGCAACACCATCTGCTGCTGGAGCTGCTGCATGCCTCATCTCCTCCTGTCTTTTCTGACCCTTGTTTAGGTGTTCAAACAGAACCACCACTCTTCCAAAAAACACGTCCCCTGAAGAACTTTTCAGACAAGGCCTGGCTCTATGGACTGATGACCCCTGCGCTACTGTTCACCCTCACCCTGGTAGGGGATTCTTTAGTAGTGGCAATAAAGAATTGATTGGGCAACCAGTAGGTCCTATGTCCCTTCCTCCAGCTACCAAAAGCCTATACGTACCACATGCTGTCAAGATGCGCTGCACAGACGCGATTAATAATGGCCACATTTCACCCGTTCCTGTCAAGCATCAGTGGCACGCAGCTATTTGCAGGCAATTCGCAGGCTAGGCAAAACCTGGTTCAGCTTTGTCCCTTAACCCAAAGCAAGGTAAAAGGAGAGTGGTTTCACATTTCACTGGGAACATTTTTGCAAACCTCTGGTCCAGATGCCAGTTCAGAGCACAGTGTTTCTGAAAACTGAGCAATTGAAATACTATAACCCACTGGAGCTCTGTAATATTTGAACACACAGCCGGTCTTGTTACAGCGCCCAAGGCAAAGAACTGAACTCTGCCCTTTGAAAAGCTTGTTTCCTGCAACAGAGGGATGTGGAAGTGATTCTCGGTTAATTCTTCAGTGTCTGTTAGTAGGAAACTGGCAAAAAAAAAAAAAA
>VXAK01019254.1:19466-77440 GCA_013399435.1 Arenaria interpres
AAAAAAAAAAAAGACAGACAACCCAGTCATCTGGATTTTCCACCTGACAGTTTTACAAGGGAAAGGACAGTGATATTTGCTTCTGCAGTATTAACTTCTTTCAGCCACGACTTCTTTTTTTTCCTGTGTTCTCAGTCCTTCAGATGGCTAAATTAAGTCAGAAGCTTCACTAGTCATGGGTAGTCACTTACTCTCTTCCTTCCACTTAACCTTGCTTGAGATAGACCTCCCATGTTTAGAAAGGGCGTTCCTCATAAGAGCTTGCATTGAATTACCTTCTTGCTTTGATAAATTTATTGGCATCAAACAGAAATACCACGATGGCATTATACCTCTGGGAACAAATTAGATAATTCTAATTCCGACAATCTGTTCATTTTATGTTCTAATTTTCAAGAACCACTGAGCATAAGGCCATTCATGCCTTCCCTTACTAATCAACCTGAAATTCTTTTCCCCAGAAGAGGGAAAGAGAAAAGAAGCATACGTACATTTCCATTAAGCAACTCTATTTCCCCACTTTCATACAGAATGATAACCCTTTTGGTGCACTTTTCTCCAGTGAAGCCACAACCTTCATTTGAAATTAATATCCGGAATGTCCCAGAGTCATCCTTGCAGAAATCCTATCAGGCAAAAATAAATGAATGAGTCATTAATGTAGAACATTTAAAAAACACATACAGATCTATGGAGTAAAAGGAAGGCTCAGGTAATACCCTGTGTACTCTGTGGCCAGTAAGATACATGTTGGCATGTCAACTGTTCCCATATTAATTTACTTTGGGTTTAGTGTTGATATTTGTGGGGTCAATTTCTGGCTGCTCCCACAAACCTCCGGCCAACGTTAGTGTCCTATATATTTATTAAACTCTTCTCTCTGCTACGAAGAAAAGGGGTATTGTCAATGTACTCCAAATTGGTTGGTGACTGGAATAGAACAGTGTCTTGGCCAAAATGAAGAAGCAGAGCCTGTGCTGCTGATGCATTGAGGAGGTTCACTGAGCACTTCTTGTCTGTCTCAGTCAGACAGTAAGCCGTCACTACAGGATGAAGAGGCTAGTGGGAAACGTGGAAAGATTGATTTATGGGTATCTACTTATGGGTATCTACAATTCCTTGTTAAAGATGAGATTCAGACAGCTTCTCTCTCTACCATTCTGCTATATGTTTTATAACTGCCAGGTTGACACATGACAACCTAACTCGTTTCTATAGAACACAATGTCATCTTCAAAGTTCTCAAGGCATCTTAGAAGTCATTAATAAGCTCTGCTCTCCTCTACCGTACACCTGGCTTAGTAATAAAGAATACTGTGATTTGTCCAAATGTTGGACTTCTCTCCTGGTGTAAAACAGGTGTATTATCAGACAGCTTCAGCATTTGACATGTTCTTACCTGGACTAATACATATTGACAGTTTCCTGGAAACTTGTATTTCAATCCATCAAATGTCAAATAATGAGCTGTACCAATGACAGTGCAGGTGCCATCACAGGTATTTTTGGTGCATTCCCACTTTCGACCACGGCACACACTGTAAAGGGAAAATGAGTCCGTGACTGTCATTATTTCCAATGTATATAATAAGCAAGAGAAAGCAAGGTACTATAGGCAAAATGAAAGAGCAAAAGTTTCTGCCTCCAGGAGCTCATGATCTGAAGACTCTCCAAAAGACACACAAGTGGTCATAAGCTACTATTTTTCCTCATTCTGCTCTTTTTCCTGGGCCTGGGTAAAGGATTAACCTACTGCAGACCAAACAGGAGCATTGTTCCCCTATGTGTCTTAACCCAGCCATCAATTGCAGCTCTGTGAGGATGCTTTGCAGTTCTCTGTCCTGCAATCTGTTCTCAGGTATGTCCCCAGCAGATCCTTTGTATGTTTGGCCTTGAGAAATTAATCTTAGAGGGTTCCATGACTGGACTGGTGGAATCCTTCTCCAGATGGACTTCCATAACCATGTTACACTATCGCGCACCAGATGACAATCTCTCTTATTAACATAAATTAACATACATTAGTATTGGATGCATAAATCCAAGTACTGCATTAACATGTTACGTGAATAAGGAATGTGTTTCCTTTTTTCTTACAGGCTGCTTGTAGGAGTACATGCTTTTTGAACTTCCCTAATGCAGAAAAAAAGGCCTGCTAGAATATTTAGTAATACTATTAGTATTTTATTTTGGATATCCTGCTCTGCTCTGAGTAACCTTTAAAAAAACCAGATTGATTACCCTCTAAGGACCACTACAGGTTAAATATGAAGTATATCAGCAACCCTGTTTTTACTTGCAGTACTGTCCGTTTTTCCCTCATAGAAACCTAAAATAGTAGTAAATTTAATATCCAGCTGATGCCAAAGGACATGTGTTTATTTTAGTGATCAACCTCTGGGACCAAGTAACCAGGGCTGTAATTCAGTCTGCCCAGTGGCTTTTGTTCAGATTATATACTTGAGTATAATACTACTCTTTCTCCAAAGATGTCTCTCTGTTCTTAAATTAAATTCATTCTTCATTATAGTTTATCTGACCTAGGAATTGCAGAAATTACCCCAAAGTCTGACAAGAACACACACGTGGATAGAAATATTTCTTTTTCTTTCATAGGTGCATAAATATATACACTCTCTGAGGAAAGTCCTGTGGTCTGATACTGTCCCCTGAGGTCTCTTGTGGTGGTCAAACCAGAACATCTGCCCTACAGGAGAATTCAAGTTTGGCAACATACAAGTAGGACTCCAAGCTAAACCTCAGCTTATGTGACAAGAGATGTGACAAGACCCCTGATCATGAAAGGAGACACACCAGTGGTTCTCTGGCTGTACAGCTTGCAAGTGATGTTGTCGAGGATACCTCCTAGACTTGCTCACAAGCACAAGATATGCAAGGAAAAAAAAAGGACATCCTGATAAGCAAAGCAAAACAAGGTGCTGCCTTATTTTTTCAGGGGGAGGGGAATTCTGAAGAGCAATCAAACAGGGTTGAGGACGTGATATCATTATACCCATACGGCTGTAGCAGCTTTACTGCGCTGTCATTATCATACAAAATCAGTGATGCCACGATGAAAGGGCGAGAGATCTTTTTTGTTTCACTCCTCCTTTTGGATTCTTTTCAGCCTTTGTGGTTTTCTGATGTTTTGGTTTTTCGTTTGTTTTAAAAAACACAAAAGAACTAAACAAAAAAACGCACCAAACAACACATGGTGACCATCTTGTGAGTGCATAATCAAAGTACAAAGAAAGCCAATTTTCTTATCTTGGTGTAACTCAATCGGTTTCAGTTTAATTATGCCAGTGTAACAGACAGAAGGAAAAATAGCAGGGCTCCCGATCTTCATGATTACATCAAACCAGCCGTATTCAACAGCAATCACTGTTAAATTTATGAGAGTTTCCAAGAACATTTGTATCCTTTGATTGCTGTGATACATAATAATCTAAAATTTACATGGTACCCTGATAAATAAAGCTCAAGGAGGTAAATACCATTATCCTCATGTTTAAATGAGAGAAAGAGGGAAATATAAATAAGGGTAAGAAAAGGCTTCAGAGGATCCAAGCAGTCCTCTTGACCTTTTCCAGAAGTGTCCTGGAGAACCACATGCCTTGCAACCGAAGCTGCAGATATGAAAGGGGATCTTTCCCTTGGCATCCACGGACTTTTGATCAGTGAAATAAATTGATTAGCTAACTAGCAAGAGACTGAGCAAACAAAATAAAAAACAAGGTCAATGAAGCATAAAGTCTGATCACTCTTTTGTTTGTTATTCATTTTGGGGAGTTAGAATAGCATCTGACACCTTACCTAATAATCTAATAATAATAATTTAATAATCTAATAAGCAATAGCTTGCTTGAGGTTGAAGAAACATTCATCTACTAAATGCTATATGAACACAGATGGACACCGTCACTGCCCCAGGGATTTTCTAATCAAGCTCTATAAAGGCAGGGAAAGAGGAACTCTATCCCTGCTTTACAGATGCAAAAACTCAGGGATAAAAAACCTGAAGTACTTCCCCAAGATCAAATTGCTAACCGAGTTCTCTCGTAATGGCTTAACTCAAGCATAAGCATTGTTTAATCTTGATAACATTCACAGTATAATAAATATCGTACAATACATTTTCTTCAAAGAATGAAATATCTGTAACATAAAACCTATTGCAGGCTGTTCTATTAAATCTCTACTAATAGGTAGAGCAAGACCACAATTTTGTATTTATGTGCACAGACAGATTATAAAGTACGTGGCGTAGCAAAATTCAGATTAGCAAGTTTCTGCTGTGTACGGCTTCATAAATGTTATTCCAAAATTTTCACTGAGCTCTACAATGAATTCCCAATACATAGCATAACAAAAGTTTTGCCACTAGCTTAGACTTGGAGACATTCCGTTGTTCCTGAATTAGGGTGTCCCATATGTCAAGTCGAATATAAAAGCCAAATCTGACACCTCTGGCTCATATATTGCATTTGCAGGTGTTCACATCTGGCTAAGAACAAGCGAGAATGAGAACTCCTGCAACAGCAGTACAAAAAGCAAAAACAAAAGAAAAGGAAGATCTGACCTCCAAAATGCAGACTCTCAATTCTTACTAATTCTCAAAGCAATACTAATTCCCTGTATCGCTTTCTAAATGACATTTGACTTGATATTTGCTGAGAACTATCATGAAGCTTTTCAAAGTCACATAGTTCAAAAAAGCTCTAGTGACATATTTGAATGGACGTTATTTCCAATTCTACCCCAAATGAGAGGAAGAACTTTTTATCAATGAGAAAAAGCATGATTCCTAACATTTTTCTTGACCCTGATATTGAAAAAAACGCTACGTCCTAGAGGAAATTTCACTTAGAATGGCATGGCCAGAAACAAAAGCTCAGTTACAGGAACGAGGCAACATGTTTATGACTATTTTAAGATTGGAGATTACAAGACTGACTGAAAATAGACTGTGCAAGGGCTTTGTGAAGAATCTTGCACATTTCACACCACCACCTAGGAGTTTTACACCTTACTGTTACTGTTTCAACAAAATTTTCATTGTGTTTCTTTTTCAGCCGAGTCACTTTTACCTAAATGCAGCGTGAGCAGGTTATAGTATATCTATCTATATAAAAAGATCAACTTCTACTCCATCTTCCTTCCTTCAACCCTACTTTTCCCCAGGCCTACTTGTAGTACGTGATTCACAGTGTAATATGTAGCTGCAAAGGAAAAAATATTAAACAAAACATTGGAAGGCCAGTATTTCCAGATAAAAGCATAAAACCTTATATCCAAGCCTAACTTAGACCAGTTAGGAGCAGTGCCACCAGTTTAAAAATGCAACACTTGAAATCACTGCTGCTCAAGGGTCAATGCACAAAACAAAAATCAAACCGTATGACTCTTCAACGGTGCTGATTCTCCACCCAGTCATAGAGAGGATAACAGAAACACTGCTCCCGTGGGTGCCACAGAGCTGGGCAGGGACATTTCAAGTAAAACGTACAAGAGATCCTGAAGTCTAAGTTCAAAGACAATAGTTTCCCCACTGCTGGTGGCTGGATGTTCCTATACCTTGGTCTCTTGGATCTCTGCAGGAAGGGGTGACCGTTCCCTCCACAAGCACACACACAGACCAAAGCACCCCTCCAATGCAGCAAGCGTGCTGTGCAGAGAGAAGCCACAAACCGTCCAGCAGGCAAACCCCCTTAACCCAAGGCTGTGCCAAGGGTCTCCCTCCACACACAGCCCAGCACTTTCTTTTGAACCTACAAATTCTTTTTCAAGAACTAAAGAGAATAGAGAGGGATGCAGGTGAAAGACACGGAGCAGTTATTCTTTTCTTCTAAGAAGATATCACCAACTCCTTTTCCTTTTTTTTTCCCCTCTTTTTTTTTTTTTTTAAATATATCAATGGACTGAGCACTCATTGAGATGAAAGAGGTCAACTCATTTTCTGCCTGGTTCTTGAATATTTTCCTAAGAGCTCCTGTCATATTATAGCTGGCGTATCACAGCCCTTCTGCTGATGCATGATGATCAGGGGGCTGGAGCACCTCTCCTATGAAGACAGGCTGGGAGAGCTGGGGGTGTTCAGCCTGGAGAAGAGAAGGCTCCGGGGAGACCTCATAGCAGCCTTCCAATATCTGCAGGGAGCTACAGGAGAGATGGGGAGGGACTCTTTGTCAGGGAGTGCAGTGACAGGACAAGGGGTAATGGTTTTAAACTGAAAGAGGGGAGATTTAGATGAGATATTAGGAAGAAATTCTTTGCTGTGAGGGTGGTGAGACACTGGAACAGGTTGCCCAGGGCAGATGTGGATGCCCCGTCCCTGGAGGGGTTCAAGGCCAGGCTGGATGGGGCTTTGAGCAACCTGGGCTGGTGGGAGGTGTCCCTGCCCAGGGCAGGGGGGTTGGAACTCGATGATCTTTAAGGTCCCTTCCAACCCAAACCATTCTATGACTCTTATGTGAAGGGCAGAAAAAGGAAGCACGCAAGCAAAGCTTAGTGACAAAGTGCAGGCTCCATTCCTCCCACCCCCAGAGAAGCTCCTATATTGTTATGTTGCATTGCAAGATCAAGGAGCAAGTCCACTAGCTAGTGGAGGACCTGCACACACACACAGACTGCCTATTTTTAAGGTACTAGGTGGAGTTTGCCAGATATTGCACTGGTCTTTATGCAACATGCAAAGGGAATATGCTGGTGTATGCAATATGTGCGTTACTACACTGCAAAACCTGACTTTATATAAAACAGACCTGTTTAGAAAACAATATTTGGTGTTCTTAGAAACATTATAGGTGCCTCAGAGAAAAACAGAAAAATGCATTTCCAGTGGCTCACCATGTGTTGCAGTCGTTAGTCACTGTCTCTCCCTTGGCATATTCTCTTCCGTTGTGAAAACATGGGCATCTCTCAGGAGCAACACACTTGTTTTCATGTCGCACCTACGCGAAAAACACAGTTTGTCAGCACGCAGGCCTGTTGCTATGTGCCAGCACACGGAGGGGTAGGCACAAGGACATGTGGATAAGGAATAAAGGAAAGGACAGAGAAAACTGTTCAAGACAATCTAAAGTAAGAAAGGTACAGCACTGCTAATATTCTTTCCCCATTAACATAAACAGAGCTAGAGGTACATAAATCACAGTCTTGTTTCAGGGGCTGAACGCCAATTTAAGATGCTGGGAGAATAAATTAGACTCTAGAACAATCTCATTATGAGAAAGTTCAATTTGACCAAAACCAGGGTGAGGCGAAGCTAAAATAGGCTAACCTGAACATGGAGAGCAGGTGAATAGCACATACTCCTTACACACAACCTGAAGGATGGCCTACCAGCAAAGCAACCTGATGAGGAACTCAGGTGGGCTGAAGACTGAAAGGCAGCTACAGAGGAGGAGACAAGGAACTGCAGTACCAGAAGAATTCAAGCGCAAATGAAGGTCAGGCAACACACCACGCCACAAAAAGAGCCTACTCCCCTGTCAGCTCGCCTCTGAAAACTGGAGTGGTTATTCATCTTCTTCCAAAGGCCTACTTATTCTCTATAAGGCGGGATATATATCAGTCCACTTGAGACATCTTCCCACTCTCACAAGCCCTCCTGCTGGGGAATAGGTCATTATGTTCTGTCGACAGGTGTTTTTTTTTTTTTAAGTTTTACCTTCCTGATCTTAGTTTCTCCTTGTATCAAAACAAACCACTTGTCCCACTTTAAAAGAAAAATAAATAATAAGACAACAACAACCAAACCCAAACAGACAGTAATGCCTTTAGACTGTTCCGGTTTTTTCCTTCCTTTTCTCTGTTATTTCTGTGATTACTCCCTTTCCATTTTGAAGACAGTCAGTTTTAGAGAATCAAACAAAACCAAGGCTGGCTATGCTGTTTTTCGTTTGCATGTGATTTTTCAAAGCCAGGGGTAGGTTTGGCTCTTATTGCATGGAATACTGAAATGCAGAGCACTTCCCCTCCTTCTCATTCAAAAGTCACAAAGTATCACCTTCCCACTTTAAACTCTTCTTATAAAATCATTAAAATAGTTTTGGGTTTTGTTATTTTTTTTTTACCATTAAATATGGGCCAATGAGATCAACGTAGTCCAAACGCCAGGTTAATATAGTAGAAGAGCTCTACCTTTTCCTGTGGGAGTCTAGAACTGCCACAGGGAACTACTAATAAAAAGGATTTCACGGCCTGGAGACCCTTCATTCATATGCAGCTCCACGTGGGCTATGGCTTATGGAGCACTATATTATGCCAAATCAACTCACGCTGACAGAAGCAAGATGGAAACAAAAAAAATGCTTTTCTAGATGACGGAGCTGGGGCTCTGCCTCGGATTTAATCTCCAGAAAGAACAGGGAAAAAACAGGCCAGAGAAGACCATATGTTTCCAAGGGTGTTTAATTCCTTCCTTCCTTCCTTCCTGGTGGCACTCGGGCAAAAAACCAACATGATTGCACTCTCATGGCTACATTTCTCAACTTTTCCAGGGTGTTCAGCAACGCAAGTTGAATAGACTCGAGGGCTAGCCTCTGGGTACATAATTTGGCATTGGGCATGTGGTTCGTAAAGGGAGGTTTGGGACCTCTTCTACTTGCTCCCTCACACATTGACACGAAGCTAGTCACAGTCTATCCCCCAACTCTAAAAACTTAATAGACTGGTATTATTTTTTCCATCACAAACGCCCAGCCACCATGAAGCTACCGTGCAGCAATTGTTCATCCACTGACAAAGAGGGAAAACCACCTTGTCTGAACACTGCAGAGTGGAGAGATGAGATTTAGAAAGCGGGACGTAAATACCCAAAGTGGACTTTGACCGGGAGACTAATTAAGACTAATTGCTGTAAAACTCAATGGATTTGCTGCAAAATTTAGCAGATGATGATTTTGTTAGCAGCAACACCCGATCTACTGGTTATACTTAAACCACACCCAAAAGCTGGTATATCTGTCAGCCCAATGCTATGATGTGTTACAAGTCCATCGAGCACAATACCGTGGTACTACTACGCCAGCGGCATTACTCACAAACAGCTAGACTTTCTGTGGAAGCCTGTCAGTCCATTAATAGAGTCCATTTAATACAGAAGATCTAACACCCCCGAGTGCCTGAGGACCACTGATGGGAGGCAATGACTGTTGAAGAGGCAACCACGAGGCAAGACAGAGGTTCGTAACAAGAACAGCTGCTCTTTGCTCCATCTCACACCCTCCTGATGATGCTCCCCAGACCACATCCATGGGGATTATAAATTGTTGAATAGCTGATGATTCCCACCCCCAGTCCCTACTCGGGGATCGGACAGAAATGTCCATCATTTCCTTGCTCTGACTTATTAATTGTTCAGCCTTGACAAATCTTGCAAAAGGAAGGACAATATTACAGATTTCAGAATGTTAAGATTATTCTCCCCTAAACTCTGCCACGATGAGGCCGAATTTTAATCTCTTGCTCAACACAATTTTGGTGAGTATCTCACTGTCAAGGGAAGCTCAGGTTTTCACTCTACCCCTCCTGATACACCTGAGGGCTTCAGCAGAAAGTCAGCCAAAGGTATAAAGGAGTAAGGGATAAAGTAAAGGAAGCGGGTGAGATTCATAGATTCATAGATTGGTCCAGGCCGGAAGGGACCTCCAAAGGTCATCTAGTCCGACCTCCCCGCAGTCAGCAGGGACACCCCCAACTAGACCAGGTTGCCCAGGGCTTCGTCGAGCTTCACCTTGAATATCTCAAGATTAGAACCCAACAGTTGATACATTTTAACTAAAACAGCCTGTCACCATTTCTGTGCAAAAACAAGTCAAAAACACGTTAGGACAGACCACTCAACATGTGCAGTCTTATGCTTGACTTTTCTTTCCTAGGTTAGCTGTATGCTTCTTATGTTTGTTTTAGGAAGCATTATCCTTGGGTAGATGCACAACCCAAAAAGCTGGTACCCACCTCCTTGAGAAGACTCTGTCAGAGGATAAGCCTACCCTGAAGAATATACAAGAGAACTAGCAGGAAAACCAAAATAGCACTCTATTATTAAGTTTCTGTTGAAAACAGTCTGGGGAAAAAAAAAACAACAAACCTTTCAAACTTTTTCATTTAATATGTTTAGGGCTTTTTTTTTTTTCCTTTTTATACTAACATATCATAGTTTTATACATAGTTTTATTTCAGCAGCTACAATACAATAAAACAATTAATTTCAACTTTAAACCTTAGTTTGCTTCAGTTGTTAGAAATTGAAAGAAATTAATTTTCTAGTTTTGGAGTGTCTGGATTTTGTGCTTTCTGATTGTTCTGCTCCTCTTTTTCCCCAGAAAGGTGGTTAACACTCCATTTGTATATTTATTAATATTTTCCAATGGGAAAAACCTGGAGTGCAGTAAACTAATCTGAGAAAGCATATTTTCCCCCACACTTCTGCACATATGTTATGATTTATCTTTTCTGCTCTGCAAAAGGGTGACAAGTATGGAGAATTTCCCACCCTCCAGATGATCAAAGACAGAAAAAGGAGAATTACTTTTCATGACATAGGAAACGTTTTTATTTTCAAGAAATCAAAACAACGTAAAATGTTAAATCAAGATGAACTGGAAAACGTATTTTTCAGATGGAATAAATTAGGTTTAATCTGCATTTTCTGATTAGGGAAATAATTAATTGATTGATCGGCAATTTCTATCCCCAGCAAAGTTTCCAATTGAATCTACCCGACTGCAGCATCATGTTCATGAATAATCCTTGATTTTTCTGAAATTCTTTTTCAGCTATGAAATTCAAAATTGGCAGGCAATTCGTGCATGCAGATTTCAGACTATGCATTGCTCTGTTTAAGACTAGCAACTTTGCTAACTTATCTGTAAACATCTCTTCATATACGTTGGAATAAATTTACACTTAATTCCATATTAAGTGTATATAATTGCAAATAGTACTGGAGAGTTTTTATGTAAACTACATATCTTTGTTTTTTTCCTGATCGCACGAACCATTTTAGAAAAGCAGGAAGATTGGAGGGGTTTTTGCTCGTAAATTATCCACGACCATTCATAATTTTAATATGCAAAAGAAAAAAAACCCTTCAGCAAAAAGGCAGAAGTACTTCCACAGTGACGATACGTGCAAATATTTATTCCTATAAATGTTCAGTAATCTGTTTCTCTTCGCAGTCATTCCCACAAACAGTAGCTCACCTCCATGAGTGCTTGTAAATTAAACAGGATTACAGACCACCAACAAGGGAGACTGACCGGTAAAAGAAATAGTAATACCTTTTTCTGGTCCCTTTATTGCTCGGCTCTGATGGTACAAGTCTGGAAAACGCAGACTTGGTGACTTTGCAGTGCTTTCCCTCAGTATATCCAGAGTCTTTAAGCGAGAGAGAGGGAGGATGGAAAGGAGAACCTCATCATCACCCCAAATCCTTCCGTCTTTGGCAAATAACACTGGGAGCACAAAGACTCATTGCAGAATGCAGAAATAGGGAAAAAGCCTCCCCCAAACCATCTTGGTTAGGTACCTACTGGAAATAAGGAGAAAACTGCTCTTTGTTAACAAGCTGGCAGGTCCTGTGAAGCCACACGGCAGGAGTCTAATGCGTAGCCAAGGGTACCCATGTAACGAAGGCACCAATCTTGATCTTGCCTTTGCATGGCCATGGTTTCAACAAAATCACCTATATACTGGCTTCTCCCATCATGGCTTTGAGAAACGCGAACCTCGCAATTTTTATTCCCAGCCAGATAGAAAACCAAAGAGAACAAGCAATTATAGACTGAGTTTACTGGAAGATTGAACCATACTGTCATCTAGTGGACAAAGAGCTTATTTTACTAGTTATTTTAAAAAATGCTGGGCCCGATTCTTCTATCCCAACCCCAACAAGCCACCTTGTTGAATTCAATGTCAGCTGGAGCTCTCAATTCCAGAATGCCAAGGACTGTTTCTCCTGGCAAAAATTTTATTAAATAACTGCTTGAACGATAGTTCCAACCTACTGAAAAGGAATATGAAATTCTATACTAAACACGAAGGTTAATTACTAGGAAGTTGATTTAGCGAGGCAAGGGAAGGGGAGAGGCAGGCATCATTATTTTTTTCCTGTTGAGTAGTTACCATAATTTGCTTTCCATGACTATCTCAAAAGTGTATTATTACCATTATCCTGGAACTGAAACCAAATCTCAAGCCCCTTCACCAAATCAAAGAGGTCTGATTGTTATATACAGAGGAAGATGTACCAGAACTTTACAAGTACACAAACTTTTGTAAGTTTACATATCACACTGCTATTTTGGAATATTCTTCTCTAAAAAGAACGACATTGAAAACCTAAATGTGAAAAGAAATAACACTAGTTTCAAAATTGTGGTGAAAATTTGCTCAATATTGATATGAATACCTGTACATTATGTTCTGTATTTTTTCCACTTCGGACCTACAAGATATTTCACGAGTCTGAGATTTTATCAACAGCTGGAATTTTATTCTGCAGTATCATCTATTTACATAAACGTGTATTTATCAGCAAAATACGGTAGCAAAGTTAAAATGCATGAATATTAATGGTTTGTTTGTTTGTTTGTTTTTAGTAAGACAATGGAAGGAATTTTGAGGGAAAAAACACCCCTATTCATATAGAAGCAGAAAAACCAACACATCTTTTAAAAAATACATGTTTCCAGGGAAAGATAATTGATTTTTTAAATGGAATTTAAAGTAGTGGATAAAGTCGATTCATTAGAGCTGAAGCCTAAACATAAACATGCATCTCAACCCAGGGTGAAATAATCTGAGTAGGTACCTTGAGTAGGTATAAAAGAGTAAAAATATAAAAGTTTTTTTCATTTCTAGACTTCCTGGGTTGTAGCATCTGAGAACATCTTGCTTTACCATATGCCCCTCTGAGTTAGAAAACTGCACCAGCACATCTCTAAGTACCACAGGTACCAAATAAAGCCTCACAATCGCAGAGTATTTTAACCCTCAAACAAAATAAAGGCACAGCCTCAACCCATTTTTCCAGCATCTATCAGGTATTTTCATCCGCATTTCATGCATTGAATTTAACAAACGTCTTAATCCCAGAAGTTCTCTGGGACAGAGAACTCAAAAAAGTGATTTACTCAACTTCATAAAGAGTATACCACGTGCTCCACCTTCATCCTGTTTGTGTGATGCCTGGGACTATATCCCCAGTGAGATCTTGTGCACGACTCTTTGCTTCCCAGGGAGTACTGCACGGCACTGAACACTGAGGCTTTTTTCTGTTGCTCAGAGAACAACAGCAGCAACCTGCTGTCTATTCTACTCCATCTGCTTTTTATCAGGGCTCTAGATTGATACTGATTTCACAGTCACTGGATTAGCAAATCACGATTTGCTCTATTTAAAAATGATTAAACTAACAATTAAATTTGAGGGTTGCAGGGGAACATAACTTTGGAGCCCAAAAAGCATTTTACCAGTGAAAAAAAAGCATGCTCAACACACCATCTGCAACTCCAGGACACCCTCTGGCGCCATCTCAGCAAGTTTCATGTCCCACGTTCCATCTCATGGGGAGCTCTGTTTGGTGCAACGCACAGGAAGGCAGCAGCAGAGATGGAGACTTGAGAGGCAACAAGTATGAGCTGGAGGGTTTGGCTGGATGTGGAGTCGTTATTTGGGATATAGGTACATGATTACTTGTCTTGAGTAATACTACACTAGGGAAGCTCAGCAAGACTGAGGAGCAGTTTGGGAGGAGAATTGAAGGAAGATATAAATTGGTCTTTAAAAAAAAACCAAAACAGTGGGGTTTGGCTTTTTGATTCTCAATTATTATTATAAGCTTAACTTCATCTTCGGTGCAGATATACTAATATACATAATTTGAACCAGCCACAAATTGGCAGAGTCAATACTTCACAAGTACGTCTTTCCAGAAGAGTGCTGGTAGGAAAAAATGAAGGCAAGAAAATGAGGAGGAGCCTGCTTACCATCCCTTTTGGACAGAGGCATCCAGATATGCAGCCGTGGCTGATGCACTCCAAGTCGTAATTCTGGCAGGTCTTGGCACACTCCAACCCTTCAGCTCTTGGATTGTTTGCAGGACAGACAAATCTTTCCATGGGGGATCTGCATGTCAAGCTCCTTTTTACTTTAAAAAACAAATTTACAAAAATTGCAATTAGAACTCAAGTCTTGTTAGCACAGTGTTTTTCTAAAGGATGGATCAATGCTTTTATTAGAAAACTAATTTAGGATATAAAACAGAGCGATGCCACTGGACCACTATCATAGAATCATAGAATTGTCCAGGCAGGAAGGGACCTCCAAAGGTCATCTAGTCCGACCTCCCCACAGTCAGCAGGGACACCCCCAACTAGACCAGGTTGCCCAGGGCCTCATTGAGCCTCACCTTGAATATCTCCAGGGAAGGGGCCTCAACCACCTCCCTGGGCAACCTGTTCCAGTGCTCCACCACCCTCACAGTAAAGAACCTTCTCCTAATCTCCAACCTAAACCTGCTCCCCTCCAGCTTAAAGCCATTGCCCCTCGTCCTGTCACTACAGGCCTTTGTAAACAGGCTCTCCCCAGCCTTCCTGTAGCCCCCTCAGGTACTGGCAGGCCGCTATTAGATTTCCCCAGAGCTTCCTCTTCTCCAGGCGGAACAGCCCCAGCTCCCTCAGCCTGTTCTCGCAGCAGAGGTGCTCCAACCCCCCGATCATCCTTGTGGCCCTCCCCTGGATCCGCTCCATCAGGTCCATNCCTCTCCAGCCTGTCCAGGTCCTTCTGGATGACATTACATCCCTCTGGTGTATCGACAACACCACACAGCTTGGTGTCGTCTGTAAACTTGCTGACAGTGCCTTTAATCCCCCTGTCTATATCATTGATAAAAATGTTAAACGGTATCGGTCCCAGCACGGACCCTTGAGGGACACCACTTGTGACTGCTCTCCATCTGGACTTTGAGCCATTGAGTACTACCCTCTGGATGCGACCGTCCAGCCCGTTTCTTATCCACTGGACAGTCCACCTGTCAAATCCATACCCCTCCAATTTGGCAAGCAGGATGTTGTGGGGGACCGTGTCAAAGGCCTTACAGAAGTCCAGATAGATCACATCCATTCCAGATAGATCACATCCATGAATGACACTGTAAAGGTAACAGTTCCCACTTCCCAATGAAGCGACCTCA
Source organism: Arenaria interpres (assembly GCA_013399435.1). NCBI lineage: Eukaryota > Metazoa > Chordata > Aves > Charadriiformes > Scolopacidae > Arenaria > Arenaria interpres. Next base: position 34,669 of record VXAK01019254.1, read on the forward strand.
GTTAGGCTATTATAAAAGTACGTATTGGAGTATGGAAGCAAAAGGAGCTGCACAAGCATCCAATTCCAGATTGCAGTAGGGCTGCGAGCACACTTCAGTGTGAAATATATTTCAACCTCTGGGCAGTGTACACGAGCACTGTCAGCACAAACTCCACATTCTGAGAAACAACAGCACCATATATTATTGTACTTAGAGTCACTTCTAACACAGAGTATTACTACATGTGTCACTGTTAATAGCAATGCCCTTCACTTAAATACGAAGTTTTGAAACTCCTTGAGAACTCGGGTTCTAAAAGAAGATCAGAATTTCCCAAGAAATTCCAGGCTATTATTTTAAGTGATGCTAGAAATATGCCTCTGAGGTTTTCTAAGTCTTAAAGCAATAATATCAGGAAAAATACGTCTTAATAACACTACAGCAAGAGTTTGGTGAGATACACACCTAAAAGGCTTCAGCTGAAGGACAGTGGGGACCAACCAGTGACACTGTTACTGGTGGTCTACCAAGACCCCGTTTTCCCAACACAATCCCGTAAGCTCTCTCCATACGTCAGTGGAGAACCTCAAAAAATCCTAGAACACTAATCTCCTGTTCTCCGATGTGGTGCCTAGCTCTGCAGGGCAGTTTTCAGTCTCTGGTAGGTTTTATGGAGACATGCCTGGTGGCTGGAGGCACTCAGGTGTCTGGCAGGACTCTAACCTTCACGCCACAAAAGGCTTTGTCTGCACCAGAACTTGCAACCTACTAGTCAGAAGCGGGAGGTATAAAGCTGTCTAGGTACTGAAGTCGTGCAATCCTTAAATAGAGGGATTCAGATCACTGCCAAGGGACCCCTTACCCTCTTCCACCAAAGACAGACGGCAGTGGCTAACTATAATTTTGAGAGGTGGGCCACAACGAGCACTGAACCCACCACGCGAACATTTTGTTTCTATCCCGTAACAAAACAAAACAAAAGGTTCAGAAAAAGACTTCCAACATCATCAGCCACGGCAGCCTCTGGTACTTCTGCCCTACTCTAGATTACCGAGGCTGAAGAGGGAAAAAAAAATAAAGGAAAAATATTAATTTCTTAAAGCATACTGACTTCTGGCAGATGGCCTCTCATCAGCGAAAACATCTGGCAGGAAGGCACCGGGAGCTCTGTTTGTACTGCAGTGCATGAAGCCGTCTTCACAATAGCTAAGAAAAACAAATAGAGCTTATATTTAACAAAGTGACATTTAGCTTTCACTCATGCTGCTGTTTTCAGACAGACCCACGGGGAGCTTGTCGGAGTACCAAAATTACACCTCTCGTTGGGGCAGACCTGTTGCTCTCCATTCACTCTGCTCATCAACCTTAAAGGCAAATCTTCCCTTAAGACAGCTGCAGTGAAATGGTGGCGTGGTAAACCAGCCGTAGGCTAGCCCTGTCCTGCTGAATCCAACGCATCTGCACGCACATAGAGCCGGGCAAGATAATATTCGGGTTTGCTGTGGAGAGAGGTAAGGGACCGCTTACTGCCTGCAACTTCTGACTCCTGTGGTAGAGGAGAAAAGGAGCAGACACTGTTCCCAAAACTGGGCTTTACCAGGAGCCGCCCAGCAATTACATGCCCACTCTCAGTGTACTGCTACTCGGTTTAACAATTAGAAATGCTTTTTAATATTTGTATCTTTGACAGAGGTAATTAGGTTTTAACATTTTAGAAACGTAACGCAGTACATTAAAGTGACATTTTAAAAGCCTTCGAAGTAGCTATTGTCAGTCATTAAGCTCCATTTCAAACTGGCAGGAACTGTTTGCGGAACAGGGCTTAGTCCTTTTTTCTGACTAAGACGGCATTTATTATAGGGATAATTTCAAGAGATACAACAGTGAAACTCACCATTTGGTTTTCTGGAGGCAAAATCTTGCCCTCTTCTAAACTAGTTTCAGCGGAGGTAAAGGAACTGAGGAACTGAACCAGTTAACCACTCCAGCTATCCAAAAATGTCTGACTCACAGCACATAGGGACGAGTTATGAACGCTGACTGCACTTACCACATGGTGTAGTGATCTGAAAAGACATCCTCTGGCTGAAAGATCTCACCATCATAGTAACAAGAGCAGTGGGACTTCGGCACGCACTCCTCACGCTCGTCCAGGTAGTGCCCGGGGGGACAGTAGCATCCTTCCACACAGAGTTCATCACAGTCCTCATCCGGGTAGGACAGAGACCTGCAGGTCTGGTTGCACGGCGTCCCGCACTGCTGGTACACTTGGCCTTCAGGACAGGTCATTGCTGTTGAATGATGTGCACATCAGGGAGACCGGCATTTGATCCAAAGCCAACGAAAAGAAAAGTTGCCTAAAGCAGACTGGGAAGCTGGGGATTAAAATGTATTTACTCATCGACAGAGGCCTGTATCACACTCTCCTTGATTCTGCAGCACCAGTGAAGCCTAGGGCACTGCTATATATACACACACACAAGATAAACCCTTACTACATAAAGTTTCCAATAAACGTCGGGATTGGACTGCAAACCCTGCAACGGAAATCCATCCACAGTATTTCATCCAGTACGAAAGACACAGGCTGTGCCCAGCCTCTGTTATTACTTGGATCTACAAGTTAGGAGCGCGACAAGCATCATGTACACATTTACACTTCCTTTGCAACACGGGTTAGGGACAATTTGGTCAAAATAAGTAGAAATGGGGGTTTCTGCCTTGATAATCTGGTGCTACGACAGTTTTAAGACTCACATCCCAGAAGCTCTCAGTGATTTCTGTGGAAACAAGTGCAAATAATGAAGTCATTTAATGATTGTGGAGCCAAACCTTGGGTACTAACGATTAATGATGATTAATGCATTTTTGTGGAGACCTAATTACAGCATTTGGAGCCATTTGGCATTTTTGTTTATAAAGCTTCCACTTTGTCCCACAGCACTGATTTTGAGGCAAACTCCTCGGCATACATCGGCATCGGCACTAGGTGGCAGCTACGACAACGTGTTTCAGAAGACGAGAAAACAAGTTAGTGTAATCAAGGACTTTTAACAGGCCTCCTGCTAATCAGAGTTTCCAAAACCTGTCGTTTGTAGCAACCTTCCAAATCAAACAGCCAGGGTTGTAAGGTGATGTTCAGGGAAGTGAGGGAAGCAGCTGCAAATTAAAGTTGGCACATTTGTACTGTGCTAAAACCGAGATCAAGAGGTTACAGAGAAAGTTCTTCCTCTTCTCATTCCTGCAGAATGACCCAATAATGCCTACCATCTCTTCTGTGAGCACACACCCCCGGGAATGGTAGCAGCAATGACAATGAGAGTAGGACTACAGCCCTGCAGCCTCCCCAGCTGCTAGCAGGGCTGAACCAGCACTGAGACCAACAAACCAAGTCCTACATGCTAACCAACATCTAAAGCTTACCTACAGAAAATTCGTCTGAACTGAAGAATTACTTCTACTTACTGAGGAGAAGTATGGTTGCACCAATATCTCCCTGACTGCTGCTGAGGCACCTGAAGTTCCACGCACGGCAATGTAAGCCCCTAAATTGAGGATCCAGCCCAGAGTCATCTAAGGTGACTTGAAGCCTTCTTCAGAGCAAGGATCTCCCAAGTTTGGGGCTTGTGGCCAAGCTATTTAACTTACCTTCCACAACACAGCCCAAGGAATCTGTGTGTGCTCATCAACACAGGGTAAATACCCCCTAACTCAGAACAAATAGATGACAGGTTCACTCACAGCTATAGGAGTCTTTGGCAGCTATTCACAGAACAGTATTTCTAATTTACATAACCATGATCTTGGCAGTAAATCAAATACTGAACCAGCACAGTCCAGGGCTGAGGAACAGTTACCCTTTTTTTTTTTGTCTTTAAAAAAAAAAAAGCAACTTTCATCACTGAAGGCATATACAAGGAGGACAACCATGAAGCCTCAGCCAAAACTATGACTTGCTACACGGCAACCTCTGGAAACAGGGAACTGGTTTGGCAGATTTTAGGCAGGTGCACCAGTTTACTAGAGTTTCAAGATTCAACAAGGATAGGATCACCGAGTCAAACATCCTGCCCTACTTTCTAGTCAGCAGTAACACCCCCTGCCCACAGGGAGCAGTTTGCAGTGGATCCTTTTTTAAGATAAAGCTTTGTAACTCATCTTACCTGCCTGTGCACTTCCTGAGATTTTACAAACAATCCTCGTTTTTCCAGTTACGCTACCCATTGCCATGTTCAGACTCCAATTCCTAATCCACTGTTCCATTACCTCTCAGCAACATCTGTTTTTAACAGCAAATAGGCAAGACAACTGACCTGGGAGGGGACTTCTGTCTGTACGCTTTGTAATACACTGCCATTATGAAAAATAAAAACAACATCCCATTATTGCCAGGAAAAGGAGAGGTGCATCTAGTCTCTGCGGACGCCTGTTATAAAACCAGAACAGCTCAATGCTGTGCTCTGAAGCTCAGCCTGTACCACATATAAGATGGAAAGTAATGGACAAGCATTGGAAAAGTTTGTATCCATCAGATAGTGCATCCAGCTTCTTGGGGAGCCTGGGGGCAGGGGGCGGGAAAGAGACATAAATCTTGAGCAGCTTCTCAGGTAGTGCAAGGTGAAAACGTAATCACACCCAGGTCAGAAGCTGTGGGTGATGATGCACCCCGTCAGGACCGGCTGGCATGCTGAGCCCCACCATGCGATGTAGCTATCCTCAAATGCTGCTCAGACCCTGCCCTTAGACCCCTACTCCCCCCGACTCCAGCACTCCCCCACCTATCCCATGGAAACACTCTTGCAGAAGACATGCAAAGACAACTAATGTCCCCACCACCACATTCAGGAAAATTGCGGGATTACCAACAGGACCTAAAACCTGAAACTAGGGACCTGTCGACTGATTCCCCTTTGCCACAAAACAACGTGTACATACATGAGACATAGCATATAGAATCATTTAGGTTGGAAAAGACCTTTAAGGTCATAGAGTCCAACTGTTAACCTAACACTGCCAAGTCTACCACTAAACTATGTCCCTCAGCACCATGTCTTCATGTCTTTTAAATACCTCCAGGGATGGTGACTCAACCACTTTCTCCTGGCAGCCTGTTCCAATGCTTGATAACCCTTTTGGTAAAGAATTTTTTCATAATATCCAAACTAAACCTCCCCTGGTACAACTTGAGGCTGCGTCTTCTTGTCCTATCACTTCTTACCTGGGTGAAGAGACTGACCCTCACATCACTACAACCTCCTTTCAGGTAGTTGTAGAGAGCGATAAGGTCTCCCCTCAGCCTTCTTTTCTCAAGGCTAAACAAGCCCAGTTCCCTCATACAGCCTGTTCTCTGGAGCCCTCACCAGCTTTGCTGCCCTTCTCTGGACTGGTTCCAGAATCTCAATGTTTTTCTTGTCGTGAGAGGCCCAAAACTGAAGACAGTATTTGAGATAGGGCCTCACCAGTGCTGAGTATAGAGGTACAATCACTTCCCTCTAGCCCTGCTGGCCACACTATTTCTGATACAGGCCAGGATGCTATTGGCCTTTTTGGCCACCTGGGCACACTGCTGGCTTGTCAGTTAGAACCTCCAGGTCCTTTTCTACCAGACAGCTTTCCAGCCACTCTTCCCCAAGCCTGCAGCATTGCATGGGGTTGTGTTGACCCAAGTGCAAGACCAGACACTTGTAACTTGTTGAACCTCACACAACTGGCCTTGGCCCATTGATCCAGCCTGTCCAGATCCCTCTGTCGATCCTTTCTACCCTTGAGCAGATGAACACTTCTTCCCAACTTAATGTTGTCTGCAAACTTACTGAGGGTGCACTCGATCCCTCCATCCAGGTAATTGATGAAGATATTAAACAGAACTGACCCCAGTACTGAGCCGTGGGCAACATCACTGTTGACTGGCCACCAACTGGATTTAACTCCATTCACCACAGCTCTTTGGACTTAGTCATCCAGTCAGGTTTTTACGCAGTTTTTCACATGCACATGCATGATATAGACAGCCCTTCACAAGTATGGCTTATCTGCTCCTTCCATGCAGCATGAAGGGATTGGCTGTGTTGCTTATTCACAGTGGGCAAGGTGGGATTCAGCTCATAAATGATCAAAGTTCACCTAAAATAATTTCAAAGACATGGGAGATGAACGCACTTGTTAGCTTGGCACGCAGCAGAAATGCTGTGCTACGCTAACGACTTGCCTCCCTGCCATTTATCCACTTCAAATCAAGCAAACTGGTTCTGTCAAGTCATTTCCCAAGAAACTGAATCTCCATTGACCAAGGCAGGAGCAGAGCACACGTTCAGTGCACTGGGCCATCAGCACAAATTATGCAACCTGCACATTCACGTCTCAAGCCCATTAAAAGAGGGATTGTTCTCCTTCATGTGACAGGAGATGTCTAGGGCATCAGGATTATTTAATGGGGGCTGATGGATCTACAATCAGGGAAATCGTCACTTTATGAGAGCATAAAGCACTCTGTAATGCACAGAGAGGAGGAAGCAGCTCTGCACTATTAAAGATTAATTGTGAAAATTGACTTGTTCAATTACAGAAAGAATGATGGTGCATTATTGCTGCTCGCTCTTTCAGCCTCCAGACCTGCACATTTTTAAAAGGATTTTTATTACATTACTGTTCCACTATCTGAACATTTACATAAATTAGGTAAAATATTATGAAACCATACAGCAGTTTAACATAAACTGGTTTTGTTCTCATTGGCAGTAAATACTCTCCAGCTGCAGAAGCTGTAGTCACTGACCTTACAGGCACAGACCCTGCCAGGTGGAAGGCCAGTGACCTCTCTTTCTCTTCCAGCTTCTACATACTCATTTTATAAACGTTTTTTCCACCCCACGTTTGGTAAGAAGTAAGCAGAATAGATCTGGAGGGCTGACAAACATACATGATTTTTCTCAAAATTTTCAATTGTCTTCTTTCCTTAATAGCAAACTTATTCAAGAAAATGGAAAAGCATCCATTTCACAAATATTTATGGGGAGAAGCGTGTCCATGTTCTATCAAAATTCCATTGCAATGCATTTTTTCCTACCACATTGACCTAACAGAGAAAGAAAAGTAATAGATGATGTTGGTGGCTTCTGCTCCAGCTTCTTTGCAGTTTGGCTGTCAATCTTGCACTGGACTGATCTATGCAAAGACATCCTATTCCTTCTGTTACCCCACCTCTGTAGCCTAAACATGCATATGCCAGAGAGGATCCTTGGAGATATTCAAAACTTATCCAGACAAGACTCCAGGCAATCAGGAGCTGTACCAGAAGACCGCCATAGTTGGATTCTGATAGAAGTTTGTCCATACTTGCATGATTCTGTTCCACACCACCACCTGACTGAGTACCTGCCTTTGTGCTTCCTCCATACCCTCAACTTGATTTTAATCAGGAGTCACTGATAAGGTCAGGAGCTGGGAAGCTTGGCCCTTGAAAGGAAGAAGTACCAAAATAGCAATTTATACATCACTACAAATCACTTGGAGATTCCCACCCTGGGATATTCAGAAAGTTTCCAGGCGAGTAGCTGAAACTTAAATTAAGCTGAAAATGGAAATCCAGTCAAAAGCTCTGCTAAGGTATGTCAGATGGTTGCTTCTCTACCCCAGTGCTGAGCAGTCTCTGTGAACAGTTTTTGCATCCTTGCTAGAGTGGAGGAAAGATATACTCTCTCATCATTTGCCATAAGAAATATTTGCCACCTTGCAGAAATCATCTCGTTCTAGATTTCTCATCTGACATTGCCAAGAAATTCCTTTGAGACAAGGGAAATAAGCGGGTTTTAGGAGCATTTCACTTACGGCAGAAATCAGGTTGTCTCCACCGGACCAGGACGTTCTTCCTAGCACAGGCTGCTGCGTAATTAGCAATAGCAGAGCACAGACAATCCTTGCCATTGGAGCAGGAGCAAACATCAAAGCGGCAATTCTTCACATAAGGAGTGGGACTGACTTCATGGTGACAGGGTTCAAATGCAGAAGACAGCAGAACTGAGCAGGAGTCCTCAGCGTATTTGGCTAAAAAGAGAAAAATTACATGCTTGCACTGAATCGCTCAGTGGCTTTCAGGAAAAGCTAGAAGAGCCACAGTAAGCATTTTCTTTTTCTTTTGTAAAAAAGCAAAAACAAAACAAAAAAACCTAACCAAACCAAACCCCAAAACACACAGAAGAATAAAATAGGATCAATAGGCATAGATAGCATCATAGCTCATAGGTCATGAGCTCCACTAAAAGAATAATGTTTCACTAGTAAAACAAATCAAGCAAAAGTAATGCTTTTATATTCTGTTACCACTATTTCTGGTGCTATACTTCCTTTCCCAGGGCCTCTGCTTTCTGCTGCTTTTTATGTTTGCAAAATTAAACCTTCTAGCCTGCACTACACTCACAGATTTACAGTGCCTGCTCTGATCTACAGCCATAAAGTTTTCCTCCCAGAAACAAGAGGCTGTTGTAACACCTGGGACAAGAAAATTTTTTACTGGGAATGTCTTCCCATATCCAACCAGGACAGCCAAGCAGTGTGGAGAGGAAGAGGAAGGCTGCCTCATGGGATGCAGTAAAAGAAGGGAGACAAGGGATCATGAAAACTGTGTTTTGTCCACCCAGAGGATAAATATAGTATTGCTATCACTTGTAAGAGTAGTTTCAGTGGCACTCGATTTCGTGCTGTGGCACAGATATGCCACATGGTCTAACTCTTGACTGTGGTCCAAACTGAAAACTAGCATGATCCCACATTACTGATTTATTTCATTTTTTTTTAAACAAGGATTGCAGTCACCATAATGGCAATGTAAGCAACACTGGCTGCTTCTCTTTTTTTTTTTTTTTTTAAAAAACTTTTTATTGTTATGTAAAATACAAGATCACAGTTTGTTCCACGTTAATTTTGGTCAGAGTTCAGTACCTAAACGAGGATTGAGATTGCAGGGGTCACTGTCTTGTTTTAGCAAATCTTGGCAGTCTGCATTGAGCTTCCAGGAGTTTCCAAAATCTTCCAGAAGAGCTTCCACCATGCCAGAAGGCGTAAGAAAATCATCCCCCTGGTTCCCATTGTAATTTCCACATAGCCCACACATCCTTTCGGAATAGACTGAAGATAGCTAAGGAACACAAAATTAGCCTGGTCATCCTCCAGAGTAGGTCACCACTGTATAGCAAAATTTTATAAAGAATGAACTACACACAACTTAAAAATGAAGAAAATTCACAAATACATAGTAAAAAAAAAAAACAAAAACAACTAGACAATTTCATTGCACTACATGTTTAAACTTCTAACAAAACTGCTGTTATTAGTAGCAGCAGGACAATTTTTGCATGGCACAGAGCTAATTTCAAATGGTAACTGCACAGGAGTACAAGAAAAATAGCTTATTTTTGTGCCTTGATCAGTACACCAGTTCAGTCTTTCCCTGGTTTTCCCCTTCATTCATATAAGTAAACAGGGAAACAGTGGGGGTTGCCTTTTTTAATACAGTGAGATCATTCTATTTCCAATGGGAATTTGAGAAAGATATGGCACCTGAAACCCTTTCACGTTTTGAAAGCAAATTTAAACAGATTATGTCATCCCAAAACAGAGACAATGTTAGAGGAGTTGTTTCCCTCAACATTAAGCACCATTAATAAAATAAGGAAGAGACTACCACCCCTGAAGCTACACTACATCACATTCGTGCTTCCTCAGGCCTGGAGAAACTTAAAACACATGAAAAGCAGCACTGCGAACAACCCACAGAGCAGATGTGCTTTTCACCCTGCCTTACTCCTGCTGCAAACCAAGGGACAGCTGGAATGGGACCCTAAACCTAGAGGTAAACAGGCAGAAATCACCTAAGCAACCTCTGCAACACGAAGATGCCAATATCTTCTATTCTAGTAGAAACTGCCAGTTTCTATTAGAAGTAAAGATCTGGTACATCGCAAGTGCTACCAACTGTGCTCAGGAGTTGACTCGTAATTGACTTTAATTGACTTAATTGACTCAAAGTTGACTTGAATGCTACAGTAGCTTTCTGTATGCATTTAGTAGGGTGCTACTTTGGCAGGAGTGACCAGTGAAACACAACCAAAAAAAGCTAGAAAAACACATTTTTGAAGAAAACTGGTTTTTTGTACAATTCAAATTAAAACATCCTCCAAAATATAACCTAATACTACCCTCCCTTCGAACACAGTGGTCAGAGAGTAAATACGGAGTATTGAAAGGAACAACCATGAATTATTAGAGAATACGTATCCTTACTAATCCAATGGCCAAGGAAGTTTCTTTTTTCATGTACTCTGCAGACGGACAATGACTCATACAAATAAAAATTCTGATGTATTTTTGAGTGGAAGCTCAAACCACAAATATCAAGTGGTCACAGAGAGGGGAGTCTTCTGGTAAAAATTCTTTTTAAGTTCCTCAAGAAGTCTGGCCAAGGTAATGGAAGTGTATCACTTCCCCCAATTGTCAGAAATACTTGGCAACAGGTCAGTCTACAAATCCAGTACAAATTAACTATCCAAAAGCAATTAAAAAGATGCTTTAGATATCTAGTGAGAGAAAGAGCTCAGAGCAGAACTGAAAAAATGCAGATGATTGGAGAAACTTCCACTGCTTTTATGGGTAGAGGATCTGGAGCAGAAAATTAGATTTGTTTTAACTGTAAGAAAGAATTTGCAAGGCTACACGGATCTCTGACCAGGCAGAAAAGTACTCTGAATACTGAGGAAAGCCAAAATTTCTGAGATGTGCCAAGGGAGCAAAGTGAATTATTCTCAGCCCAAAAACAACTTCTAGGACCCTTGGAGCACAGAGATACAGACTAGATCGAAACAATGATTACAAAACCATGGATGTTTTGTAAAGTTATTCTTGACCTTTCTTTCTCTGTTGTCTTCAACTCTTGTGCTCACTTTTGGACTGGCCTTCACGTACCTTTACACTGTGCCAAACGTGACATTTAAGCCAGATTTTGGGGCCGTCGAGGAGAGCGCAAAAGCAATGCCATGGTTCAGAGACGGCAGCACTCACTGCTGCGGTAGAAAACCCCAGGAAAACTGACTTTCTGTTCTCAGTGAGCAAAGCCACCCCAGCGGGGCCCAGCTGCAGACCCCCAATTACAAAGGGGGCTCAAAGGCAGCAGGGCTGGGGTTAAGCACCCCTCCATGGAAACTCAGCAGGAGCACACAGGTCTGCAGCCGCCCAGCGTCATGCAAGAGCAAATCACCCTGACCTAGCACCCACAGCCTGCAGGTCATCCCACCAGGAAGCAACACTACAAGCAGACTCGTGCTCCTGAGGGAGCAAATACAGCCTCAGGGACAACACTTGCAGTCCCCGAGACCTACCGGTTGACAGAAAACAGCCTCTCGTACAAGCGATAGATGGGTTAGCTGGAGAAGCTGGGATGGTTTGTCAGCTACCAGGAGACTATTCCACGGGAAATAATCTTCCCCCTTCCCTCACAGGCTCTTCTGCAAACTATTACACACGCAGCTCATTTCTTTTAAACCTGGTTTGGATATTTCTACGCTCTGCTGCAGTCTTAGCACAGACAAGCCCTAATTGCTAATCAAGGGTGACTTTAAGCATCCCTCACAGCAGCAGAGCATGCAACGTATCTTCTATGAGTTAATTGATTTTTCCTGGAAATTATGAATAACTCTGTCCCTGGAGATATATTCTTCCCTTATTTCAAGTCATACAAATCCATTGTTTTAGACAGGACAGCCAAAGCAAATAAAAGTAAAAATCCAGTTTGGAGAGTATCTGTTGAATAAAACACAAAACTATTCATGGTTAATAATAGTTGTCTTTGCACAAAAAAAGGGAGAAAAAAAAAAAATCCACCAAGCTGCTGTAGGATGAAAATGTTTGTTTCTGGAGGACAAAAGGACCTGTATATTGCTCCGGGGGTAGCAAAAGAGAACGGAATTTCTAACATGCAATACAAAGCAATTTCTCACTTCAGACAAGAAAATCTTTGTACATGTTTGGGTGGGATGAGAGAAGGGGCGAAAAGGCAGAAATAAAACAGACAGAAAGAAAAAGTACCTTCACTAGGAGTTCACCATGGCCATCCCAGTCAATCTGCAAATCTTCCCCATAGGTAAGGCGAACTGAAGTCCTCACCGTGCGCTGGATACGGAGGGCACCTTAGGACAACCACAAAGTGTCAGTCAGTCAAGCCAGGATGTGGTGTTTCATTGCCTGGGACTGCTGCATTGAGTTGAACAGGCCAGCACAGCTGCTGCCACAGAGCAGGGGGCACGAAGGTCCACCACAGCAGGGGGTGCTGGCCATGCCCACCACACACGTCCCAAGCTTTGGGCCTACTCAGCAGTTTATACCTCCATGAACTCATCCATAGGCTCTGCTTTAACGCACTCAGGAGCCCTAGAAGAGTATGTCCATTCTGAAATAACCTTAGACATTAACTGGGACATTGGGCAAGGTAACTGGGGGGATTTGAAGCTTCTGGATTAAAAAAATAATAATAATTTTAAAATAGACCAACAGTGGTTTTCAAGACCACATCTCACAAATCCAAACCAGCTTAATTCTCCTGACTTCAGAAGAGCTGAGCCAAGATATGCCAGCTACTATAGAGAGAAGCTGAAATGACAGAGCTTCTAGAAGAGGCTGCAAGTGGGAATTTGGTATTGAAAACACTTTTTGATGGGCTAAGGCGTGCCAGAAAACACTGGTAAATAGGAGCCCTTCCATGGCTGGTCAGAGTTAGACCCCGCAAACACACCTTGTATCAAAGGGATCTGTATGTCTTGTCCGTTCAGTGAAATTCCTCCTCCGTGTTTCATTTTAATGAGGCTGTTGTCCATCTCCCGCATTCGGACAGAAGCTGAGCGAGTGCACACAGCATCAGGATCATCTGCACACTACAGAGAAGGGGAGATTTGCCTGGAACCTCAAGCTTTCACTTTCTCGGTGACTTAGCCCCAGGCCCCCAGAAGGCATTTCAGCATCTAATTCGGGAGGTGTTAAGTGTCTCGATGGTTTTATGGATCTAGTTTCTGCATCCCACAAACACCAGGCTGGCAGCCTTTCTTCCATTATCCTGCTAATCATGCACCAGGGAGCCATCCACAGCTCCTCATCCCAGAGCCTGGAAGGCAACCTGTGGGACCAGACCCCCGGGAGCAGTCCACGCCGGTGGCCAGCATCCAGCTCCCCGGCTGCAGCAGGGGGACATGCTGTCCTGTCCCCCTACAGCCTGGGAAACAGCGGTGGGAGACTCCTGTGTTGTTTGTTCTCCCGGCTGAGGGTTAGGCAGATGAGGAACAGGGACTGCAGGCCCCCGGAGTCTCCTCCCTGGTTTCGAAAGGGAAGTTTCAGTGGAAACCCGTTCTGCAAGTTCCCAAGCACAGATGACCTCAGAGCAGCTCTTAAGGCAGGATACAGACGTAGTATGACCGCCACTCCCCATTTCTCCAAAGCCTGTGACTTCTCTGTTGCTGGTGACCTGCAAGGCAGGCTGATACTCCACTCCAGGCTGATACTCCACTCCATCATACCCTCTCTCTTTGGTTCCTCTGTCCCCCATCCCTTTTATTCCCCTCTGCTTGATTCAGTACCCTTTTCAATCTCCAGGTTAGTTCACCTATTCCCATGTGCAACTGGTTGATTAATTTCACGACTGGGTTAACCTCCCTGTGACAACCCCTCCAGAGTCTCCTTCCCTCCCCACGCTGGCCCAGCTCCCTTTCCTGCCCCTCTCCAGCCGCCACAGCTCGCTGCCTTCCAGCTGCATCTCTCCCATCCATCATGGGGGGACAGTGAAGAAAGTCAGGAGCTGCTGGTGGGCTGGCGAGCAGCCGAAATCACCAGCCAATATGATTTAATGGAAAGCAACCCAAGGTCCTACTCTGCCAGGGCACCCTACTCAGGCCTTCTCCTAATCTCATTACGAACCTCAGTCTCCAGGTAGGCTCCTGGGAATGGCAGCGAGGAGAAGCAAAACACTTATTAACTGAGGAGAAAGACTGGATCTGTTATTTAAACTTAATTATTTCGTAGGAAAATTACTCTTCTTGGCCTGTGCATCTGCAATTCACATCAGGCTCCCGACAGCCCTTCCCACTCTTCTCAAGAGCCTGCGCAGAGGTGCGCCAGCGCCAGCCAAGGCTGCTGTTACCTGTACGGTCTCGATGATCACAGAAAAGGAATTTTCCACGCAGTCCTTGGCAAATAAGTACTGACAAATCCCGCTGAAGGTAAAATACTTGTTGTCAAAGCTTTTGAAATGGGACTGGCCAGTGACAGAACATTCTCCTGAAAAATACAGAGCGTCACTAATCATCTGGGTGCCCGCTGCGAGCAAAATCCTGCCCGCCCTCCCCACCAAGCCACTCAGGGGGAAGAACAGGTTACACAAGGTCCAGGTCCCCCCACAGGCCAGAAAACACCGGCAAGATGCTTATCTTCCTGTTTATTCCTGTAAATCATTACCAGTGGTAACAGCGGCACCAATAAAAGCTGGGGAGCGTGGTATAAATCACACTCGAGAGCTGAAATTCACAGCGACGGAAAAGCCTATATTATGTTTCAAATGGAGGGTCATGAGGACATCAGCAAACAACTCTGCTCCCTGCACCGAAGCGGGCTTGATTCTTCTGTAGCATATATCTCGGTGGCCCTGGAAACAGCACAGTCGCTCAAGCACTCAGGTAGTAGGCATGACCTAGCCTGTGAAGTGATGGGTGCTGGTGGCATGAACCTCTTGTAAACACCTACCCACGCTCTCTTTTATGGAGGAACTAAGTTCCCTCTTTATACTGATTACATAGGGATAAGAGTGTCTTCACAAACAGGTGATAAAGTAGGGATCTGAGTGTCTCCACAAACTGAGAGGTTGACTGAAAGTACCGGAGTGAGACAGCCAAAAGAACAGGAGAGTTAATTGAAGCTGCAGGGCTGAGATAACTGAAAAATAGGGGAATTAACTGAAAATGCAAAAGTTAGACAGTTATAAAGCTGAAAAAGTTAAACTTTTATGTAATAGGCGGATTGAAAAGTCTGTACCTTCCAAGTACCTCAGCCAAGGGGGAAAGGAAGAGGGTTACACGTGGCTGGGGAATTAGGATAAAATGGAGGCTGCGTCCTCTGGAAAACTGAGAGACCCCACAGGGGAATGCCCCAGTGGACTCTCCCTTTATTCGAATAAAGTCTTTGCAGGACTCCTCTGTCTCCTTTATGAACATCGACCTCTGGCTACGGGATTTTCCGCACAATACAACGGGGAAACCGAGGCACAGAGAGTGGGAACACTAATGCCTAAGACTGAGAGAACCAGGAAAGGCGCTGAGGATTGCCCAGCATTACCCCGTACACACGCTCCACACACTGGGCAACGTTGCCTCTTTACCCCTATGCAGGAACGTGTAACAACTTGACGTAACACACTTTAAATTCACTTTTACGGAGCCCAGTGGGGCACATCTCCAGCCGTGGAGCTGGCTGCAGAATGCAGGCATTTTTGTAGAGTTGAAAATCAAGATTTGCAACAAGACTTGCTGGACTCTCCCTGCCGCTCTGCTCTTCTTCTGCAGAGGTGCCTCATTCCCAGTCCATGTTTCACAGTTACAACTCAGCAGATTTTGAGCCCTCTCTTTGTCTCTCTACTGGCATTTTTGGAGCATCGCAGTATCGTTTTATGAAGGCAACAGTGTCTGAAAGCCTTCTTCACAATGGCCTCCTTGAACACAGCTAAAAAAAGGTGTTTATTCCTTTGTTGGACTGCCTTGAATACCAATAAGTTATTCTAACATTAAGGTAAAAATACCTTATCAGAATGAAGAGCTGGAAGACAGTCATGGCTGGAGTTATTCCAAAGGCAGAATTTATGGTGGACTTTACTCCAAACAAGTATCTTAATTAACTAGTATGAAATTAAAAATAAATCCATAGTTACAAGAGCTACATCTAAAGTTGTTACAGAATAATGCAGAGGTCTGGCTTGTCCACCCTTCTACTATGAAAAGTGGCTATTTCAACACCTCAACATCTTAACACGTTTTGGTAAGTAGCGGCTTTTCATCTCCAGGAAGGCAGTATTCAGATGCCACAGCTGGGCTTTGGTACTCCGTTACGCTAGAGCCTCTGCAAACACATAGGAAGGCTCCAACTCCACCGAGCTTGCAAAGGAACTCTTTCATACGAAAAGAACATTACAGTTAGAGGGTGTCCCACAGAAAACAAGGCAGGAACAGACCTCCTTGTCCAGAACAAAATCCAGGTGCTGGGTCCATATTGGCAATCTACTGACAAAGGATGGAGAAAGCTTAAATGTTGCAAGCTGGCCGGTGAACCCCATGAGTTATTGTCGCTCCACTGCCTTGAGTCCCACAGAAGCTCTCTCTAATGAATGTCAAGTGGAAATTTCCTTCTTCGTCATCCTTCTTAACAATCTTAAACTATCCTGTGCTAAAGAACAGTATCTCAGACCCCAAGGATTCCCAGCCTTGCATTGCCCTCAGCAAAGTCCAGTACTCGCTGGATGTTTGTCATCCCCTAGAGAGTAAGCCGGCTTGCTATTTGGGGAATTTTACTTTCTGTTCCCATTAAGCTCGGACAAAGGTAAAACAAGTGTTATTCTACTCAACTTCAGAGTCAATGAACAGGCTATCAGAGGTGGAGAGAGGATTTAAAGAAAACCAGGCGTAACCTGCTATATCACCCGTAGTTTGATTTCCAGGGCGTTCTCTGCAACTGGGAACCGACAGGACAGGTTTGCAGCATGGAGAGCTGGGCACTGCTACCCCAGACAAGTCCCAGCCCTTTGGCATTGCTCCTACCAGGGAAATTTCTTTCCTGCGGCAAAGCCGCTTCTGATGGGCCCCTCTGTCTATTCCATTTGGTGTAATGCATCCCATGAGATTTCCTGAAACCTACTGCCTTCATAATTAATTTAATTATGATATCAGCTTGAGAGCTTCTTGCTAGTGCTAGCCAGCTATCGTTAGTTGGCTGACACAGCACTCTTTGCTGAAGTACTGCCTCCAGCTGCGCACCCAGCTTTATCACCAGGCGATTCATTCCCACAGTCCAAAAGAAAACTTTCCTGACAAACAGATTGGTAAAAAAATCGCTACCTTGAGCTTAGGTGAGCCCAAGTACCTAAACTTTCTCTGACACATGATTTTTGAACTACTTGTTGCAAAAATAACCAACCAACAACAAAAATATGTTGTAATATTGCTTCAAAGAGAGAGAAAACAGGATAGGCAATAACATAAACTTGGCTACTAGTCCTATCAAGCACTGCTACTTTGGGAAGCTTTGCTGCCCTCACACAAGGTCTTCATTCAGTTTGTAGATGTTCACAGGTACATGGACAACTGCACTTATATGACCTTCAGTCTTGCAAAACCTAGCTGAAAAGTGACTTGTATATATTGACTGAAGGCATAAAAATAAGCTGGTTTTCTTTTTGACTTCTGCTCATTGTGCAGAGCTTCCCAATTCAGAAAAAAGACAGTCATGCTTTATTCTCTGTTGCACAAAGCTGTATATCGACGTCTGTTTGCAAGCCTCAATACCAGGCTTATCTTCAGTTCTATAATCACTGTGAAGAAAACACAGTGGAGTTGAGGCTAAAAATTTGGCTTACACAGTATTCATAGTAGCCCAGAAAGTAAAAACATTAAGAACTATAATCTAAGTCAAAACTGAAATTAGAAAAAGGCCTGTTTCTCATTTCTAAGCATGTTGCTGCCCTTAGCAAAAAGACATAGCAAATCAGCTGGGGCTATGTCCTTGATTCTGTATTTTAGACAGTGAGATTGTCTGCACTTGGAGAGATCTTACTGAACACCTCAAGCATGGGGCTTCTCACAGTTGTACTTGGCATAGGTCACTAAAAATGTCACTTCTATTTCGAACATTTGCACACACACACACACTCCTTTTTTTTTCTGCAGATACTTTGGGGCAAATTCTTTTTCAGTTTAAAGCAGGAGGAAATGGAGCATTAATGAGTCAGGCAAGCCCACTGTTAACAGAAAGACAGATTTTGATAGCCATTTTAAACCAGTTTTATTTCTCCTGATTTGTGAGGATTGCACAGGCTCACCTAAAAACAACCCAAAAAACGAACCAACAACAAAAAACCCCACCAAAACAAAAACCCCAACCCAAATAACCTGCTCTCTCTCTTCCTGTCATGCCATAACCCCAGTCTCCTTCTCATCCCTTCCACTCTCAGTTCCCAAACAAGACAAAGAGCTGTGCTGCCTCCCTGCAGGCTTCTATGCACAACACAAGCAGAGTCAAATGCTCTTCCAGGTAAAGGAGGCCTTTCCATGGCTGAACATTATTCAGGAGCCGAAAGAGGGGATGGGCCACCAAACTGGCAGGAGGAAATAAGGAAGACGGCACTTTGCTGGCCAACGCACAGCATGAGAAGTTACATTCCCCATGTAGGCAAAAAACCTTGGGCAGCAGCCACCAGAACTGGTGAGTTTGGAAGGGATAAAAGGTAGGAGGAAGGGGAGCGAGAACACGAGCAGAGCTGCCTCTCCAGTCTGCCACCACCCACAGAAGGCAGGGTGGCCACCTTCTCCTCAGGGCTGCAGCTCCTTCACCTCTAACAATACCTAGAGGGCCCAAAGCCATGGTGTATCAAGAGTGACCTAGTCTACTCCCAGTACTTCAAATTGTTCCATCAGCAAAATTATGCTAATTCAGACAATCAAATAGGGAATGATACCTGGTCAAAGAAACCAAGCAGTGTTACTCTACCGGAGAGCCAATGTTCTTGGTAAACTACGTAACTAAAAGAGGAACTTCTCACCAAGTAGGATTTTTCATTGCCACACATAAACCATACAGGACAACGTCTGGCTTGTCTCATAAGAAGAACTTAGAAGTATGAACCCATCTGGCTTGCACTGGAGCAAGCGAGTAAGAACAAAGACAGATTAACTTTTTGTGTGGAAAATATATAAGTAGGATGTAAGCGGGAGGGACGTAGGCAAGGCTTACTTGTCAAAACCAGAAAAGACTAGAGCCAACATACCTGGGCATTCCCCATTGCTGCAGATCCAGGTCCCACGTCGACAAATACTAGGAAACATATCACGACAAGTTAGGCAACAGTACACGAATTCAAAACTTCTGTTGCAACTTTTTCTCCAAATAATTGAAACATGGTCCCATTAGATCAGTTCCCAACATCCTTTCCATCTCCCATAACCTCATTTCTTAATATATCTTTCCCTTATCATTATTCAACAGCAACTGCTGGTAATAAGAGCTGGAATGGTTGCAAAGTTCAAGAACTTTTTTATTTTTCCCCCTGTTAAAGCTCTATGTTTAATAGAGTTTGAACTACATTCCACTGTTGTGGAATGATTTTTAGATGTATTTCGCAAGGTATGTCTAGAACACAAAAAAAATAGAAAGAATAGGAAAAAAAAGTTTGAAAGGACCTTCAGAAAAATCATATGCTAAACCCCAACTAAACTACAACCCCCAACTAAAAGAAGGGAATTTCAAAGCTAGATCAGGTGGCTCAGGACCTTGTCCATATGAGTCTAGAAATCTCCAAGATGAGGTCCCACGGCCTCTCTGAGTAACTGACCCAGTGCTGCACTCTCTGAGGGGGAAGAATTTTTTCTTTTGTCTAAATGGAATTTCCCCTGCTGCACCTTGTGTCCATCGCTTCTTGCTCTTTCACTGTTTGTCTCTGAGAAGTTTGGGCCTGTCATATTTACGGCCTCCTTTTAGGCAGTGAAAGCCATTAGCCTTTAAACAAATATATTTCCCTTTGCTTCACCTCACATAATAAGCTTCCCTTCTGTGATAATCTCTAGTGTCCTTCACAAGACTCTCTCCAGTCCATAGTCCTTTATCTTGCAGTGGGAGCCCAGCACTGGTCACACTGTTTCAGTCAGGGCCTCGTGAGTTTGTTTCAGGAGGGCAATAATCCTTTTCCTTCACTGGCCCGCTACATTTCTGCTTAAGCAAACCTACATCAGTCTGATGGCACATTGCTAACTTAAGCTCCTCTTGCTTAGTTTCCCTTTCTGTGCAAGGAGGTAGATTTTCTCTGCTTTAATGTGTTTGGGTAGTGGAGCTCGTGCCATCACTCATAGGCACTACTAGTAACCAGTAAATGCACTGACAGTGACTGAGATGGCTGTCATCCTTGGGTCTGTGGGATACCATGTCAAGCAATCCTAGAAACTCCAAAATGAAGTAATTTTCAAGAGGTACTAGATTCTTCTTATTGCCTTAATTATCTCAGCCCTTGGAAACCATTTATGGAAGGTCAGTTTATTGAGGATGGGAAATGCCGAGCCGCTGTAATAACATTCTCCACAGCATTATCAAATCTGAATAACAGGACTATTGTCTAACTATACAGTCTATCAGGTGGCACTGATCTCCCAAGACCAATAAGGGCAAACGATGTGGCCAAGCTCAAAGCTGCAGACAGCTCCAGGGACAGAGACAAAATGCTAATGCCATGGTTGGCTCACATTCTGTGACACGTGGTGCAGGTAATGAAAAACTTCTGGTTAACGGGGATGATGCATAGACAGTCTTTCTTCTGCATATGGTGGCCTTAAGTGAGTCCTCCTTCTGTGTTCTAATTGGAAACACCTGGGCACAGGGTCGTCTGAACTCTTTCCACAAATATGTTCACACTTATACTTAACCAGAGCAGGAATACATTACTCATTCCCCTTCCTTTCTTTAAACAGCCAGCCTTCCCCTTCAGGCTGGCATTCATGAGTGAAAGAAAACTTGTGAGCTATGCAGCTGGGAAGATTCATTAGCTTTGCGAGAAGTTCCAAGGACGTGCCTGAGCTAACTCCTCTTGGAAAGAAATGAGGTTTAGAGGTTAAATAAATGTAGGAAGTCAAAACAAAGACACCACCGCTGACATTAACCAGACATGGGAACCTGCCGGTCTGTCTTATCCACAGGAAACAGGTAGTTCTCTACTATTTGAAGGAGTATGACCCTCACATTGTTCTATCAGATCAAATATCCCTTTAAAAGCAGAGCTGATTTTGTCTTTGTGAACAACTCACTTCTTGGAAGGGGCTGGCATTTCCAATAAGAGAGCAGGTCCTTTGCCAATGAAAGGAAATTTTTTTTTTAAAGGAGAGAGAGATATTTCTAGAAAGATCATCCAAAACAGCCACTAAATGGTGTGCAGTACTTATCTTGAGCAACAGCAACCTCACCAGAGCAACAATGAATTTACCATGAATTGCAGTCCTGGGAGATGGTGAAGCCAGGAGGATAATGTTTGCCAGAGTGGATGCAGGAGCAGTCAGAACTTTCAATGCAACGTTCACCATCAAGGATCTTCCCATCTGGATACATCAGGTAGCAGCAGATACACATGCCACACACGCGCGGGGACACAAATATAAATATTATTAGATTTTCTAGTTCTTCGTATACTTTGGCAAGACTTCATATGCGTTATCCATAGTTAGTTACAGACAAGAACAAAAAAGAATGAGGCTTGCCAAAAAGCTTCAAGGGGACTGGTGTCTACGTTCCTTCAAGTGCTGCATCTCCCTCGGACGAGCTTGAACAGAGCATTTCTGGTGCTCCCAGAAGAGCTCTTTGCTTAGCCAGTCCCCGAATCCAAAACACGCGTGTTAGAACACACATGAGTCAAACACAAGGAGCGCAATGAAGAGCTGGTCTAGAAACCCGACTGTTTGAAAATTAGATGCACTTTACTGACTGCAGTAAAGGGTGTCTGGACAGGTTCTGTATTTATCATAGGAGGACATGAGAGGGAAATGAATAGAAAATGAAGGAACGAAGTTAGACAACATAAAAGTCAAGCAGACAGGGTCTGAGAGAAAGAAACATTATCATGTGGAGCTGCGGTTTCTCTTTTCAAGTTCTGCAGAAGCAAACAGTGAAAGGGCTAACTTTCCCGCTTGGATTCAATTGCTGAGGTTTCCATATTACACAACTATAATTACCTATTCTATATATAGAGTATCTTATCTTCCAAAGATAAATGGAGGTACAGGTGAGTTACAAGACTTAACCACAATTGCACTGTAAGCCAGCGGCAGAAGAAAGGACAAGCTTCTTTCTCTTAGATCCTCAAGTTGACAGTTGATATTTCTCTGTTTTTAAAAGAGCTAATGTAGCAAAAAAAATCTGATTGCTGAAAAAGCATCTCCCTCATCTTTGAAGGATGCCTTCCAATTGATTGCAGAGATTTTGGCTCTGTTCCCTGGCAGGCAGCAGTCACCACTGACACGAGACACAGGTAAGTCCCATTTCCCCCATTCTCGCCACAGAGCTGCCTGGATAGATCTTTGCTGTTGAGAAAATCCTTCCAGCAAGAGATATTAAGAACAAGATCTGAGCTTTAAGAGTGGTGTGGCTCTCTAGAATGCAAAAGAAAATAGAACATCCACCTTTTTTCCTGACAACAGTAATTCCATTTACAGCAAATAAAGTCACTATATGGCACATTTAAGGAGAGGGAAAACAAAACAAAACAAAAACCAAAAAGAAAATCCAAACCAAAAAAAACCCAACCAAAAAACCAAAAGACACATTCATTGAAGAAACCATTTTTACTCTTGGAGAAGTGGAGAGAAGCTAAGAGAAGGTATAATCCTCATCTGGAATCCCAAATTCCTCTGTTAATCTTTGACATCTTCCTGGCTCTCTATGAAACTCAAATACAAGTTCTTCCCTGTTGACTGTGCACCAAATAACAGTAAAAGTTTTCAACTGCTGACTTATTTCTTTTCATAGAATGGTTTGGGTTGGAAGGGACATTTGAAGGTCATCTAGTCTAACGTCCCCTGCAATGAGCAGGGACATCTTCGACTAGATCAGGTTGCTCAGAGCCCTGTCCAACCTGACCTTGAATATTTTCAAGGATGGGGCATCTACCACCTCTATGGACAACACAGGACAGTGTTACACCACTTCCTTCTATCTAGTCTAAATCTACCCTCTTTTAGTTTAAAGCCATTACCCCTTGTCTTCTCACAACAGGCCCTGCTAAAAAGCCTGTGCCCATCTTTCTTACAAGCCCTCTTTAAGTACTGAAAGGTTGCCACAAGGTCTCCCTGGAGCCTTTCTTTTCTCCAGACTGAACAACCCCAACTCTCTCAGCCTGTCCTCATAGGAGAGGTATTCTATCCTTCTGATCATTTTTGTGGCCCTCCTCTGGACCCACTCCAACTGGTCCATGTCTTTCGTGTACCAAGTTTCATGCACTTCCTTCTACCCACCTATTTGTTCCTCATGCAGAACCCTTTCTGTTGACCTCCTGTCTTTCTGCTTTTCAGTTCCTCTCCCCTTAGGCCTCTCCTATGCTGTACTGACCAGGGCACCTACCAAAGGAAGAATATAGCAAAAAGTCCTTTTGCGGCCAGTGGATTCATCTCCTTCAGCTTTTCCCAACACTTTCAGGACTGCACAAATACGATAGCTAGGTCATTCACAACAAACTAAGTTCCTGTGCCTAGTTACCCTCTCACTCTTCATGTGCATCTTCCCAGGTCCTACCACAGAGTGACAGCTGTCCAGTAAGAGACTTCCAGCTAAATGGGAAACTACTACACTCTGAATGACTGGGAATGTTTCAGAATGCAATTAACAACCCCTTGAACAAGGTTGACATTGTCATCTCTGCCTTGTTTTGGAAACCAAATTATTTTCTCAGTAAACCTCCATCACTCTTGGTGTCTTGTACAGGGGGACAGTACATACCTCTGTGTATTTGCACAGAGTTCAGATTTGAAGGGTGACATGCAGAGATAGTCCTATTAAAAACAAACAAACAACCCACCCCCACCACACACACAAAAATACCCCAAAACAACTAGAAATTGGAGCATATGGAGCTTTGCAGCCAGGAACAAAATTGCAGTTTCTTAAGTACAATAGAAAGAGGAGGAAGACTGTGGAAAAAACCCAGAAGTGTCCACTTTAAGCCAACCAAGTCTCCTTTTTGAATGATTCAATAATAAGTGAAATCATTCATCTGAAATCATGAAGAACTTCGGAGTTCTAGTGTGAGATCTACATGTACTGTTTCTCTGTAAGAAACCCTTTCAGAATAATCTCTGTTCGTTCTTCCTCAAACTGGATGCTTCTAACCAAAAGGAATTCAGAAGGAATCTAGATACATCAATGGTAAGTGGTCCCTCACCAAGAAAGAAAGGCAATCCTAAAGTATTAGATGGTGCTGGTTTTCACAGAAACATTTTCTTTTTAGTTAGGTCTAAGAAATAGCCCTTTCATGGAGTGAGTATACAGGCAGCATAGAAACTGGTTTATTCTAAGGCATGGTCCCAGAAAAGAGAAGTGTTTCTGATTTTGGGGGAAGTTTAAGGGAAGACACAGCTTTCCTTCTTCTAATAAAGTAGGTAGCATCACTGCCAAACGTTCCTCTGAAAATAACCCAGTAAATAAATTACCAGGGCAGCTGCAGCCATCAACACATTGTCCGTGACACACTTCATTGATATTCAGGCTCTGGCAGGTTTTGGCACAAGGGGATACACATTCCTTATACTCCATGCCAACTGGACATCTTGGCCCTGAAACAATTAAAAGAAATTAGAAATGCAAATTCCTCAATAACTCGTAAATAAATAAATCCCTTAATTATCAAAGGCTGAACCACAGAGACACCAAAAAGGTTGTATCCTCCCCAATCAGTGATTTCTTTTTTCAGAAGCAGAACATTTAAGAAATACTTGATTTTCAGTTTGCTGCAGTATCATCTGTGAGGTTGGGTAGTAAACACCTAGAGGCTGAAGACAAGTTATTTTCTAATAGATCGAGTCTTAATAACTAAAACCAAGCGCATTAAGAAAAATCTGACACTGGGGGGAAGTTTTGCAATAATATCTAAGTAATTTGGATAGACAAGCATGTTCTGTACGTTTAAGCTCTGCAGTTACTCCACTCATTTGTGAAATTACAATTACACTGTGTCGCGTTTCCAGAGAGAACTGGGAGACAGCTAAGGCTCTGAAATCCCATTCTCCTTCTTCCAGAGAACTTCCAGCACAGGATAACACCCATGCTGTGGTATCTTCACTGCTGTCATTATCTAGGCTGGGCCGTTATGCAAGCACACACTATGACCATCACTTCATTTTGATGCGTAGACATACTTCACAAGACTGTGTGGGCATGGAGTGGGAAGGCAAGATTAGAGCCTGCCTTTTCCCAGGAAATTCTCTATTGAAGGATGTAGGAGGGTAACGAAGGAGTGGTCTTGCCCTCTGTGGCTCCATGGCTTGTGCACCAGCTCACACGAGTATAGCGTACCCAGCTCTAGAGCCCTTCCAACACAGCAAAGAATTTCATGCCTCCAATACAACTATCATCATCATCATCATCATCATCTCCTGAGAAAGCGTCACAGCACAGATGAAGGGTGATGGAAAATTAAGCTCCTGCTGTGGCAGCAGGCCACTTCTCTTTTTCCTGTCTCAGAAAAACACAATTTGTGAAGTCAACGGTTAGAAACGATCTCTAAAATTCTTGGAAACAGAGAAGGGTTAGTTTCGCTCATGGCTTTAGCTAGATTCACTACAGCCCTAGCAAAAATGGGTTCTCTGGCGTGTACTCTAAGGAGACAAGTTTTCATCAGATCCCTTTTATGTCCCAACAGAGAGGTAACAAATGACTGCTAGAAATAAGCTTTTCTTCTGGTGTACAATCCCTTGAACAAGTGGTTGGCATCGTCTTCCTGCCCTAACCATAATCTGAAGGCACAGTTTTCTTCAGTGGTGGCCAACAGCAGAATATCTTTACCATAGAAGAAAGTGTTGTCAGTACAAATCAGTCACATTACACCATGAAATCAATTCACATAAACAACCTGAGAAAACTGTCCTCCCTGTGTAATGTAGAAAACATGACAGAAATCGTTGAAAGCATGATATTATAGGATTATTTTTTTTTTAAATATTATTCATTTGTGTCCTTACGTATTTAACTGGAGTTCTCCAGTGGAAGTACACATGTATACCAACGTGGGTGCAAAGATGACCTTTCCTCTATAAAGGCCATCCCATCCTCATCCCAGTCAACCTAAGCACTTCCTTGTTGCAAAATCTTAGCAGAGATGTGATCATCCTCTGACCTCAGCAAAATTGGGATAATAAAGGCAGCATTTCAAGATGCAATCAGGATATCTAACCTAGACAAAATCTGGCTTAAAATAGGCAACATCTCCATTTCGGTGTAATTGCTTCAAGTAAATAAAGGATGAAACAATTGTCTTTTCTGAAAACTGTTAAGGAAAGCCTTTCAAGAGGATGCTGACTTACAAGTACAGGCTGGGTAACATCACACATCTGAATCACACACAAAATAGCTCCTAAACATCCTAGTCTATACCTTTGTGTATCAAATAAGACTTCACTGGCTTTTTATACCATGGTGGGACCTGTAGCAGCTCCGGACCTTCTTCATATATGGTTCAAACAATCACTCCCTTAAGAACAACAACTTCTAGTAAAAGGTGGGTGATGGAGACGTGAAAGAGGGAGCAAGAAAAGGCACTTCAGATAAATGGAAGTGACAAGCACTTCAGATTCTAACCTGCCATGCCTGAATCAACCTGAATAAACATTCTAAAAAAGCACCAGTTGCTTTTAGTTGTAACACATAAATCTGCAAGACAGGCATGATCTTATTTGGGATAAGCAGCCTAGGAATAATCCGGTCAGCTTACTGCATGAGCTCTCTTCAGGCCACCCGTCCAAAATCACTCCTTCATGAGCACAGCTTCTTGCGTAATCAAGGAACACCGAGCAGTGACAGTCCGTGCCCTGGGTGCAGGCACAGATGTCTCTTTCACAGAGATCGATATATGGCTCTGGATCAACTCGATGGTGGCACCTGGAGAAGGTCAAAGATGTTCTTAGCAGCTGGCAGGTTTCCATGACGTCCTGCATGACAAAAAAGGAGCAAAGGTAGAAAGAGAGAGAGAAAAAAAAGGAACAAAATTAGTTACTGTAGCCTCAGGAAGAAGGAAGAAAACTCAACTGTTCCAAACACACTGTCACCACTGTGGTTAAATAACATCATGGTTATTATTTAACATCACCATGTAGTTACATAACATCATAGTCAAAAGCTAAATCTCATAGTCATGAGCTACATCAATTTATTCACCACATCTATATGTACACAGAGGTATGTTAATACATTGATTATTATAAAATAGAGTGTCATATAAGGGATGTTTCATGCAGAAGCATGTCAGTCGATCAGCCAGCAAATGGAGGGAAGCAAATAACCGCTTCCTACCTAGTGAAGAACCAGATGGTGCCTGGAGTACCAGGAAGATAGTCACAGCAAGGGAGAGGAACTTACGACTTGGGTACTTAGTACAAAAAATGACCAGACCATCTTTTGGATAATGAAGGAACAGAGTAAGTTTCAGAGTGAAAGACTGGGTCTGACTGGAATCCGAGGAATCAAATTTGTTACCCAGTTCTGACTGCATGTTCCTGTCACTCCTGCTGGCTTCTCCAATGCATGACAGGTCAATTTAACTCAGATAAATAGCAGAAAAATAACCCAGGGAAGAAAAGCAATTTGTTCTGCTCTTCTTGTGAGTTAAATCAGCATGGTGACGGGTAGTGTAAGGAGAGGACTGCACCGTGAGATGTGGGGGCTGGGTACCAAGACCTCTCCTTTCAGACAGCAGCAAGCTAAGATGAAACAAAACCTAAAGAAAACTTAGTTTATGGCCAAGTTCATCAAGGGAGGTTCCCAAATAGACTTCTCTTATGTATGCATTATGTCATAGTTCAACAAGTCTGAGGTCCTCGATGCAACTTTCTGCAATGATAACACTGAGTCTAGATAAGTGGAAAAATGATTTTCTGATACAACCCCTGAGCACAAACAGTTGAAACATAACTTTATTCTACTTATTTGTCAGTGTTTTATATAAGCAGATGTAACCACGCTGTGTATTTCAGGTGTTACACATAAGATGGGGACAGGGGGAGATGTTCTTCAGATTGCTTCACAGAAATGATGCATTACTCCTGAATAACTTAACAAGCACCTGAGGTGACAACACATACAAGGTGCTGTTGTAAAAAGTTTTTAAAAAAAAAAAAAATGAAGAGAGAGAAAAAAGGTCTTGTTTTCATTTTTGGGGAGATACAGAATGCGGAGCAAAAAAATCTGAGTTCAGCAGACATCTAGATATCTTCTCTGAAAGGCAGATGGTATACCTGTATAGGAAACCTGCTGAGTAGGATAGACTTTTTTTGCTAAAGAGTGTTCTGTCCAGGTGATCAGCTAAATCTAGTACATGTCTGAACTGAGAGAGAACTTCTTGCTTATGAAAACAAAGGGACCAGAAACATCTGGCCCATTAGGAACGTATTCAGAGTTCAGCAAAGTGCTCAGTGAACAACCCCATACACAAAGAGATTTTCAGCTTTCTGAGAAAGGCCTCAGGGAACTTAAAGCAATACTAACTGAGTGCCATTAGAGAGCTGAACGTGGTTGTCCTCCAGAAAATCAGCTCCAGCCTGAAATAATTCTGATGCCCAGAGAGCAGCCACCACGCTGAACCAGCTGGAAAAAAAAAGATTAGAAGGAAGGGAGCAGGAACTGCATAAATGGTGGTTGGTGCTGCTCTAAGACTACACAGAAGCACAGAAAGCTGAAAAAGTGCCCTAAGAGTGGAAGTAACAACAACAGAAGCAGCCAAAAAAAAGCTATTAAAGCGGCACTTCAAGATGAATCTGATAAAACCGAAAGTGAGCTCAGAGCCATTCAGAGGATGAGGAGTACAGCAACTTCAGATCAAAGACTTGATCCAGATACTATCAAATGCAACAGAAGACCAGTATACGCAGTAAGTCCATTTAGGGGTTGTGTTCATAAGCATTCTTAATAAGGTAAAAGCCTTGTTAAAAAGGTAATACACCTCAACAGTTATGTTGCAATAGAAGTCAGACTCTGCATATTCCACTAAACACAAGGTAATAGTAAAAGTGGCAGAAAATGATCTTTTATGACCACGTTTATTACATACCAGTAAATGTCAGATGTGTCAGGACCAAAAAAAAAAAAGGAGATTCCACCCAAAAAAAATATTAAAAGCCCTTCTTTTTTTCCCCTGTAGTGTTCTTTGGCCTTGGTCACGTTCAGCAACAACATACCTAATGACTGAACTCTAGCGATGATCAAGAAACTAGGCAGTATGCATTAGAAATCCACAAGCAGTTCATTATCTCTATGTAAAATTTTCTTGCTATTCAAACTGCTTCAGATTTTCCAGTGACTTCACACAAGAAGTTATAGCTGAAATTTTCTCAGATTTTAGAGATATCTCAACTGTTGTGATGAATTGACGGGCACAGGCTGAAATATGGGTAAATCCAATTAGACACTAAACCAAAAGAAGTTTTCACCATGAGGATGGCCAAAGACTAGACCAAGTGTCCAGAGAGGCTGTGGAACCTTGGAGATATTTGAAAATTGAGTGGACAAGGCCCTGAGGAACCTGACCTGGCCCTGTTGCAAGCATGGAGTTGGACTAGATGGCTTCCAATGGTCTCTTCCAACTTGAACCATTCTGCAAGTTATTTTTATTTTCTCTCCTTTCTCTCTTTAAAATTCAGTGGCCAGGCTGAACTAAGAGAGGTCCTCGTTCTTCAGTTTAGGGGACAGGGCATATATACGTGGTGAGCAGCAGATATTGACAGCTTCACCCGCTGCTGTAGCGTTCCTCCTCATGGATCAACAGTCCTGGAAGCGGCTCCACACAAAGAAACATCTAAATCCAACAGAGCAGGGAGTGAAGCTTCAGGCCGAAACAGTGCTTAGAGGTGCAGGAGGCTGTAAGATTAGAACTAGCAGAATGGACTGTAGTACCCAAAATACAGGTGAAGGTCTTGAAACTTCTCCCTTGACTTCTGCATGAGTTCTATTTTAAGTGTTTCTTTAAATGGGTTGGCGGTGTCCTGGCACTGACAACCCTTAGCAACCGCAAACTTGCTGACCTTCTTTCTGCCCTAGTCCCACCACATAGAGCTGTAGGTGGAATTTCGTACATTCTTCCAATTTCTGTGGCGTTGCTTTCTACTGCTGCATGAACTGCATTTGTCTATTACTTAACTTTTTCCATGAATGAGATAGAACCTAAACAGTAACAGAAGGAAGCAGAGATACCCTCTTGCTCCCTTGAATTTAAACCCAGTGGTATACACAGAAGTGTTTTTCCAGATCGCTCAGAAAGGGTATATTTTGGTGACATAATTGGGTGTAGTTTTTCAGAATACCTCTTCTTTTGGTTCACACAAAGGGATAATGATTTAGTCTCCCATCTTTCCAAGCAAAAAGCATCCGAAGTCAATAGGTCTAGTACACCAAATGCTGGCTATATGTTTAAGCAAACATAATAACTGACAAGTCGTTTCACTTGAACGTTGATTCAGCTAACTTGTGTGTTTCAGGAGCAGAAAAATGAGATTTTAGGTACAGTGGGCCTCATGTTCACCCTTAAAATGTATTATAGTATCATATGTCCATGTCTTTGCTTTATGGCCTCTATCATCACAAATTACGGTCCAAAAGTTGAAAGCCTCCCCCACTTGCTTTCAGATCGGGGGATAAATGCATATGTAATTACTCCAGGGGATGTAAGTGGGACTATTTCTTAACAACTGCAGCAAGAGCTGAAGTTCAGCAAGCTCAGCAATTAGTTAAGCTCTAATTTCAGCTTAGAATTTCAGTCACTTTCACATCTAACGTGTTATAGGTATAATTTCCTAATAAATAATAAAAAAAAAATGAAAGAATACAGTGAACTGTGGCTTCCATGCACTTATTAAAGGTGAAATCTAGAAAATAAAGGTAACATCTACAACTGTAATGCTTTAAAAACATGTCCAGTTTTGTTTTCAAGCCTGCCTCGTTACCACAGTTATTCTCTTCACTCCATTTTTATACTTCAAGATCCACATTACCCATATGGGTGGTCATCTGAGAGGCTATTAGACTGCAGTACTTCACAGAATCACAGAATGATATGGGGTTGGAAGGGACCTCTGGAGATCATCTAGGCCAACCTCCTTGCCAAAGCAGGTCCACCTAAACCAGGTTGCACAGGAACGTGTCCAGGCAGGGTTTGAATGTCTCCAGAGAAGGAGACTCCACCACCTCCCTGGGCAGCCTCTTCCAAGGCTCGTCCACCCTCACAGGAAAGAAGTTCCTCCTCATGTTTAGGTGGAGCTTCTTATGTTCAAGTTTGTGCCCATTTCTTCTTGTCCTGTCCCTGGGCACCACTGAAAAAAGACCGGCCCCATCCCCCTGACACCCTCCCTTTAAGTATTTATAAGCATTGATCAGATCCCCCCTCAGCCTTCTCTTCTCCAGACTAAAAAGACCCAAGTCCCTCAGCCTCTCCTCTTAAGAGAGATGCTCCAGGCCCCTCATCATCTTTGTAGCCCTCGGCTGTTCCCTCTCCAGCAGTTCCCTGTCCTTCTGGAACTGGGGAGACCAGAATTGGCCACAGTATTCCCTAAATCATCATATCTGGGTGGTGGAAAAATGGATCAGTCAACACAGAGATGCTCATTCTTTTTGGTAACTATTTAAACAGCAGCAGGAGAGGGCAGGGCATGGTACGGAGGCTGAGGCTCCCTCCCTCCAACACTACCCGCTTTGGCACTCTCTCCAGATCACAAGACAAGGTAGCCAACAGGCAGCTCCGCTGTGCAGATGCCACGCTGCGTCCAGCCTTTGAAAGGGAATGGGTATATCTGAAAAGAAAACGTATCTGCAGGCAGAGCAGTAGTCAAACTCATGGAAGCGTGTACGTGCTTTGGAGGTGGAGGGCAAGGAGGGGCCCGGAGCAACAATAGGGTCAGCC
Organism: Arenaria interpres; assembly: GCA_013399435.1. NCBI lineage: Eukaryota > Metazoa > Chordata > Aves > Charadriiformes > Scolopacidae > Arenaria > Arenaria interpres. The sequence goes on from VXAK01019254.1 coordinate 66,563, forward strand.
TGTGAGCAGAGTCAAGACCTTCAGCTGACACAGGGTACCATTAATCAAGACAAGAGCTCTTCCTTACTAAACTACACAAAATTCCCTGTGTTTTCTATTATTTAAAGACAAAAGAGCAACAGGGCTTTCCGATTTCACTGCATCCTGCAGAGAAGTCAGAAGCCATCTCTCCAAGGATGCTGCTGGGGAGCAAGGGGGGAAGAGAGGGCAAAGAAAACTGCAGATCTACCCTGAGGTGGGGGGGACGGGGGCAGAAGGACAGCACTGAACCAAAGCTGTTGTTTTCCTCACCTAGCAGCTGACTGCCTGGCAGGGAGGGAGCCTGGGAGACGGGGGAGACTTACATTCCTGAAGCTGAAGCAAGCAAACAAAGCACGCTATTAAAAAGCCCTACATTCTTCAGCAGGCACTCCTTTGGCTGGACTTCTATTAATAGCTCTGTGTTTACTCTTGCACAGTGAATAAATTAAGCCAATGTTAAATGCTGTGAGCTCACGGACTCACCCAGGAGAGAAGATAATTTCATCCAGTTTGCAGGAGAGCAAACTTTATCCAAGCATCAATATTTAACATGATCTGTTTGAAACTCGCATTAGTCGCAGTCTACCCATCAGATGGGATTTCATCCTGCATGCCACTCCCTGGCCTCAGTTGCAATGTTGACATTTTCTAAACATTAAACTTGCCTGAATAGATAAAATTCCAGCGGCCACAACCAGTCGCAAGATCCAGCCCTGCTCCAGAGCCGTAAGCAGGTTTGAAATGCAGTCCTGTCCCTCCAAAGACATCTCAGCTAAGTTGAAACCCCTCACGCTTTCGTCACATCCTCAGCACCATGCACCATTAACTCAAGTTCAGTCAGCCCAGACCCCAACAGAAACGCCCCACGCACAGGCTGGAGATCTTCAACCTGGAATCACGTCTGTGCTTCCTCAGTCGAGTTCACAGGCTGCGAGGCTGAAGCTGTAGTGCTAAGGGGCACAAGCATGCTTTGCTGAATTTCAAAACATGTCTAACGCAAGCGTTCCTGTTCAAAAGTTTAGAGGAACCGTAAATAGTCAGGAGTTTGCAAGCTTGTCTGAGTCTTAGCTTCAGCTAAGGAGTCCTCAACATAGAAAGGACATGGACCTGTGGGAACGGGTCCAGTGGAGAGCCACGAAGATGATCAGAGGGCTGGAGCACCTCTCCTATTAGGACAGGCTGAGAGAGCTGGGGTTGTTCAGCCTGGAGAAGAGAAGGCTCCGGGGAGACCTTAGAGCAACCTCCCAATATTGGAAGGGAGCTCCAGGAGAGCTGGGGAGGGACTCTTTGTCAGGAAGGGCAGTGACAGGACAAGGGGGAACGGTTTTAAACTGGAAGAGGGGAGGTTTAGATTAGATACCAGAAAGAAATTCTTTCCTGTGAGGGTGGGGAGACACTGGAACAGGTTGCCCAGAGAAGCTGTGGCTGCCCCATCCCTGGAGGGGTTCAAGGCCAGGCTGGATGGGGCTTGGAGCAACCTGGTCTGGTGGGAGGTGTCCCTGCCCAGGGCAGGGGGGTTGGAACTGGATGACCTTTAAGGTCCCTTCCAACTCTAACCATTCTATGATTCATTCAGTTAACTAGGAAACCAACATTCCAAGTGGCCATAGAGCAGATACGTTCCAGGAAGTGCTACTACTCTTGAGAACATATTTCTGCCTAATTTAACAAGTATTGGTCTACAGGAACTTGTATAGCAAGAAATTAAGAACTAAATTTTAGCATCAGTTACTCTGTCTAGATCTAAACCCGGCCCCCACTAGGTCATTCTGATTTGCAACAGAGTACATCAGATCAGATGTGAACCCTCAATGGATGAAGGCTCAAATTTACCACAACAATCATAACCTGTAATACCACATGCAGTCAGTACACACTTCTCCCTCAACTGATGACCACATGTGCATGTGTCTATGGAAACAAAGAACATGTTTATAACTATAAAAGAAGAGAAGAAAAAGGTTGAGGCAGCAAAGAGCGTCACAGAGTTGGCTGAGACAAGCAGTTCTGTGTTTCTTTAACAAATCGGAGCTACTATCTATATGCACAGCTGAAGGAACCTCCTCCCGGCAAGAGAAATGTCCTGGTGGCCCAGACCCTTTGCAACACCTCCAGAGAACATCTCCTCTGTCAAAAATAGCCTGGCCAAAGCATCTTCCCACCTTGGTGACTCCCAGGTAATTGAACTGCAACACATTCACAAATACTATGTGGTGGTGGTGCCCACAGAGGCTTCCCTGCCGGCGCAATCAGAGAGGGAATTAACTACCTCATTCTATGGGTGCCACTGAAACACACCTTTCCCACATAATACCAAAGTTTCTTTGGCCGAACTCACATTTTGGGCTCAAATCGTTGGTTTCTTTATCTGTTCTTTATCTGCTTGTGTGTTGCATTTGGGGTTTTTTTTGGGGGGAGAGGAAGAGTGGGATATATGTACTACAGTTTTAGAAGGAATAGTGGCAGGGTGCAGTAGGAGAGAAAAATTGCATTCCCTAACAAGTGAGTGAACTGTTTCTTTCTTAAGACCGCAGTAAATAAGACATCGGTCATAACATGCAACTTCTGAGGTTCTTCTCTACAGCACTGGGCAGCCCAACACAGAAATCCTCCTGCAAGCACTAGCCAGAGGCTGCAGGGAGGACACACAGGTATCAGCTCTGGAACCACAAGCACCCAGCTGCATCCTGCATCCAGCTCCAGCCCCGCGCCAGCTCATGGAGAAGCTGGGATTTCCCCCAGAGACCACAGGCGTGCGCTGCAGATGTGTCACTTCCACCTTCTGCCTGCACCTGACCCTGCTGCACCACAGCAGGGACCTACCTACGGCCAGGCCACCGCCAGCCCTGTGGTTAACTTCTGCCAGGCTGGACAAAGTGCCAAGCGCCTTGTTCCAGTGCAGCAGCAAGAGCAGCACCCAGTATAGCTATCTCAGATCACACCGCACCTCATAAACCCAAAACAGGTATCTTTCATGCCTCACATCGTAGCCACTTGTCGGGAGAGGACCATGTTAGGTACAGATGTGGATTCAAGGAAGCATTCCTTCCGCTAATTGACAGGCAAGCTGCCTGCAGGTAGGGGAGGACCGAAACCAGAATGGTATCTTGTGGCACCAACCTTCTCTGCAATATCAGATGAAATGTTGCAGGTGTTGCTTGGAGCCTGCACTCTCTTGCACCGCTTGTTTTCACTGTGCAAAGCCCAGGAGTTTGCAAAATCATAACTGTTTTCCACAAGGGTCCCTGCGAATGAAAAAGAAGAGAAGCACATGGCTGTTTAGGGGTCTGAGCAACACGTGGTCATTATTAGCTACTGTCAGAGTGACAGTCTGATGAAAGCCGTTTATAAAAATAAAAACTGCCATACCAAATGAAATTCTAATCCAAATAGATTCAACAAGGCCAAGTGCAAGCATGTGGGTTACAACAGTCCCAAGCACAAATACAAGCTGGGTGGAGAACAGACTGAGAACAGCCCTGAGGAGAAGGACTTGGGGGTGCTGGTTGATGAGAAGCTCAACATAAGCCAGCAATGTGGGCTTGCAGCCCAGAAAGCCAACTGTATCCTGGGCTATATCAAAAGAAGCATGGCCAGCAGACAGAGGGAGCTGATTCTCCCCCTCTACTCTCATGAGATCCTACCTGGAGTACTGCATCCAGCTCTGGAACCTCCAACAAAAGAAGGACATGGACCTGTTGAAGTGTATCTAGGTGGGGGCCACAAAAATGAACAGAGGGCTGGAGAACCTCTCCTATTAAGACAGGCTGAAAGAGTTGGGGCTGTTCGGCCTGGAGAAAAGAAGGCTCTGGGAAGACCTTAGAGCAGCCTTCCAGTACCTAAAGGGGGCCACCAGGAAAGATGGGGAGGGACTCTTTATCAGGGGATATAGCAATAGGACAAGGGGTAACAGTTTTAAACTGAAAGAGGGGAGATTTAGTTAGATATTAGGAGAAAATCTTCACTGTGAGGGTGGTGAGACACTGGCCCAGGTTGCCCAGAGAAGCTGTGGCTGCCCCATCCCTGGAGGGGTTCAAGGCCAGGCTGGATGGGGCTTTGAGCAACCTGGTCTGGTGGGAGGTGTCCCTGCCCAGGGCAGGGGGGTTGGAACTGGATGATCTTTAAGATGCCTTCCAACCCAAACCATTCTATGATTTCATGACTGTAAAAAAGTCACTTTCAGTCATCTGGACTCACTCCTGCACAGGACCTCTCTGAGCTCAAGGACAGACTAAAGCCTGCAGAAGGCAGCCCCCAGCACTTCTCACACCCATATGAACATTGTAGGAGTTATTTGCTGGTCAGCTATAATCTGCAGAAGCCTAAGCATACCTACAAGCTTCCCCCCTATTTAAAACTTGTCAGTGCACCATGAGACATTATTAGAGAGGCAAATCTGAAACTAAATCTTGTTTGCAAAGAAACCTAACACACACAATAATTTCTTGGGCCCATGATCTTACTGTCTAGGCTGTCCTGAAACATCCTCCTCTGTTCTATTACAAGCGACTCCTGGCCCACGCTCAGCAAGATTTGCACCCATTTTGCATAAAAGCAAAACTGAAGGAGTTAATCTGTATCGCTGCTGCTTCCTGGGAGACGCAAGCCTTGTCTCTGCTTCTCCTGCTCCATCCTTCTGAGAAGGGGGATCCTCCCAGAAAGGGAATGTTTCCTCCTCCCCCTTTTGCTTCCCATGGCCTGGCTGATGAGAGGGCTACTTCTGCTGTCTTCTGAGGGTACCTGCTACAAAATACTTAATGTCATGGTTCCCTTTATTTCTGTAACCTTGCATTTAAAACTCTACTCTGTTGCATGTGAGAATATAAACTACTACTGTTAACACATTCCCAAGACACGCAGAGAATATGTTGAAATATGGTCCTGACTGCATTCAAAAAAAAAAAAAAGATGCTTCCTAAATATCTCTATATAATATGTTTATATTTTTATTATATATCATAACATATATAAAATAAAAATAGAGATACCTGCTGTATGTTAAATATAAACACACAGAATATACAGAACACTAAAACTGTTCCTAAACTAAACGTTAGTCATAAAAACTACACCAAGAATTCTAAGGGGGATGTGACAAAGCCAGCAGACTTTAGAAGAGTTTGGTTTGTAAACTTGAAATTAGGGGCTCATAAATGTAGCACACCTTAGGCCCACAGCAGGTGTCAGAGGAGGAAGACCCCAGGGAAAGATGACAGGTAAAAGGTGCTAAATAGCATGAAATTTTCATCTATGGAGCCAGGACTGAGCACAGGAAAGGAAAGACACGGCATCAATAAGAACACAACCCTTTAGTTTACCACAAATTGTAAAGATTAGGGTAATGATGAAATCTAGCCTGATGGGAAGCAAGATGCCAACTTAAATACATCCCCTTTTATTTCCACAAATGCAGTCCTACACTAACAGTTATACAATAAGAGATGGGCTCCACTCCAAACACGTGTCCGTGTTGAGATTCCTGCAGGCAGGTGCCACCAGATCCTCATTTACCCACAAGTTAAGATTTGAAGGTTGGGACAACTGTTGGACCTGGAATGTTCTTTTTTTTATTTCTCCCTCTCCATTAGATTTTTTTCTTCTGTGGTGCATGTAAATTTATACCTCTTATGCAGTTCTTTCATGGAACATTTGTATAATACTATTTTGACTCTTTTGCTGTATTCTATAATTAACATTTTCAAGTAAATTTTTTTCAAAATAAATAATTTCAAAATTTCTGTGGGGTCATTTGCAAGTTTTTTTGGAACCTCCTCTTCAAACTCTTTTGTTCACAGCACCTATCTTTATATTAGCAGACCATTCCACAGGCACAAGCAATTTGGCAAAAACTGGCCAGGGCAGTTTTTCCTCCTTGCAAAGCCCTGGGGCTCTTAAACTAATCTAGGAGCTGTTTGGAACAGGCCATACTTGATAGATTTGGGTTTGCTCAATAGCTCGAGGTCCTGCCCCAGGTAAACCTCCTCAACATACAACAGTAAAAATCTAGGATAATAATGAGTTAAGAAAGATCAGTTAACAGCGTATTTTTCCCGTGATTTGCCCAGTGTAGCCCTAAGTGACCTATGGCAACAGAAGAAGGGCTGGAGAGGCACTATGACTTTAAAATGAGAGTGCTGCAAAACTTTGCACGCACGATTGCCAGCCTGCTTCTCCCCAGAAACGTTGTCCTCAACACTCAGCAACGCAGTCACAAAAGACACACGGTATCTCACTGAATATCATCAGTTATTATTTCTGTATTATATATAATACAGATTCAGTGGAACCTGTGCTTTCCTTGAATGAGCAGCTTTACAAGCACTCAATAAGATGCATTCCATACTCCTGAAACGGTGAAAAGCAGTTGGACTTAGAGGTTTCACGGACCAGCAGAAGAGCTCTAACATGAAACTATGACGTGACTCTGAGGCTGCTGAGCTGATTAACAAATTGGGGTCGTGGGGATAAGTTATTTCTGTGGAGGGTCACTTTGGAGAAGACTCTTCAACACATACTGTGTTCCACGCCCTATCGATCAGTGTGGTGATTCTCAAACACTTCATCTACTTGATGAAGCTGCAGGAAGAAAAGCAAGAATGGAGAATTGTCCCTGGCACTTCTGACTGCTCCAGGTGGAGGGAAGAGCTGCCGCCACCACCACTGCCTTTTACCTGACACCACCATTTCCTTCTGCTGAAGGACACAAGGGGGTAGGAAAGGATAGGTGGTAGAAGGGATGACACAACAAAAGCAGCTTAAAAATGTATGGGATTTCTTAAGGACACAGTTGATAATATCAACAGAGCAGATGGGCAGCTCAGATGTCTAGTCCAGCACCGCACACCCACCAAGCAGCATGACTGCCCTCCTCTCCTACCATCCTTTTTGACATCCTGATTCTTCCTTAAGAGGCCTCTTGGCTTAGCTGAGCAGTCTTCCCTCCGGCTAACGAGAGGCTCTCCATTTGATTTCAGCCTGTCCTGAATCTTGATTGATTCCTGCCACAGCATCTCAGGTATAAACGTCTTGGATGTCTCTCTCTCCACCTTTCCCCATCCCTCCCCCGAGCATGCCCGACACACGGTCTCCTTGCTCAGGCCGACTCACAGCAGACTTCTGTTTTACTTCTGTTCCCTCCATGTTTGGTTTTTCTTCTTCGTCTAAGCAGCCAAGTTTCTGGAGAAACAATTCCTAGACAGGGCTCATAGGAGGCCTGCACCCAGAAGTCCTCCAGGTGGGATTTTTTCCTAAAGCACTCGTTTTGTCTAAAAGTTCCATGGAGCACACTGAAAATAGATGTTGTCATAAAATATAATTAACACAAAGTTGGATCCAAGATAAGTGCTTGAAGCACCAGTGCCTGACAGAGCAGTACCAGCATGTATACGTGTAGATGTGGCACTTCAGGGCATACCCTAGGGGCCAAGACTGTGGAGGTCTTTCATGTGTGTATGGTTGGACTCTGTGATCTCAGAGGTCCTTTCCAACCATGAAGATTCTGTGATTCTATGTGAACTGCATGCTCGGCAGCCAAGACCCCCCGACAGCTAGTTAGTGTGCAGTCTCCTTTTAGGGTACAAGATGGGCTCAGGTGGTAGCTGTTAAAGCACAACCCAAATCTCGCCTTCTCCCTATGTCCCAGAAACATCTCACCACTTTGATGACCCTGGTATGGTCCTCCAGGAGAGGGCCATGCACCAACCACCGCAGCAGCGGGTAGGGCCTCCACAGGCATTCTGTTGGACCACTTTAGTGCTCTAACTGCTGCCCTCATGCCTCTGTCTCCTTGGAGAGAAAAAAAACAACCAAAAAAAAAAAAAACTCACACCAAAACCAACCAAACCAAACCCACACACCACATTGATATGTTTTGGGCAAGCCTTCCCCCCACCCCCTATTGTTTTGGGGTTTTTTGCCAGAACAGTCACTTTCACTTATCTGATCTTCAGATAGATGTTCCCTCTTGACAGAAAAAAAATCAGTGTTCGCTATGATATCTGGTTCTCAGAATCACCAGTTCCTTTTGAAACCTGAAACTGGTTTGCTGCTTGTTTACTTTGAGACTGGTGGTCAGGCAAAGCAAAGCGTTACCAATAACCACCTTGCACTTAAGGCACGTGAACGGGAGGCAGGAACCCTGACCTCCCTCAGATTTTCCATAGGGCCACAGGCCCATCAGGTTAACTCTCCCGGAGTTTGTTAACTCACCTGTAAAATACATGCAAGAACTTGTTCAAGACACTGCAGTACTGTGAGTTGAGGTGTGTAAACGTTCGCATGTTAGTTATTTACCAAGCAACAGGGGGGGGTTGTTTGATAGGGGTTGGTTTTGTTTTTACACTGTTTTACATTGTTTACTACATGGTTCCAGACAAGCAGAACTATTGGCAAAGTTGGCCAACAACTGATCCATGGTTTGAACAAAATGAATGATATGAAATATTGAAGTCACGGGCTATAAAGTCTTTGCTGCTCTCCCTGGTTCAATGAATATGAAATTGATAATATTCAGCACAAGAGAGGGAAAGAGCCATCTCCAAAACTCTACAGCCCAGTGATGAAGGCATGCTCCTTACAATAAAATGTCTAACTTTGATTCCAAACTCTACATAAAGCAGAGTGGGTTATGAATGCAGGTTTCTTGTGTCTCAGATGAAGGTTATATAATGAAGACAGGTACAAGGCAAGTCTTCTTTATCTGTACTGTTTATAAATGATAGCTAGATTTCCTTGGGAATCTATCCCCTTTGCTTTCAAATTAAAATGCAAGAAAGAAAATTAAATTATTTTCTTAAGCCAAACAAAAACTTTAAAACTTGCCAAAAATCAAAAATTACTGATATACTTTAAAATGCCAAGAAATTTGGAATTTCAGAATGACCAAAAATTGTGTTTATTTTTTAGGAAAAAAAAATATTATCTGCACTACCATCACTATGAGTCTGGAACATGCTTTAAAAGCTTCTGATACCAGGTACTACATGCAAGGAAGCTGCATATTCAGTCATATGCATTCATGCTACTTCTAGAACAAAAAATTACCTGAAACACCAGATTTTTCTGTGCGGATACCGTCTGCTTCTACCTATTTAACCTATACTCGCTCTCCAGTGGCATCACATATTCTATATTTCAGCAGCTTAAAAGGCTGAAATATGTTGCTAACAGCTGGAGCAGGCTCAGAACATCAAACCTTTAACCAAAATTAGCCATGGGTATTTTTTTATCATTAATGTCTTTGAAATTTGAAGACAGACTCCCAGAAATACACTTCCTGCCAGATCCAAGAAAAGCATAATAGGACACTGGATTAATATGGATCGGGTTTTTTCCTTCCATAATTCTAGAAACGTGTAACATGCACAAATGACAAAATGATGGATAAATTTCCCTGTGTTGGACTTGAATGAGCTCTTTCGCACAAGTGAACTTTAATGATGACCTGAACATTCAAGCGCCTATCGCAGCAGCATCACTGTGAGATGGCTTTAATGATAAGAGTACTAGGCCAAGACAGGCTACGGGCACACAAATAACCTCCATGAGCTTGTGCTGCTGCCTCTCTCACTGGGGAGAGTTTACCTTACCCTTTCCGCAAGATAAGGGCATGCCCTTCCACCACTAACATGCTGCAAAGGTATGAGGTTTTTTGGTGCATGCCCTGGGGAGATTTCAGAATCAAATTGTCCGTGTTGTGTCAGATTTACTCTGTAGTATTATGTAAATTATCTCTTCTGGCCTGTGCTTGGACCCCAATGGTAAAATGCTCACAGCAATGATCATGAGACTCTCGTGTGCCACAAGCTGAAGGCTGCCAAATAGATCAAATCTGAGCACCTAGAAAGGACTCCAAGCTTCTGATATGAGCAAAGGCTGGCAAGCAGTTAGAACTGTATGATGATGTCAGAAAGCAGAGCCCGTTCAATTACCAAGTCTTAAGCATTCACAGGATCGGCTATAAAAGACGAGAGCCTAGCCGGCAGGAAAAAGCAGAGGAGAAGTTAACTCCTTCATTAGGATCTAGGGGAAAAACAAACAAACAAACCACTCTGGAAAGCTTCTGAGAACTTTCTTTTTATATGTTAGTTATGCTTAAAGTGAGAGAACAAACTGTCAAGGGGCAGCTGGCCTGTTTTTACTGACAAACCCCATAGACAAACAACCACGTACAATATAATCAGTCTTGTTTGGAAGTCTCGACAGGAGATGAGTGCTTCTCTGCAGGATGAACGAGTTTAGTAACCAACTATGTCAATGAGAGTGACTCAGCATCCCATCCTCTCTCTGTGTTTCTGCGACTCTGAAACCTAATGGGGAGACTATTTATTATTTTTTTTGAGGTTCAAGAGCTACTGCCTAAGGGTACTATCTTCAAAGCTGGGTCCTTCCAGTGTTAATCTGCTAGAGCATCACAGATTGAGACACATCACTGAGACCTCCAGGACCTCAATCACTGAGCACCAAGAGTGTATACAGAATCAATGTGTGTTATCCCTCTCAGACTATCAGTTCTTTGTTTGCACAGCAAAACACAGTAAGGAGTCACGAGAGTGGCACGACAATGGCCCATAATGGGAGAGATTATAGAACATGAGTATAAATACATGAAAAAAAAAAAACAATTACACACTGTTCACTAAGTTTAAACACCCTTTCCTTCACACCTCCTTTATTTACTTGCTGTAAGTGGTAACGTCCAGGAATACAGCAGGTGCTTCACCTCTTATTTCACCACCACCCCAAAACAATCCAAATATAATTAGTGAAATTCCATATCATAATCCACTTTCTTAGGAGCAAGCCAAACTAATCCTCTGTGTTATTAGACCACAATATCATGAAATGATAAGATTTTCA
>VXAK01019256.1:0-28265 GCA_013399435.1 Arenaria interpres
GGTTTGCTTGCAAGATTTTTGTACAATTCTGTAACAGTTATGTCTCTGCGCTCCTGTCTTCTTCAGTGTCCTTCAGCTTATTGGTTTGTTACTTGGTTTTACATTTTTTAAGTGGCGTGAAATTGCGCTTTTTTTTTTTGAATCCATGTCAAGTCACACTCATGTAAAGCTGTTAGTACATAACTTTCTGCCACCTTGAGTTTTCACTGTGTCCTGTCTGAAGCATCATGCCTGTATCTGAACTGTGACTTTTGTGGTTTCAAGAACTAGAGGTAGCCCTTGGCTGATGTCTCAGTGGACCTGTGAGTTTGTATTTCAAGTTGATGGACTCAGATGTGCTTTCCTGCAGAGTAGATGTCTTTGATAGTACTTGGTGTATTTGGGGGATGAAAAGCATTTGGGCTGGAGGCACAACTTCTCAGAAGCATTGGAAGAATGCAGAGAAGTACCATTTTGCCTTGTGGTATCCATGTTTCCACAGCGATAGTAAAAGGGTTGTTTTCAAACCTGACCTTCCTGAAAGGCAGCATGGAAAGCATTGCTTCTTCACAGTGACTGAGGCAAATATATGGGATGTCTTGTGCAGTAAGTTGAAAACTTGCTCTCAGCATTGCGTAGAGCAGGAAATCATGATGTGCATCTTGTTGGAAAATAAGCAATATAATTTCTCTGTTGTCCTTCTGAACCAACTTGTATGTTATTTTTCAGACGCTTGGAAATGAAGTTAATGTGACTCTGTATTCACCACCTCTGCCAGAGTTTGATTACAGTATGGTTGTCATCTTCCTAATTGCTGTGTTTACAGTGGCACTAGGAGGCTACTGGAGTGGAGTAGCAGAACTGTAAGTTTGTTAAATGGAATTGCTTCAATTACGTGGGCTACAAATTTTGTGAAGACTGTCACTATGATCAGTGAGAAATTATGTTCTTTTAGGTTGGTAGCTAAAAAATTATAAGATCTAGGTGCAATTAGCTGTGTTGCCATGAAATGCTTGAGCACTGCAACCTTTGAAAAACCACACAGGTCTTTGAGGAACCTTGAGTAGCAGATTGTATAAGTCCCTAGAGGATAATGCAGCTCTCAGGAGGAAGAATGAGTTAACATTTCAACAAATTTCCAAATACCCTATAACTAGCATCATAATACTCCAATATCTATGACAGAAGGTAGGTATTTTAATGACACCTTTAAAATCCAGTGATCCAAGAGGTACGTACGTAGTTGCATGTAGCATCTGCGATGGCAGGGATCTGTGCAACTGCTCCATCCCAGCTGGCAGTGCAGTGCCCTGTCCCTCTGTCACTAGGAGCCCTGGGGAACGTGTTTGGGTTGTGTCTGGGTGGCTCCACACAGTTAAAGTCCAACCAGGCTTATCTGCTTCAGCTCTGTGTGTTATCTGGAGGAGCAAGAGGGCCAGGGGCAGTGGCAGCTCAGGGACCAGGCAGGGGCAAGAGGCAGCAGCAGTCCCTGCGCGGGGAAGGGGCGGGAGTGGAAGTGGGAAATGCAGGGAGAAGAGGGTTAGTAGTGGTTTCTGCCCTGTGCTTGAGGGGTGTGCGGCCTGGTGGAGTGAAGTGAAGCACACTCGATGCACAGAACTGCGTTTAGTCTGGGTTTAAACTGGATAAAGCCAGCCTTCCCGAGCACGGCAGTATTTTGCAGTATTCCCTGGGGGTCTGCGGGCGCTGAACGGGGCAGTGTGTGTTGGAACCCAGGGCTGCCCGTCCTCAGCGCTGTGCTAGGGCTTTGCTCCCCAGAACAACAGGGAGTGGATTGTATGTGATAACAGCAGGTCCCTCTTTCCCACTAGTTATGCAAATCTAGTGATTTAAAAGAGATTAAAGAAGTAGAAAGTGTGTGTGGGGTGTGTGTTTCTTTTTTTAAAGGTTGGGTCTGATTATGTTGCTTTTTTACCCTGCAGTGCCATGGGGTGTGGCTGCACTGAATGCTAAAATAACTAAATGTGCTGCTGTCTCCCATATTGAAAAATACCTAGATGTAATTATATTAAACTTGTTAAAGTGCACTTTCATAAATCTAGGCTGAGCTTTTTTTTTTTTAAAGCTGCTTATTCAAAGCATGTCCTCTGAGAAGGTGATTCATGTAACAAAGTGCCTTACTCCTGTGGGTTTTTCTCTTTTGAAGGCAGCTCTTTCTGTGCTGAATTCAGCATTTTGTAGGTAGGTCCTAGGATTCATCAGGAACGCGCTATCTGATGGGCAAGTTGCACTAGTGTCTGTACTCAAGAGTAGTAGGGCTATCTGCTCAAAGAACAAACACAACAATTTAAGTCTCTTTATTTTGCATGGTGAGGTATAAATATGGAGTACCTAGGCACAGAAATATTAGTCCCGGTGAAAATCTCCAGTTACACCCCCTCTCTTTCACTTACTCTGTAATTATGAGGTGTGAGGAATGAAGGTGTAGCTACCTTCATTCTGCTAACATGAATGGGTTTGCAGACACTTAATGTCTGTTGTTGAGGTTTTAAAACAGTGTGTAATACCCATGATTTTGATTTATCATAGTCATATTTATCAGATTGACTGCATCTAGCCCAAGAAATTCTGTAGTGAGAGAATCGGCGCTATTAGAGTTGAGCACCTCCATCCTGGAAAGGAGTTTCAGAGTATTGATATTGGACTGTTTTTCCTCACGTGGATTGGGGTTTTGGTTGGGGGTACTCCTTAAAGTCGGCAATCACCACACAATTGGAAAGGAAGGCAGTTGAGACTCTTTTCCTTATGATCTGTGCTAGGTTAGAAGTTTGTATCTTCATTGAAAAATGGAGAGGAACTCAAACAATATGCATACAATTTTTCTGTAGTTTTAAGTCTAGTACTGGTATGAAGGATTAGACTGAAAGTGCTGTCAGTCTAAAAGCTTTATAACCAAGAATTCTGGTCATAGTAAAACTTTGTCCTAATCTGTCATCTGAAGTAAATGTGTTTGTTGTTTTCTTAAAACAGTGAGAATTTGAAAGCAATAGCAAGTCCTGGGGAGAGAGAAACAAGACGGAAGAAGGAAGAAAATGTTACTTTCACGCCTGTAACAGTTATCTTGTTTGTTGTCATCTGTTGTGTCATGCTGGTCTTACTTTATTTCTTCTACAGATGGTTAGGTAAGAAACAGTGGATGATCTCATTTGACTTATTTTTCTGCTTATTTGACTCATTTGACTTATTTATCTTTTTGGGTATCGAAGTCTGAAAAGCTAGATTTCTAAGCTAAAATGAATGTAATTTTTAAAATTATTCTCTCCATGTATGAGTGGAGGGTTGAAAAGATGTAGTTGTTACTTAAAAAAGAGAGAAGCTTTCTTGTGCTCTCTTACGGAGGCTGCCTTGACAGTGCTTATTCTGAATGGCGGAATGCGGAGCAGAAGTGACTGGTAAAAAAAGTACCCGCTGTATCGGGAGGTTCCTGGGAGGTTGGCAGTGGTGACTTAGCAGTGTTTGGAGGGAAAGCTTTTATTAGGTGTTGCTGCATTGACATTGAGTTTGTGGTTGCAGTGCCCTGGTTAAAGAACCAGGTGTAATGGCATTACTGGAATGGAGTAAACTCAAGCGTACTAGCAACGCGCTAAGTTCCTGAATTAGGTGATTCCAGTAAAATACCATTTCCAAAACGTCGGTTGGGTTTTCCTTCTTCCTGCCCTCAAATTATGCAACCAGAAAACGTACCCTGTTAAAAATTACACATTTTAGTACAAACAATGTAACTTTCATTCTGAAAGCTTTGTAAATTCACTCTTTCTGAGAATTTGTTAGCAGTTAACCTCCTGCTCCTGCAAAAGAAATTTCACCGTAATGACTTCGAATTTTGTTCAGCTTCTGTTACCTTGACTCTGAGTAATGCTGCCTTTGCTAAACTTCTCCCACTAAAAGACTGATGAACCTTTTAATGTAGTCAAAAAGCTTAGATTAAAAATGTCTCCTGTTTACTCTGAGATGTTTCAGGTGAGATTTAGGAAGAAGTGAAGAAAAAGGCCTCTTAAAGGAAAAAGGAAGAGGAGTAATAAATTATTTAGGGGGAGGAAGAAATGTGAACAGTTCAAAGGAGATATGTAATAGTTTTTTTGGTAAGAAGCCTTAGTTCTGTGCACTTTGGAACAGACATATATGAAACATCTTGGAGATAAAGAAGCTGTTACCACGGTATGACATGCTGTCCCAGGGAAAAATCTGTATTTAAATAAAAACAAGCAACGAAAAAACCCCTGCTTTGATATTTCAGTACTATAGCGTGTGAATGTAAGTCCTGTTATCAGTACCTGGAGTTAAGATCAGTTCTGTACCTGCAGGACAGGGAGGGAGCGTTTCCAGCACAAAGCCAGTTGCAAAGCTGAGCTCTGTGATGGAATTCTCGTTTTGTAACAACTCGGGCATTATTAATTCTGCATTGTTGCCTCAAAACTTGAGCTTTCCCTGAACAGCCGATTTCTTAGTGACTTCGGAGGAATCTGTTGTGCAAAGCTTTTGGTTTTGCCTGTTTGGGGCTTAATGGATCGTAATGGTGTACGATCTTGGTTACAACTATAAAATCCACGAGGTATCAGAATTGCTTTCTAGCCAGACCTTTGCTACCAAAAAAATCCAAACCAAACCCCAACTAGCAAACAACTGGTTTTATTGTTTGTCCATGTTTCAGGGTGCTTACCATAAGTTAGAATACATAATAGACTATAAGTTAGAACATGGAATATAGGGCTTTTTCCTAACCAGGTGGTTCTTAACCACAGAGAAATTTTTGGAAGGGATGGGGTGGTTAGTATCTTAAAATGCACCTAAATCATCAGTCAGGTGTTAGGGATGTTGAAATTTTTAGGCATCCCTAAAGCAGACAAAGTGATTAAAGGGAAAATTTGAAATAAGGAGTATTATCAGAAATTGGGAAAGCTGGTAGCTGTAAAGTAGCACCTTGGCTTTAGCCATATCCAAATAAAAGTATGTGAAAGCAGTAACAGATGACGTATTTCTTCTTAAAGAACTTTAGAGGGGGGAAAGTGTGTTGTGTGTTGTTTTGTTTTTTTAAAAAAGTTTTTCAATTCAAAATTCAAGTCTTTGCTTGATGAGAACTCTTGTCAGGGCAGAGACACTCAGAATTCAGCACCTTCTGTAATCAGCTGAGTGCAGTCTCCAACCAGTGGCTGTATCGAGCAGTGCTGTAACTGTGAACAGTTTGTATCAAATGTACATCCTTGTTTTTGATTCAGGTTTGCTGGGTTTTTTTCTGTCGTATATCACTGATTCCCATCTTCCGTTCTTTTTATTTAGTGTATGTCATAATATCAGTCTTCTGCTTGGCATCTGCAATGAGTCTCTACAACTGTCTTGCGGCATTAATAGGAGAAATACCCTTTGGGCAGTGCAGGTACTGTACGTCTTTCAGTTCTTATAAATGTAAGGTTTCTTTTGGGTATTTCCTGGTTGCTACTCAAGGTAGTGTGAGAATACAAAATCGTTTCCTGTATGATACAGTGTGTTGCATTGTTAAAAAAAAAAATTACAAGCTCTTTGATAGATATTCAAGGCATCTGTAGCATAACCAACAGTGTGTTACCAGTGTACAGGCAGCTGCTTCTTGCTGCTCCACGTTAAATGTCCTGCAGGTCAGTATGGGAATGTCCTTGTTTTCCTCCCCTGTGTTTTCACTTTAAAAAGACCCTATGTTTAATGCAACAAATGGGTCTTTTCCCCAAAAGAACAATGCTTATAAGCTTGGAGGTCTTGGACTATGTTTATTACTTGGTGCAGGATATTAGTGCCAGGTGATCCAGTAGCCCATCAAAGGTGGAGATCAGGTAGAAGATACAGCAGGTTTTGTGTAAGCTGCAGGACGGACATCCCTTCTGTCAGTTAATATCAGTTGAAGAACTGTCCCAGAGAATTGAGTAGGCAGTAGAGACAGATACGGGCTCACAATTTTGCAATACGTACTTATTCCATTTCTAATCTTGTATTACATTTCCTAAAATTGATCTTCCTTCACCCCCCTCCCCTTTCTGGAATTGTGACATGACTGTCCCTCACAGACATGGTTCTGTTGGCATAATTGTTACATGATAGAAACGGATTAAAGAAATAAATCTGCTTGCAGCCTTCCCTGGATGTGTTCACTAGAATGAGGATTCCCATCAAAGCCCAACTTGGCTTGCTCTGTGGGGGTGTTTGTAACGCAGCCCAGAGAAGGGCTGGTGCTGCAGTTGCCAGAATGATGCCACCTGGGTCTGAATGGAACAAACGGGCACAGGAGAAGTGCTCAGGATAAGACCACCTTCTCAGCTTAAGGACCCGGCGAAGCACATAAAAGTGTTTTGGCTGTTGCAGGCTGTCTTTAATTGAGTTATTTTCTTTCAGGATTGCGTGTTGCAACAAAAGCATCGAAGTGAGGCTTATTTTTCTTGCTGTATTCTGCATAGCAGCAGCTGTCGTCTGGGCAGTGTTTCGGAATGAAGATAGGTGAGTGATGCCTTCTGACTTAAAAGAGTAATGGGAATAATTGTCATTAATGAACTTCCCATCATATAACTAATCCTGGAGCACAGCATCCTTCTGAACTCCTGTGCCGATTTCAAAAAAAGTCATGAAAGTTTTTATGAAGCTTAACAAGCATGGGAATAATAAAGAACAAAGTTATACAAATGAACTGTGTGGTAATTTGAAGTTACAAAAAATTATGAAGATGAGGAAGAACTAGCTTGATTGCTAACGATTGCCACAGAAGAAAACTAGAGCAAGAATAGCATAGGGACCATAGGGCTCACACTTCCTATGGTCCAGTGGAAGCACAGGACCACAAATACACAAATATTCTAGTACAATCCTAAGTAGCACCTTGAGTCAGACATCAAATTGGGCTTCCAGTCAAGTGAGCAATCGTGCAAGTGAACACCCAGGCCCTGTTCTGGCCTCTGTTCAACTCATCTTCTCTGTAGTTTGCTGATGAAGAACAGTTACCTATTTGTGATCACAGGCCAGTGCAAATTGACCATCTTGAAACTAGTATTTTTGTGGTTTTGGTAGCAATACTTCCTAAAAAACAATTTCTTGCCTTCTGATTCATTTTGCAATCTTGCTTTTTCCAGCAAAATCTAAAATCATAATTGTACGTGGGTTCCAGCAGTACTTTGGATAATGGGTAAAAATGTGTTCTTATTTTCAGGTGGGCTTGGATTTTGCAAGACATTTTGGGAGTTGCTTTCTGCCTGAACTTTATTAAAACACTGAAAATGCCCAACTTTAAGGTACTGTAAATTGTTTACCTGAAGAAAGTATTCTAATGCCATGAATCTCTAAGTTTAGTGTCAGTAAGTAGGTTTTCAGCACTCAAGAAATATATATTTAAGAAAAAATCTTTTCCATTTTTAATAATTATTAAAATAAATGAATTCTGTGGTAAATGTTATGCCAGAATTAAAACATGGCTAAGTGTGGTGGTGGCTGGTTCTTCCTTTTTTTTTTTTTTTTTTTTTAAAGCTGGTGGTTCAGTAACGGTGCCAGGCTCTGGCTGCGCAGGCCTTGGGAACCTGTGGTAATACTTTCTTCTTTTTTTTTGCCAGTCCTGCGTGATACTTCTAGGCCTTCTCCTTCTATACGATGTGTTTTTTGTCTTCATAACACCATTTATCACAAAGGTACGTCTGTGAATTTATCTTTAAAATAAACCCTAAAATGTTGTCTGGTCATTGGGGCAGTATTTTCATCAAACAGCGTAGCGTTCTCAGTATTCTGGACGCAGGAATGCTGGCTTCCTTCCCTTTTCCCCATTTAAGACAGCAGTGGCCTAATTTTTCATCTTGTATGGCCGTAGAGCTTAAGGCTTGTGTATGTGCCATAAATTTTGTTAAATGACTATGTTTTCAGCAATCACACGGCTGAAAGTAAGCTGTCCCCAGTTGCGTGACACCGTGATGATAAGAAATTACTGTCCTCCAGTTTTCTTCCTCCTTTTGCTTTTAACGCTCGTGTATCGGAACACGCTCTGGTGCTTTCTGGGGGGCTGGTTTGGGGCACAGCGTGAGCCATGCGCAAGGCTCCCGCCTTTTATTGTGAAGCAGAAAGCTCACGGCAGAAAAAGCTGACACGTTTTTTTTCTAAACTTCCAGCTACATCTAGTGGATTTGTTGTCTCTTTTTTAAAAATCCAGTTACGTTAGGCTGCACTACATGTTTTAATGCAAAACAATACTGTGTAATACTGTACGCTTCCAGTGCATTTCTTTTGATTTTCAGGGTTTTTCCAATCCTGAATTGCAAGATGAGGGAGGTACAAGCAGGTTTTGTAACTGTAGTATGAATGTTTTGGTATATTAAACCACTAACTTTTGAAAAATAACCTTAATTTCAGAATGGGGCAAGTATAATGGTTGAAGTTGCAGCCGGTCCTTTTGGAAACAGTGAAAAGGTATGAATAGTTGTTTCAATACGTGCAACATAAAAATACTGACACCGCGTAGCTAATTCATAGTGTGCTTTTCGGCATAACTTTCTCACAAAATATAGCCAGCTTCTGCTATTTTCTTTTAATTATTAAATACCTGTTGACTTGGGTTTGATCCTAGAATGATGGAAACTTGGTGGAAGTCCCTGCTGAACGCTCAGCTCCCCATGAGAAAGTAAGGATTGTATTTCAGATACTGGATTTTTAAGTTATTCCCTCTGAAAAGACTATTCTTTTGGGGAAAACCTGACTGTCCAAATTTCTCTTTAGGGCCTGGAAATCATTGATCAATACTCTGTAGTTAGGTTAATAATCCAGACTTGTTATTCCCGTTATATGGTTAAATATTGTTTTAGCTTTTTTTTGGTGTGTGCATATTATTTGTAAATCTGAAATTCCGGCTTACCTGTTGCCTTAAGCTTTATCCACTCTCTGTGTTGGTTTCTGGTTTTTACTTTAGGTTCTACCTATTTTGAAGTTCTGCATTAACAAGAAATTAATTAAAACTGTTTATTAATTTAAGCAAACAAAAGAAATACCCAAAACAGCAGGATGCTTTAGATTAGATTTATTGTGGGCTTCTGAAATACTGTTTTACAGTTACCTGTGGTTATTAGAGTGCCTAGACTTGAATACTCTGCATCGACACTGTGTGACATACCATTTTCATTGTTGGGTTTTGGAGACATTATTGTCCCAGGTGAGCAAATGTTTTTGGCAATTGTAACTTATGATTAAATATTTGGGGTTTGATTCTCAACTGACTTACATTAGAGTTTATTCTACAAAGCGATTTCTAAATCAAATGCAGCGGCTGGCCTTGATCTGTCAGTGCAGAATACAGCAAAAGCCACGGTATAAGAAAGCTTAGTATGTTACAGAACACGTAAAAAGTGAAGGGGTTTTGCTTTTCTGTTGCGCTGTATTGTATAAATACAAGTCCCACAGATAAATCCAGCTGTCAGTATTAATTAAATCTAATTGAAATCTCACAGAAAGCAAATATTCCCTGACTTCATAGTATTCTTGTATCCTAGACTACCTAATTAGAGGTGAGGTAACGGAAAATGCATTATCAAGTTTTTCCATCTTTCTCAGAAGAGCTGAATTTTGCCATAGTTGGAGTCTTGAGCAAATTACTGTAGTTGGGCACAAAGCAGCATCCCGTGAACAGTGTGCAGGCAAAACTGCTGATTGTTGAGACCGAGCATACTGGGTTGTTACTCTTCTCTATTAGAAAATTGAAAACGGCACAATGTAATTAGCTTGCTTTAAAAAAAACAAAACGTTTTAACGCCAAGCTCACTTGGCTCATATTCCATTATGGTTTTGATTTTCAAGACTTACCGTAAGATTTCTTAAACTGGTTCTTGGCTTTCCAGAAATGAATGGGAAGAAGATAACATACAGTAATGGAAGTTGTATTATAAATTCTTTTTATGCTGATTTGATTTGGAGGACTGAGGAGAAAAAAAAATCATGGCTAAATATTTTTTTAATCCTTTTTTTTTTTTTTTTTTTTTTCCCCCCCTTCAAGGGCTTCTGGTTGCCTATTGTCGAAGATTTGATGTTCAAACAAGTTCATCTTCTGTATACTACATTTCCTGTACAATAGGTAAATCATGTGAGATTTCAGCAATGCTGATCTTCACACTAGCTTTTTTAAAATGGCAGAACTAGATAGTTTTCTTCAGGTAAAGGCTCAATGTTGTCAAGAATCTCTTTATAATCTCTTTTTAATGTGCCTGCCCGCGTGTAAGGTGAGTATTCTTTATGGTAGTCAGTTGCTTTGAGAAAGCTTGCAAATACAGAGCAACTTACTGTCCTTATTTTCTTCAATTATATTAACAAGAAGATACTACTTTAACAAAATAATAATTCTGGCTTACTAAATGAGTGACTTAATTTAAAAATTCACCTGTTCTTGATTGTGTATATATAAATACATTTTTTTATAGCTTATGCCGTTGGTATGGTGCTGACTTTCATTGTTTTGGCATTAATGAAGATGGGACAGCCTGCCCTTCTCTATCTTGTACCGTGTACACTCATCACCAGCTCCCTTGTCGCTTGGAGGCGCAAAGAGATGAAGAAGTTTTGGAAAGGAAGCAGTTACCAGGTAGGTTGGATGCCTTGAGCATTTTGTTGTCGATTCCTTCGAGTATATGCTTCTCTAAGTACTTGGTAATGTATCGCCCACAATCGATACATTTTTTTTTTTTGCTAGTCTTCATGTTATCTTCTGGAACTAACAAGGAAAAATAGTCTTTACTCTTAGAAAATCTTAGTCTAGTAGTTGACATGGCAGAACAAAGGTTAAGGGAGATGAAATAGCTGGAAAAAGCTTGTTCTGTTTCACTTTCTTTGAAATGTGTTTTACCATTCCTCAACTATCATCTTGGTGTGGTATAACATGAGTCACCGAACTAAACGTGCAGATTCCCGTCTGCGTTAGTCCTGTATTAAGAGACAGTTTAAAAAAATTGGTGATCAGCTAGAACTTTAGAAACTTTCCCTGCATCACTGGTGTCCTGTATCTTTAGGATTATATGGGGCATTCAGCAACCAAGTAACTGGGTGGTTATAGACAACTGTTTTCTATCTCAGCGCACACCGTGTGCGGGCTACCTTGGGTATTCTGCATTTCCCCTTCGGTTATCTCTAACACAACCCAGGAATCACAGTCCTCAAAATCCCCCCAGCTCCCTGCCTGGGGACATGTGCACGTTCCCCCCAATTTGACTTGCTGCAGTACCCGGCTGTGCCGGTAGCCTGTGTGAGCTGGCATTTACCGTAAGACAGACCAGTCTCGAGGTTACTCTAAATTTTGTTTGAGACCTTAAGTCCAATATTGTTTGAATTCAGAAACTCCCACCCGTGCTGCGTTGAACTCGGCTCAGGGAATGCACAGCCTCTTGCCAGGGGCAGGTGGGTGCTGAGAAGCTGATGGTGGAAAGGAGCAGCTCCTGCTTTTTCCATTTCTGCATTGCAAGGTTTAAGTGAACCAGTGGAAGTCAGGTGGTGGTGATGCTTGTAAATGTAAAACTGCAGACACACAGTTCCTATAGGATCCTCAGCTAAACCCTACCTTTTGTTGATCTAACTAATATTCTACACCTGCCTCCGCTGGAGGCTGGCTAGGTATGAAATTAGTCAGGAGACCTCCAGCTTTAACTAGACACCCTGTCTTTTTGGCTACAAAACCAGCTCTTCTTTTATAGGTCCAGTGAATAGAAATGTTGCTCTGTAGCTCTGGATTAATTTGGCTTACTACGCATTTGTGTATAAATTGGAGACTTATTTTTTGCTATTCTCAAACAAACAGTGTGAGATCTATGAAGCCCAGTAACTCTGGGTCTCTTGGGGGGAAGAAGCTTTGCAATTCACTTTCCTCACTTGAGTTCTGAGTAAGATTGGCCCAGGTAAATCTGGCAACTCTCTTTAGCGACAAAAACTTCTTGCACTTCTCATAGCAAAACTCATACTTGGAAGAATTATGTTGCCATAGTAGTTATTTCATGTCCTTTCAACTGGTTTCTTGAAGGATTAAAACTGCTCTGAACTTCAGCTTGTTTTGAGGTCAGATGACTTCATTTCTGGCACAATTTAAAATGTTGATTTCCACCCCCACTCCACCGCCCCTGAGTTAGACTTGCCTGTGATTGAACACCTCTGCGTAACTTTACTAACTCCTCTTTTTCTATAATTTTCTGAAGAGCACTTCTATATTAACTTTTTTCCGGAGGGTGTTACTGAAGCTGCAGTCTCAGAATGCTGCAGTGTCGCCCTTTCCATGTGTTGTCCTCCCCACATAAAGCTGCACTTTGAACCATCCTTAATGAACTGACAAACAAACAGAAACCCACGCAACCCCAGGGTTGAAATCTCTGACTTTCAGTGCTCGTTCTGAGGAGGAAGGACATATGAAGGTGACAGAAGACTATTTTTTGCTCCCACCACGGTAATTTGGACCGGAGCAGAGCTGCCCCATTGACAAGGGTGACCAGACTGCTGTAGAGGTTTGCTTTGTCCTCACAGGAGCAGAGAAACCTTGCAGACTTGTTAGAGCAGAGAGTCTTGAGAATAGGGGTACAAGAGCATGTACAGTGTAGCAGGTGACTAACCTTCATGAATGCTGCTGTCTGTTTCTAGTCCATTAGGTTTTTTGAGTTCTGGGTTTTTCTGGGTGTTTTTTTTTTTTTGGTTGTTGTTGTGTATTATTTTAATAATGGAATGAATTTTATTTAGGTATCGGACTCCTCCAGGACGCCTTTGCTACAAGGTGTGATTATGGCCTTCTTTTAATGCAACTTTATTGCTTATCTTATGGTTTCCTATTTTCTTTTTTCCCCTCTGCTTCCTCTTTTAATTCTTTTTTTTTTTTTGTGTCTATCGTCCTTTTAATTTTTCTGAGTAATTCAATAGAAAAGGGTAGAAGTGAAGACAAGCTATAAATCTATTTCTGTGCTTAAGGTTTTTTTTCTCTTTCTTTAAAGGAATAAAGGAAAACTTAATATTAAGTACCAATGGGGCCATGATTCTGAAGCCTGAAGGCAGGCTTTGGATGCTTCTCTATAATTTCCCAAGTCTCTAGCAGTGTCTTCAAACATTTAGAATTGGTGTTAGTTCCTTTACTGTCACCTATATGGAAGTCCTTCACCTAACTGTTCTGTGCCACTGCATTGACATGAAAACCTGCTTAGTGCTAAACAACAACAATGGAGAGAGCAATGCAAGCTTTCAAATTTCAACTTCTTGCAGAATTTAAGCATTTAAATATAATCTTGAATTAGAGTTGGCAGTCTAAAGTTACACATCTATTTATGAGGCACAGCTTGTCTGCCCTCTGCACTGAAGAAAATTTGTGGTGAACTCTGCCTGTGTCTTAAATTCTGAACTAAAAAGTACTTTTCTCGTTAGCTTCTTTCTTCTAATAAAGGGTACTTTAAGAATTTAAGTCTCATTAAAAAGCTTTAATAATAAAGAAATTAGATACAAACCCAAGAAGGGGTTAGGAAGTGGGAGGGGTTGAGTGCAAATGAAAATCAGATGGCCAGACTGTATTTTTAGAACTTAAAATTCTTCTGTCTGCTGTGTGCACTCAAGTTCTTGGGTAGGATTGTTAAACTCCATTTTTCAGATTCTACTTTACATGTATGGGAAATACTTGACTCCCTAAGATAGCTCTGAGGTCCCATCATTCTTAGCTGGGAGCATTTCTGCTTCTGCATAATGATGCAGTCTTAAATTCTAGTTATGCCCTGTGTGCCTTTTTTTATGGAGTAGTCTTGAGCTGTAATGAGTTGCTGCACAGAAAAAAACATTTTAACTATTCACTGGAGCACAGGGATTTCTTGGGAGAGTAACAAACCTACTTTCCTACCACCAAATGGGCAGTATTGCTGCTGTGAAGCATATAATAAAGGTTTTTCTAGGTTGTCTGGATTGAATATACTCCTTGTGTGCCTGCATGGTAAACTGATTTGATACCTATTTCCCAGTTATTGATTTAATTTTAAAATACTTTTCTTTTTGTATCAGTACAGTCTATGAAATCATTTTAGTAACCTCTTAATGCAACTTTGAAGTCTTCTAGATAGAATAGTCTTGCAGCTCGTTAGAGTTGCAATTTGAAGCAGTTAGCAAGCTTTCTTATCTCTCTCTGAAATAAATGAAGAGATTTGTCATTGGCGTGTACGTAGCATGCTGTTTAGTACTGTAATTTTCAGTCACGTTCATGGAAACCTACAGCTGTGATTAATCTGCAAGTTGTTAAGAATTATGTGAATGCAACATCATCAGAGTGACTCTTGCAGGCGGGTGTGCGCAGGGGTACTCTGTTCTCTTCTACAGGTAGGAGTTTGTATTGCCATTTTTACTTTGGCTCAGGGTTCAGATGTGGGAGAAAAGCTTCTGAATCTCCTTCACTTTAAAAATGTTCCTGAGCTCTCCCCAACGTACAGCCTGATTGGTTTGGCTCTTTCGAGGCTTGAAAGAATAACTTTGTCCGAGATTTTAGCATGGTACCTTCATCTTGCTGCTGGTTGTCATAAAGATTCCTGCAGCTTCTGCTGAGGCTTTGAGACTGGGGTTGTCCTGAGAGAACCTATGACTGAGAAACACTTCTGGAAGAAGCAGCTTAATGCAATCTTACACTTTTAGAAAGGCATCTGTTGTCCCTGACTTCAAGCTGTGGGGTATCCTTCTTCTATATGGTGGAGAGATTAGAAATGGGGTTGCCTACTTTTTTTTTTTTTAACCTCGCCTTGTAACATTTATGTATATCAAAAATCCTCACTCTTTATGCTCTACAAGCCATTTTGGCTTTTAACTTAGCTTAAAAATCCGATACATTAAGCAGGGACTTTAAAATTTACATACAGGTGGTGCCTCCAGCATAAGTACGTTTTGTGCAATCTACCTTGTTGTAGGATTAAGCAGAGAATCTTTGACTTTGGGATACATTGGATTGTTGCAAATAGTGTTAACTTTTCTTTCTGGAAGCATCTTGTCAATTTAATATGGAAACATTTAAAAAAATGCTTACCAAAGCTGCCTTCTCTATGCCAGCTGTTAGATGATCCTCCCTGGGATGAAGGAAGATACGTGGAATTACTGGATGTAGTGTGGTTCTGTGGGTTTTTTGTTGTTTTTTCCTGGAAACAAATACTTCAATCCTCATTGAAAATGATGGTTTGACTTCTGTAATTGTAGGGAGTGTTTTGCTTTGGGTGACTTTTGATGTGGGGTTTTGGTCACGGTGCAGGGGAAAGTTCTAGATAGACCAAAGTGAATGCAAGATGTCATTAGCACAGGAACTTGGTATGCGCTGCCGGAATGAGCGTGTGCCATTGCTATAACTCGGTTCTTAGGTGTACTGGCAAAACTAGTGCCTGCTTTAATGCTTATTATCTTAATTCTGACACATGAAGGGAGGGGTGAGAGAGACCTTTTCTGGCTTTAGTCAGATTGATAATGTGGCCACTAGGCTCTCCTAAGCCTTACCCAAGTCCCAGTGATTTGTTTCTGCCTTGGAACTGGCATCTCAATTTACTGCACGGCATGTTGGTGCATTGGGATTGGGAAACAGCTTGTTTAAGCAAACCTGCTTCTAAGAAGATATGTTTGTATACCTTGCAATGAACCAATTCTGTTGGCATAAAAGAAGTATGGCACAGAGGTGGGTCATGGCGAGAGAAGAAGTTAACAAAACTACTCTCTTTGCCCTATATATAGAATTATACCACACTACAGCGTGTGTAACACCAGTGTGGGAGCCTGGCTTTGTGTCGCCACGGTTCCCCAGCAGGTGTTAGTAAGACAAGAAAGCAGTCGTGTCCTCATCACGTGGAAATCTGCCCAGCTCAGAACTCATGTGGTGAGCAGCCGTTTTACAGAAAGACAGGGAGCGTTTTTATTCCTGGGCAGGATATGCCACTGTGCAATAACGCGTGTAGGGTCTTCTTCCTTTTAATGCTGGACGCGTTGTGCCCTTGTCCTAATAATCCTGCCGCGCTGGCCATATAAGCTCCTTGACACGTTCTGGTTTTCAGCATTAGTTTTACTACTTCTGCTATCTCCTTCTCTGGTTGTCAGCTATCAAAACTGTCCAGTCCTTGGCCTCTTGCTAAATATGTTTAATCCTGAAGCCTGATGGGTCTCAGTTTGTCATGCTAACAAATGTGTGTATTACCTGTGTAATTTATTCAATGCCTTGTCCCAGGAAGGAGACCAGAGCCTTTATTGCCCTCTAGCAATACAGCAGTGGATGGGGAAACAGGGTGCTTTTTAGTCACAAGTACGATGTTGTCTTGTGTTATTCAGGTGACCTAATCGGTTACATTAATTGGAAAGTATAATCAGTCAAATAATCTGGTTTAGATTCTCTTCTGTTGCAGGACTTTACAATTCTATTTCCTTTATCCTTTTTAAAATAAAAGGAAAATTTACAAAGAAATGCTGCCAATAGTTAGTTTTTACTAGCTGTAATAAAGCCAGTCTTTACAGTCATGAACAGGGAAAGGTACTCTTTTCTATTCAAGCTATTGCTTGCTACCTGTAAATGTTAGGCAGGTTCTGCAAACCTGCTTATTTCCAGTTCTGCAAACCATGTCTTTGAAAAATTTCCTGAATCCAATTAGGTTTTTTTGTTCTCTGTATGTAATAATTGAGACACTTTTGAGTCATAAGTTTAACTTCTTCAAGAGGACTTGGATCCTTGGCAGGAGAACGTTTTTGTAGTGGAAAGCATTAGCTAAGAGAGCTTTGATTATTGGCTTGAAAACTTTTCTATCTATGGAGGACTTCCTATCTGTATGTTGCTAAAATGCACTCTAATACATGTTTAATTATATTTCTCTTAGCTAACAAATACTTTGGACCAATGTGGGAAAATCATTATTTCTTTATAACGAGCTCTCTCTCTTTTCTTCTTCTTTTTCTTTTTCTTTTTTATTTTTTACATTTAGATGATGGAACACCTGGATTATACAGGAAATGAAGAAAGCACAGCATCCGCCAGTGAACAGCCTGGAGGACAATAACATGTAGGATCCTGATTTAAAATAGTATTCACGTTTTCTACAGAAGAATTACAGCAAATTTGGTGAAGTTTTACAATAGAGTATTTCCTACTCTGTGTAAAAGAATTTTTTTACTCCTGCACCTATATTTTTATGGAAAATATTGTTAATTACATAAAAGTAATCAAAATAGACTTGCATTTTATAGCCAAATCATAGCTAGTAAAACCGTGCCTTATTTTGATTTAAATAAAAGGATATTTTCTATGCAATTTTCCAAATGTGTTTCTATACAGTATATTTTTATAAAAGTTGCTTGCCCGTATCAGTTTGATGCATTAAGTGTTTTCTTAATTTTGATTAAGACTAGTCAAGTTTCATTAAAAAAAAAAAGGTACAGTACCTTCATAGGATTCCTTTCCAGATTTTGAACGCAAAGATTGATAGTAATGCAACTATAGCAACTGAAGAATGAAACTATAGTTCCATTACTACAAAAATAAATAAACTGTGTGTATGTTACTCTATGTACATTGTAAGCCATAAAGCAGATAACAGGGCAAATTTAGCTTGGGGTTGTGAACTTTCTTTCCCCCCCCACTGTAGTATAACTGGCTTATGCCTTAACTGTGAAAATTGTTGAGCTTTGATGCAAGTCTTTGGATTATATACATGGCCAGCCATTTCCAGAAAAATAAAAGGGGGGAGGTACTTACACAGCGGTCCTGGAAACTTTGGTGCAGCTCCTGGAATAGTTGACAAACGACAGTGTGAAAGGCAAGAGGGTTTTTGCTCAAGAAGTGCTATCTGGGGAGGGTGGGGAAATGTTAACTCTGGCCTGGTTCTTCTCCAGCCCATTGAGACTAGGTCTATATTTGCGGTCTTCGTTTGGCTGTGGATCAGTTCAAAGGGATGGAGGAAGACAGGACAGATTTCTTTAGCTTTTGCATCTACAGCACACTTTTTTTTTTTAAAACTATTTTTGAAATTCTTTGCAATTGATAGACAAAACAACAGGTTTGAATAGTGCTAGTAGTGCCTGTGTTAGTTAAGGCCAATGCATGTGTTTAACTTGTTTAATATTAATTTGTTTTAGCTTTTAAAGACTTGAAAAAGGAGAAATAGGTTAAATCATTAGTTTGCATTTAGAAGAGTTTGAGTTTGTTTGACACTATCTTTTTTCTGGAAACTGCAAATCGAGGGGGATTAGGCATAGAAAATGTGTATAGCTGTAATGCTAACACTTTACACCAAAGAAAATTGGAGAAGGCAACAACAGGAAACCACTGAGTTCACTTAGTGCTAGTGTCAGGTAGCGGTTAAAACATTTTTGCTATTCTTTAAATGAATGTCATTCCTATAGCCAGTACAAGTTCAAGAGAACAACCGACTAACACGTGCTGGGCAACGGCAATGCAGGCTTTCCTGCAGTGCCTCAGCTGAGTGCTTCGGTGGCCGTCTGAAGGTCACCTCTAGACATTCTTCGTTACTTTGAGGCGTGTCGGCTCAGGAAAACTTATCCAGATTAAATCTAGTTTAGCTAGATTTACTTTGGAAGTATGCTGATTAAGACAATTGTAAATCTATATTGGCAGTTAACAAAGCCTTACTGCAAATTTGCCGCTTTACATAATTTTTATCAAGTTTAAACTTTTGTTCACAAGAGTCGGAAGCGGGCAGATTTACAGCCCGAGTATCAGTTGTTGCCATTCACAGGGATTGCCCGTGGTGCCAGTTGATATGGGTCAGATAACCACCTTGTTTGCAACTTCCCTAGGAAAACAGAAACTAACAAACAGTTTTCATACCTTAGTAGTTGCCACTCTTGACTTTCTTGACCTATGCTTGAACTGACAGCCGCAGAGCAAAATGATCTTGTGCACCATCTTCAATTTTTATTTCACTGGCACTTAATAATAAATTACAGCATACCTCAGGGTTCCAGTAGCAGACTGAAAACTTTGCTTCTGATATGTTGTCATGCTCTTTGACAAGCCCAGTATCTGCCAAAGTTAAATGGTTATGAAGAGCTTCTGAAAATTCCTGAGAGATAAAGAAGTCATAACTCGTTCAAAATCACACACTACTAGAAGCCCTCAGGAGCTTCACAGATCTATGGAATATGACTACTTTTTCTCTTTGAAATCTTCTGCATGGAGGATTTATTAAATTTTCAGCTATAAATGATAATGGAATTAGTATAAATAAGGAAGACCTTTGGCAACATAAGTGTATTTAGCAGCTGGCTGCGGAAACTCTGTCTTGTTCTGTGCCTAATGATGCTCCATGCCTGATCACGCCTGAAGTTTCACACACATGTGCTGCAGTTTATTGGGATGTAAACTAACTTTTTTCTTTCAAATGCTTAGGTGCTTTGTTTACAAAAATTAAGAATGGAGTTTAAAATTTTATATAAATAGGTTAGTATTGACTACTGAAATGAGGTTTTTATAAGTTCAATAGAACTGATTGCAACACTTGTAGCAATTTTGAATGTGTTTAATAATAAATTTGGTTGGGCTAAACACTATGTTAAAAGCCCTTTCAGTCCAACTTTAATATAAAATTCTTACTACCTTTTCATTGTATGTTTACTGACAACAGCCCCCTTCCTTATGACTTTTTAAGTTATCAGTTTAAGAATGTTATTAATAAATGTTACTTGGGAAAAAATAGTTGAGTAATTGCTTTTTTCTGATTTGTCTTTTTCTTACTGTGAATGTTCCTGACAAAACACTTAACACTTGGTAATACCAAGTAAATAAAAAATTCACTATATACCCCCATAAAGCTGTAGTTGTAGTTTTTATCTATCCCACCTGATGTATCAAAGTTATGATTCTGTTTGTGAATACCTGTGTGGTAGATTTGGTGGATTCCTTTTCTTTTTCTTTCCTGCCCCGGGTTGGAGGGGAGAGCTGAAGTCTGTGAATTGAGCTTGTTGCACAGCTGTTAGTCACAGGGCTCTGTGAAAGCATACCTGACACACAGGGAGTTAGAAATCTAACACCTGCAAACTTCTCGATGGTGACAAGTTTACTTACATTTGGCCTAGGAAATAGCGCCGCAGAAGCATTGTTCACCTGAAGGTACTTAGCCTTAGACATGAAGGGCAAGAAAAAGCCAAGCTTCAGTCTTGAAACCCAGGCTGGGTTGGAAATGTTGGCAGGAGAAAAAAAAAACACCGCTGAACTTGAATGCACTTGATATGTGATCCTTGAGACATCCCTAGAACCCTCTGTGTGTTTGTATTTAGCATGTTTTTAAGTATTTTAAGCCTCTTCTGCTCATACACTGGAGATGCCAGTAGCATTGAGTCACAGTAATTGAGTACTTAACTGGGGAAAAAAACTCTCCAAAATGCTCTTTGAATTTACTAATATTAAAAAGTAGAGAAGTTAGGAGGAACAGACACAGCTGCAATCAGCAGAGTTGTTTTTCACTGTCTATTCCCCGTACATTCCATTGTTAAGGCTGGTAGATTTGACACTTCAGCAAAACTGCAGATCTCGGATTGCAAGCAGGAGAGGCATTTTCTTCCAAGGAAGAGGGTTACCATTATTAGTTACCAAGTTCTTGCCTGTTTAGACTGGTCCAATCTTTACCATGCAGTTCCACTTAGACATAAGAAAAAGCTTTTCACTGTGAGTGTGGTCAAACACTGGGGCAGGTTTCCCAGAGAGGTTGTGGAGTCTCCATCCTTAGATATTCAAAATACAAGGCCTGGCAGCCTGCTCTGAGCAGGGGGGGCAATCTACAGAGGAGCATTCCAACTCTACTGATCGGATTATTAAGGAATTTTTCTGCTCATTTTCCAGCTTGAATAATCTGCAATATATTTTTTCTTCATAGAAAAACTCAGATTTTTATCACCACAACACGGGTTTGATTTTTCACTTCAAATAATTTACTTCCAGTAAACTGTTAGATTTAAGTACATTTAAAAGTTGTCTTTGGAGTTGTAATACTTTCAGAAGCTAAAGCACTGGATTTTCAAGTAGCCTATATAGCACATTTTAGCATGTAAATGATTTATCTTTCTAATTTTTGAGGAAAGGAGGAGGAGAGCAACTCAGGCTGTTATCCCTTTTGTCAGAAGTGAGTGATCAAAGTTCAAGGCTTTGTGTTCTTGAAAGAAGCTGATGATGGAGGCTCAGGTATCTCTGGAATCCCTCTTATTTATAAAGAATGCGCAAGATCCTGTTTCCCTGAGCACCGAGGGCATCAAATAGCTGAGAATAGGTTTTTTGCTTGCAGCTCAAAGACCTTTTAACCAAGAAAGTGTTTAGATCAAAGAGTTTTTCTCAGGAGTACACTCACAGGTATTCTGCTGCCTGGTTTTCTGTTCCCTCTCCTTGCTCCTGCGCATACTTGCCTCCTTTCTTTCCTCTTTTTCTCTTCAGGGAAATGCCAGCATGTTTTGAAGTGTCTTTGCACATTACTTTTTCTTGGACAATAATATGTGCCTCTGTTCCTGTATGGAGACCAGCATTTATGAGGAGGTTAAATCTTTTGAACTCAAGACAAATGCAGCAGCCATAACCACCAGCTCAATCCACCAGTAACAATAGCTTATCTTCTGCACATCATTATGTTATGGTCCCGCTGACTTTCAGGGGTTGTATTAATGTTGGTACAACAGCCTGGCTTACATTTGAAAAACAAAAAAAGGACTTTTTTTTACAGTTTTATCAGAGGCTGAAATGTGCTCGTGCTGGCTCTCCCGTGTTTTGCAGACAGGCTACTGGATTATATCAACTTCTGTCCTGTACAGGCCTGGGAATACAAGGAAATACAACAGGTATCAGTACGTTTAAAAGTTCAACATTAACTCAGTTACTTCAATTTCAAGCTTTGTTGTGTTGATGTGTCCTTATCAAAGCTGCAAGAAAAGTGGGATCCTTTAATTAGGTAATGGAGACTATGCTGGGAAATTGATCCATCCTCGTGGACTTAAGGCAACTCACTGTAGAAAATTAGCAAACAGGTGTTTCTCTGGTAGGTGAGTATTTCTGTGTAAGTGAGCATCTCTCTGGTAGCAGATTTCAAAAATAAATTCTAAAAGTAAATTTACATTATAGTGACAATGGAAAAAGCAAGTGCATGCCCATTGATACCTTTTTCTCTATCAAATGGATCAGCAAGCCTCTGCAGGACAAAATGACATTCTTGTCAGGGTCACTTTCGAATAAGAATTCGAAGTTGGACAATTGAGTCCAGCCCTGTATAGGCTTTTACTTTTTGGTTATGAGATACCTATCCCTGGATTTTAAAAAAATCATTCAAGAAACAGAGCTCCGTAAGGATACCTGTGACCTTGTCTCCAACCTCTAAAATTCAGGAAGCAGCCGGTTTGACCTGCTGCCCTGTTCTCGCAAAGCAGTTTGGTAGGACTGTGGCACTGGGCTGGCGTTGCCGCCTGCTGCTGCCCCGAGAAGCAGCACCTCTGGCCGCTGCTACTGCTTTCCTCGCCCCTTCGGGCAGCGCAGTCTCGGATGGAGACGCTGCACCGCTGCTTCTTGCACACGGAGCACCTCCACGCAAAGGCCACCTCGCCGCCTGTCCGCCGTGCCCCAGCTCTGCCGATAACAAGCTAAAACTCAGAACAAGAATTTGTGAGCCCCAAGACGGCAGCGGGAACAACTTTCACAGGGAAGCTTTAAAAATCCTATAAAAGTTATGGGGGGAGAAAGTTCAGAAGAACAAAACTGACATAAAGTCGTTTTAGTTATTTTTTAACGGCTGGCACTGATAAAATCTTGCAAAGGGTCACCATTATGGTGCAAATATCCCCATCCTGTTCCTGGCAGCTACTGCTTTTACTCATGTAAGTGGAGACACGTGGAGGCACACCCTTGGCAGTTTTGTGCTCTCAAACACAGTTTTCTGAGCGGTAAGTAATGTATCATGTTCCCAAATACAGGATATGCTTACATTATACTTTAGATGATGGGCAGGGTAACGTATCTTTTTTTGTACACTCAGAGCACGACGAAGGAAAAAAATGCACATTCAGAACTAGTGGGTGCGCTCAACGTAGTTCAGTAACTTGAATGTCCCTGTTAATATGGAATAGTTTTAATGCCGATTTTAAAACTGGAAAACCCACACTCTCATTTACCTAATTTGGATGTGACAAGCCACTCCGTAAAGCCGAGCCCGAGTTACTGGTTTTGCACTCTGAGCTTGGCGTGTTGGTCATCAGGCACTGACGTCGCCATCAGAAAGCCCCTCTGCAACCCCTTCCTAGGGGTGGTGTCACCAGAAAAACACGGAAGCGCTGAAGAACTGAGAAGCCCCCGCACGGCCTTCCCTGCATCTGCGCTGCAAAGCAACGGGCTGAGTTTGTGTTACACTCTAGCCCCATTTAACACCGAAATGTGGTAAAAACACCCTTGTGTTGTTGTGATGGGTCTCACGGTTAGAGGGGAGCTGAACTGCATCGGTGGCCTTCAGGTAATACCAAATCAGCTCTTATCTCTAAAGGCATGCTACCTCCATGTCCCCTCTTTGTAATTACTTCATACGATAAGATGTCAATGCTACTTTTGCCAATTTTAATACGTGAGCAGTTCTGTTCCTTTAAATACATACATTGCTTGTGAGATTGGAGTCTAAATCAGTTGCAGGGTATAATTTATGACTGTTAAATATGCAAAATTAACTTTTTGTATGTTATTATTCTCCTGATACATCTTGGATTTACCCTAGATTTTATGACCTATTTCTTGAACGCACAGCGAAGGCACTTGTTTCCTGTGAAGGGAATACATCCTCTCAGCCGTTACAGGTAACACGTTGCTCAGACTAGCTGCTTTTGGGTTTTGAAGAACCTCATTATACTGCAAAAAGATTACTCAACATTTGGGATTTCTTTAGAAGAAGATGTATAACTGGTGTATACTGCGAACCAACAAAGTAACCAAAATTTCTAAACAGTTTAAAAACTGTGAAGTCACGCATTTTTTGAGTTTTATTTTCCCTGGCTTCAAGGGAAACAAGCCTCCTCCTTCTAGGTTGTATTTCCTGTATGTTGTGATTAACGGCAATAAGCCACGTCTACCTCATCCCATTTTGAAATAGCATATTTTGAATTGCTGAAAACTATTGTGTTTTTAAGGTTATTCAGTGTATTATCTGAGAGATATTTTGCAAAATATTTTCACAAAAGCTCGGCAACTCCAGCCCTAGAAAAACCCTTCACAAATAATGGAGGGGACTCAGATCCCGTTAACCTGCGCCATTGTACACTTTTTGCCTTATTTGACAAATTTTAAACTTTCACGTGGAGAAAATAAGTACCTTCATTGTTCAGGAGTAGCAGTCAGAATGTAAACTGGTGAGTTGCCACTGTAGCTGGAGCTAGACAGCTGATGTCCCTAGATATATCAGAAACGGAAAAAACCCTGTGGCCAAAAAAAAAAAGGTTTTGGGAGAATTTAGCCCTGTTAAAAGAATAAGAAAAATGAATCAATAATACCTCTTTTCTGCCACAGATGACTTTGGTAAGGGACAAAAATGCTTTCCACACAGAATCTGTTTGACCTCAAGTAGGATATTAACTAGATCTCCTTATCAGTTGGCATGTGCATCTGATTTAACTGTATGAACTCCAGCATGTATTTTTAACAACTTTAAAAGAATGGCTGCAGAGTAAGAGAGCGTATTCCCGATAAAACAAACAAAAAAATCAAAACCAGATTACTTTTATTTAATAGTAACTCATTTAATTTCTTATGAAGAGGAATGCTGTATTTTCTTCCTGGGCATGAGTCAGTATTTCATTTACATGAGGGTGAGTGAGCAATCGAACAGCCTCATCCTTGCTACTGGATATTGAAATACTGAGGTAAGGGCTTCCTTAGAGAGGTTTCTTACCATCCTTTAGCGATTATTGCAGTGAGATCAAGTTACAGCTGGTTTAATGCAATGTAAAACCTAGTGAGGTTGACACCACAAATTTTACTAGTTGTGGTGATGATTACATAACAAATAAAGTTAAGATAAAGTGCCAGTGACAGACTGATAGTTTGGTTTGAGATATAAAAATGAGATAGAGGAACCACAGAGCAAAGGAGTTTTGTTTAAACCAGTTCTATCCCATTTTAGATAACCAAAGCTTGCTTCAGGTTTAAGGTCCTTAAATGCAATAAGGTATAAAATAATGCTTCATTATTTCCTTCTAATTCACAGCTGACAGTTGTTGATATGGAAGAAGGTATCTGAGGAATTCTGAGCTGACTATTGGTGTGGTTGGAAGGTAACACCATCCTACTGCTCAGCCCTCTCAGGCTGAGGTACAGGGATGAAAACCAGATTTAACATCTGAATGTAGAAGAATTCACTCTTTTTGGATGACTAAGCTGCTAGCTTAGGGTCAAATTATGTCATGTTCTGTGTGGCTGATCAACGTAATAAAAGCACATAAGGTGACTTCCTTATGCCATGTGCCATCACTGCCAAGTCACGGGGATGTATTTCACTGTGGTGCTGTGTCCTGCCTCCCCCCCCCGCCTTCACAACACTCTGGAAGCTGACGCTCCCCAGACAGAGTGAGGCAGAGAGGATGTTGATGACTCATTTTCCCTTCATTTTCTTCACAGGCTGTTCCTGTGAAACAACGGGCTGTCTCTCCATCTAAGCTTATCACAGTTTAACTCTCAAGCAATTTGATGTCAATCTCTACAGTTTTGCAGGATCAACAGGAAAAAAGGCATGGAAAGTTCCTCACCTCAAGCATGTTCTCCTAAAACAATAGCTTGTACCAGAGAAGTCTCATGCCCAGGCTGGCCTCCAGCTACTTTCTCCTAGTTCCCTTGCTCCTTCTAGCTCTTGTAATTACAAATACAGAAGTTAGAGGCCAACATGATAATCATAAGAATCAAGCCAGTATCGCCCAAATATTGCTGTGAGATGAGATGAAGGACCTAGTCATAGAACTTTTGCTGTCATGGTTTGGGTTCATTAGCTTAATGTGGGATGTGAGAAGGTTTAGATTAATTAATTACAAAAGTAAAAGAGGAAGGAAAGAAGCAGGAATGCGGTAGTTTGTCCAAAATGCGTTATAGCGTTAGCTGAAGAATTCAGAAATCCCCCATTTTCTCTGCTTTCCTTTGGAAAGTTCTTGAACCACCTCCAGAAAATTTTACTGGGCTTCCACTGCTCCTTCTGTTCCTGCTCCCTAAGCCAAGAACTAGTACTAGCACATGGGAATCTGGGTGGGAAAAAGTAGCTGCGGATCAGCAGGCTTGGGATTTATCCTGCAGTAAGTGAATTTTGCCGTTTACTCGTGAGATCTTGTACTCAAAACTAATTTAAGTTTTTCCTGGAAACGCCTGATTTTCCTATTCTATGGAAATTCAGAGTCCTAAGAGCCTAATTTTCATACCTATGTAAGAGCGCAAGTTCTTCTGAAGTTAAGTAAAAACAAGCATTAGGAGCTCCCCTGCAGCTGAGGAACTCCCCTGCAGCTGAGGAACTCCCCGCAGCAACGCCCTGATGTAGAGCTGAATGCCCACTGAATGTCTTCTCAAATTTGCGCCTATTGTTTGCAGTAAACGGGTTCTGCTACCAGAATTTACTACTGGACTTGCCCTGCTAAATGGCTGTTAATGTGAGGACTTTTTTGTTTCTCCTTATCTACAGTTCAGTTTAAACCAGCAGCTTTCAATTTTGCTGGTTTTTTTTTTTTTAATAGTTGATTTTTGATCGTCCCTTTCTAATCACTGAAGTGGGTCTAGTCAATTTGGTAATGTACCAAGCCTCAGACTCTCCACCGTTTCTGTCATGCCCAAGACTATGTGGGATATTGCTGCAATGCTGGATTTTTGCAGCAAAGGGAGACGGATGATACCGGATCCAACACGTCACAACAGCACAGACAACTGATAAGGCCTGCCAACGAGAATCCAAGTTTTCAAATTAATTTGAACGTTCTGATTGAGTTTATACAAAAATCTCACTCTTTTATGGCTATAGTATTTTAGCAATAGTACCAGGACCTTTGAGCCTGATTTAGCTCACTTTTGAACCATGTTTTTACTGCAAAGGAAACACCGAGCCCATGTCTTAAGTAAAAAGTAATGGCATAGCGGTAGTATTAAGTGTACATTTTAGAGATTTTTCCAGGATTTTTTAAAAAATATATTTAGGGAACACCGATCATTTGAGCCAAAGTTAATGACTCTTTCTTCCCTTAGAAATGCAGTTTATTCTAGCACACAGTTTGTTGCGAAAGATAGGCACCAAAACGTGGAATGGGAATTACTGTACGAGGCTTTTTATTAGCGATACTGATTCTCAAGTTTCACTGGCAAAAGCAGCCAAGGTCCCTGCCCTGGGCAGTGCCTAATCTAAACCGGGAACAGAGTTGATTGAAGTGGACGAAATGCATCCTCCTTTCTCTCTCCACAATGAACTTTCCTCCAGTTCTCCTCAGACCGGGGTACAAAATGCGCCTGAGACAGTGCTAATGGCGGCACTTCCATGCAGGAGCACGACCAGCGAGGAAAGCTCAAACGAAAGAATGCTGTTCCCTGTTGTGTAGCTCAGGAAACGAATAACGCCGGGTTCCTTTCAGGAGGCACCATCTCCCCGCCATTTACCAGCGCGGGGTGCACCGACCACCCGCTCTGAGGCGACATTTCCCGGCCGGGGCGGGGGAGCCCCGGCCCCTTCGCCCTCACTGCGGCAGCGCCTCAGGGCCCGACGCTCGGGCTGGTGTCTCCGCGGAGAGACGGGGCCTCCCTCTTCGAACCGCGCGTTTCCAGTCAGACTGGTCTCTGCCCCCGTTTTTAACGTCCCTTCGGCCTTTACCTCACCAACAGCGCACGGGGGGCACGGCCGGCCGCCCTCCGGCCGCCATTTCGGGACCCCACTCGGGGGTTCCCTCCTTTCCCCCCTTCGCGTGTGGGGAGGCCGACGCTGACTCCCCTCGCCCCCCTCCCCTCCTCTCCTCTCCTCTCCTCACCGCCCGTCCCGCCCCTGCCCTGAGGGGGGACCTGGGCGGGCGGGAGCGGGCAGCGGCCTCCCCCTCCTCCCGGGGGCGGTGCGCGCTGACGCGGCAGCGCCGCGGCTCTCCGCCGGTCGAGTCGCACAATTATGAGAAAGAGCCGCCGGGCCGAGGCCGCCGCCAGCGCTGGGTCCCGGTGCGGAGTCGAGCTAGCGCTGTCCTCCGCGCCCCGCTCTTCTCTTCTTCCCCGGAGCGTTGT
Organism: Arenaria interpres; assembly: GCA_013399435.1. NCBI lineage: Eukaryota > Metazoa > Chordata > Aves > Charadriiformes > Scolopacidae > Arenaria > Arenaria interpres. The sequence continues at coordinate 28,172 of VXAK01019256.1, forward strand.
CCTCGCCCGGCTTCTCCCCACCCAGCCCTCCGCTGCCGCCGAGCTCAGCCCCGATAGATGGAGACAGGCCCCGCCACCGCCGACGCCGAACCAC
>VXAK01019256.1:28360-66455 GCA_013399435.1 Arenaria interpres
GCCCGCCCATGACCCTGTTGTGGACTTCGCTGACTAAAAAACGCACAGATTTGCTTTATAGATTTGTAAAGTGGTGGTGGGTCAGCAGGTTTTGGTTTTTGGTTTTTTTTTTTTGTGTGTGGCGATGTGAACGTTATTTCGCCCCGCGCTGTTGAACAGGGGTTCTGCCGGATGTCGAACGCAGGACATTTTGTGCAGGTTTTCATTTTTGCTAAACGCGCTCCCGCGGCTCTTCAGCAGTTTTGGTGAACTGCTGGACGGTGTCCAACGTTAAATCAGGAATTATTCTAAAGAGTGAGTCGTTCAGTGTGACAATTCCGGGAGTTCAGTCTTCTTCCTTTTTTTTTTTTTTTTTAATGTGACTGTGTGGGTGAGATAAGTGTCTGCTGGATCATCCCTCATACCTTCTGGTATAAGGCCATTCTTGACTTTGCTATTTGAAGTGGGGGGAAAAAACCCCACCTTTGTTCATGTGGAACTGTTTAGGCTGGTTTTGGTCGGTTTGTACCTTAGTTTCCTATGTTTTACTTTGATTATTTTTATTTTTTTTTTGCTTGCTTGAGCTCAAGAATGGAAGGGTAATTTTCACTTGTCTTACAAAGGCACCTTGAAACATCACCTTGCATTTAACAGTTATCTCACTTATGTTTAAAGATACTCTATCAGATCGTTTAAAGAACTCTATCAGATCGCCTACCTCCCCACGTGGATTATCTTGGAGAGAGGTACTCTATTGTGTTTTAAACTTTCGCTGCTTGTCCATTGAGGCTCTGTGTAACTCTAGTCTTTGTGCCTTACCTTTTTGTCTTATCGCATCAGCCCTGCTTTCTCTGCTCTGCTGGTGATAGGCTGCAGCATCCAAACTCCTCTCTTTTTCTCATAGTTATCTTTACCACTTGCTGTGCTTCCCTTTCCTGGAAGATTTTGTACCAACACCCAAACTTTTCCTGCTTCTCTTTCGTGCCCCTTCGTGAGATGCATTTCTATTAACTGTTCATTCCGCGTGGCCAGTCATGACGGGTGGCTATTTTCTAAAAAAAAAAATAAAAAAATAATCCCAATATTATTTGGAACTTAAATAATTGATACTGACACAATAGGGTTTGGCCATATTGGTCTGTTGATTTTACATCAATAATGTTGAAAATGAATCTCTAAGAGGACTCATCAAAAAGTGTGTGTGAAGACAGAGATGTGTTTGTAGCATATACTTTGTGTGCTTGACAGGATTTTGCATAATAAGTTCAATTTCTTTCCCAGAAAGACTCCGATTAGCCTAATTAGGAATTTAATACATAGTTATACTAGCAGTAACACTTTTACTGATACTGTCAGCATATTGTCTGAAATAAGACCAAATTTGAAGTCCCAGTCTTTAAAGATATGGGGTTGGATTTTAAAATTGTGGCTTATGCTTTGAAAAGTTAAGACAATGAAATGATACTTCTCATGACAATGTATTTAACCTGAAAAATGTATTTTTGTCTCTTTTTTTTTTTTGACAGATACTTATTTCTTTTGGAATGCCTCATTTCCTTTAACCGTGTCTACTTTGGCTAAAATATTTGCGTGCCACATTAATTTGCTGAAACAAGTCATATTAGCTCTGGTTTTTGTCCCACTTTTTTAAAGGCAAACTGACAGTAAAATCAATATGTATATTTTCCAGAATTGAAGTTTGTCTTTCAGCTCATGTTTCTTGTTTCTAATGTGAATAATTCTATCTTGGTACATTTTAGCTTCACTGGGTGAAATTCTGGCAGCTGGCTTTTCAGCAGATAAATTACTGAGTAATCTCACTCTGTGTGTGTATTTGGATAAGCTACTTACATGATTATTAAAGAAAATGTCACTACTGATACTGACAAGTAATGGTGGCCTCTGACAAATAAGTCTATATGCTTCATTATTTCTGCAAAAAAAAAGTCAGCGACACTGACTTGACCTGTGGTAAAACTTGAACAGTTTGTTGCGTGCTTTCTTCATGTGTCCTGCCCTGAAAGTCAGCAATCTTGTTACTGTCCTGTGTTTGTTTTAATCCCATCTATTTTGTTGACAGAATGAGAATGTACTGGTAATGGTGTCATGTTAATACATTGTGATACGACCCATAACGAAAATGGTCTAATTAATCCTTGGTTTCTGTTATTTTTATTACTATAAGCTTAGCTTAGCTTTTACTTGAATTGTGGATGTTTTTGTATTTCAAGTAATAGAAAGCTAATCTAACAAAAGAACAGAAAAAGTAAACCCCCAAAACCTTTGTATTGGCAAGCTTCACTTCCTGACCTGGCTCAGCACAGGCATCAGTGCTGCTGCGCAAGAGAGGAGGTAGGATGTACAGGAGGTGACTTGTCTTTTTGGTAGCAGCCAGTCCTTAAACCAGCATCTCCTGGCACACCGAACCACTGCATCTAACCAGCTGGGACCACAGACCCGAGCAGCAGTGTTGCAGAGACCAGGCTCCATCACAGCCATTGCACTGATGGAGAGAATGTTATTTTTTTTGAGGAGAGGTGAGGGGTTTTTTTAGCCTTCTTTACACCTATATTTTGCTTAGCACGTAAAGCGGAGATGAGCTGTTTTAAAGCAGGGACGTGAGCTGCTTTCTTTAACAACCAGGTTTGCTGGAACCACAGTATAGCTCGAGTTTGTTTTTCTCCTCAGCTGCTGTTAATTCTTGCATGGAAGTAGGGATAACTCGGGTTGTCTAATTGCTATTAGGCAAGCAAGGGAAACTTCTTACCCTCTGTTCTTTACAAGAAGGAAAGGCCAGTGAACTGCCAATGGGATAATGAAATATAAGAAAAACAAGCGAGAAACTGCGATAAATATTACTGTTATTCTTAACTATGTTGGGTTTTTTCCCTTCCCAAGAATTGGGCAAAAACTGTTCTAAACATATGGGAAATAAGGGCAGAAAAATAACTGTGTTGCTGATTGTGGTGCTGATGGTTCCGAAAAGCCGCCTTATGAAAGGACTAGAATATTTAACTGTGGAAAATGGTTTGGCAACATATGGAATTAGGAGGTTGCAGGAATAGTCTGTAAGATAAATGGAGTGGTTGATGGCTAAGAAGAGTTTAAAGTGTGGTACCAAGCTGACAGCATGTTAGAGTGGAATGAACCAGCTTTATAATTTATGAGGTTTTTTCCCCTTAAATAAAACAAAGTTCACATGTTACTGAGGTGGTGGGCTTGGCTTAAATCTTAATTCTGGGAATTTCTGTGTTTTTTTTTAAATCCTAAAAGATCAAAGTTACAGATTATATAATACTTATGGTATTAAGAGCAATATTTTTTTTTTTCTAAAGACTCTTACAAATGCATTCTAACTCAAGCTGTTTCACACATTTTCTATCATCAGATTTTCTGAAATGTTTGAACTCTGGGTGCGTGTGTGGCAAATGTGCAGTTGCTGAGTTAGTGTATCCCAATGTACCTTTATTTAATTTGATTTCAGCTGAAGGAGAATATGTGTGCTAGCATATCTTGACTTTCTACAGCTGCAAAATCATAATTTTACAGGCTGATTCAGTAATAAAGTTGGTACTCTGTTGTGTGTAGTTTGACAACTAATGTTTTCAGATGATCCAACAGCTATTGTAGACCCTCTGCAAAGCTTTATTGCTACTTCATTTTCAACCTGACCATAGAGATCGCTAGTTTACATTCAGATATGGTCCAACATGAAGTACTTACTTTGTTTAAACGCATGTTGTGTTATGCGAAGAGTGTGCAACTGGCCAATACACAAAGAGTACAGGTAGATGTGTGCGTATAGTTTGTCTACATCTGAAGATTATGCACATGTGAATCTTATATAGACTTACTGCTAATAATTGTAATAGCAACAATTTGGTGAGGTCTCTTTCTGAGTTGGAGAGCTTTGGAACTATTTCAAGGTCTGTGGCAGCCCGGTCAGGCTTTTTGCTTCCTAGTCATTGGAAGATCCCAAGGCCTGGTGTCCATGACTCCCAGTGCTATTGGATTCTGCCTTTAATTGTTTACTACTAATCTAATGACATTTTTAAAAAACAGAAGTTGCAGCTTCTGAGAATTGGCATATTTCTATTAAGTTCTGGTTTGCTGAATTTTATTTTGCGTGGTGTTTTTTTTTACTGACAACCTTTTGGGTGATTACTGCAGTATATTTTTGCTGTCATGCACTAACACATTCCTGCTTGAGAATGCTTTCTCAGTTACAGCTCTGAGTTAATTTAATCTAGGTGTTCAGTCTTTCACCATAATGTAAGTCTGTAATCTCCAAAGCCTGGGAAAGTGTCTGTTACAGCTCAGTCGATCTAAACACAATGGTTATTGCAATTGAATACCAGCCTTTGTTCCGGGCATTGTTCCCACTTACCAGTACCCAGAGAGGTACTTCTTTTCTTAATCTTATCTGCTTGATTCTTCTCACCTTTGCTAAGAGAGGAATAGAAAAGATGTTTTCGATGTTTTTGCTTTTTAGTCCCCTGGTTTGTATTGGGATTTTGCAAGATGTCCCTAGCTGACGGTTCTTATCCTAATACCTGCTAAGTTTTCTCCTCCTAATCCTAATACTGCAAAGTGATAATCAGGTTTTTTTTGAAATGCAGACTTGACAAACTTGACTTTTAAAATTTAAAATTTAAATTTAATAAACAAATAAATTTGCATTTATGCCTTCTGCAAATGAATTTCTAGTTGCTCTGTTGGGAATACTGTATTTCACAAGCGCCTACTGCCTAAAAAATTCTAGACTCGGGGCACTGGTATTGCTTACCACTCCAGATCTTCCCACTATTACTCACTTCATTGACAGTGTAGTTCCCAAGACTGAGCTGCAGTGCTTGAGTTGTGGATATGTGTGTTGTGAGGATAATAACCTCAAACACGGCATGGAGTTGATGTTCAAGTCCATAGCATCTTTATTACCCACTCCCAAATCTGTCAAAACTGTTCTTAAAGGTGTGGTTGTAATCCAGTGGTCTAAACTCATCTAAGCCCTGCATGTCACCCTTCTGCCCATACCTTTGTGCTTCCCTCTATGCTCAGTCACTGTTTCAGGGATCTGAATTGAATAAACATCTAATCGCCTCCTTCTTTTTTTTTTTGAGGATTAATTGTTTTGTTGGTCATTTCCCCGAATTGGTGTTCCACGTGACTTCATAAATGCTGGTGCTGGTATGAGATGGGGTGGGATCATGTGCAGAGGCTTAGGAAAATGGGATTGTGACACCCCAAACTTGACATGAGCTGTGAAGCTGGTTTGGAAGCTAGCTCTGAAGTGCTTGAGCGTTGACTTGTGCCATCATATTAGTCAGTGTTCAGTTACCCTGTGTATCGCCCGCTCCACATGACTGCTTTCCAGATCTTTCAACCTTGTGTATGGGCATGGATGGAGCTGTACCATCCCAAGTCAGGTTCTGTAGCCTCTTCAAAGCATAAACCAAATTGCATTTCAGACCTTGTCCAATTGTACCGTAGGCACATAGTATACTAGAATACTTTTGTATCTAAATTCTTGTTTACAAGGATATTTTCTTGACCTTCTTTTCTGCATGTGTGCTACCAGATGTAAGATAACTTTTCTTACCAGATATGCTGTGCTGTAGTCTGTGAACTGAGCTGCATCAAGATCAGTTTGACCGCTCCCATTAAGTTGTTTCTGCTGACAAATGATCCACTGCTGGTAATTTGTCTCGCATAACAATATATTGCTAGATTTTTTTTTTTTCTTTATCTTCTTAACATGCTACTTATTTGCTTTTTAGTTCTATTTCCATCCCTATTTAACTTTCTCAAGGAGCTGAACCTGTTCCTTAGAAGAGAATGAAGCTGCATTCTGTTTGTGTATCTGAGAGAGCTCAGTATAGCAGCCATGTGACCAGGTTCAAAGAGGGTCATGCTGATGTACAATGTACTTAAAATTGCATGTATATTGGCTTTGTTTAGTAAACTCAATGCAGTATACTAGTTTGTGGCTAGAGCCAGTCTGGAAAAGCTCCACTTCCTTTCAGAGCCTGTTCCCGTGGCTGCTGCGGTAATACAAGTATTTAGTCAGGTCAGGTATAAACATCTGTCACCTGAATAGGTTAAATTATGCATGTGCTTAAGTGACACATGATTGGAGCCTAAAAATACCAGTTGTGTAATTACAGAACTGTTAATCAACTTTCTCTTCAATTATAAAAATCAGTTAATCTACAAGAGTAGGTGCAGTTAATGGTGGTTTAGATGTCAAAGTCTTACTAGTCTCTCCTGTGTTCCCTGGCTGCAGTATTGTCTAAACTGTAGTTTGCAGAATTCTGTTAAACAACAAATATAATAAGACTTCAGCTGATGGCTGAGGGTGATCTTCTGGCCAGAAAGTCTGAGAGTGATTGATCTTGAAGGAATTCCTACTCATGGTAGTAATCTCACACTAGGGAAAGTATTGAATCACGATACCATAGCTGACAAATAGCCTAGACAACTTTCTAGGAACTTAGCATCTTCTGGTGTTGCAAGGCCTCTGGATGCAGAACTAGTTGCAAGAGCCTTGCTCCTCCCAATTTCATGAGCTATAGTTTACTGGCTCCTTAATTGCAGTGCTGAAAATGTTCACAGGGTTACGCTGCAGACTAGCCCGTGGGGCAGCCCTGCCAGCACTTACCTTGGCCTTCGTGAGGGCCACTAAGCAAAGGTGTAGAAGTTGGGATGGACATTAACCTCTTAAACTGGCATTAACTGGCTTTGCAGCCAGAGGCATTGAAAAGCAGAAATATCCCCTTAGCTAACCTTTGTCCTTTTAGCTGGTGCCAGCTTCAGAAATGTTCTTGATGAGGATTTATGCCTTTGCCTCATTAAGCAATTGGTCTGTCGTCTTATTCTTGGTTTCTTTTATAAAAATCTTATGCAGAAAAATCCTTTAAAAGTTTTCAACTGTAGGAAAAGCACAGTTTGTATGCATGCAGTTTGCTGTATAAATCCTACCTCTTTGTGGAGAACTTGGGGACTCTTTACTGTTAAATTCTCAGTAATTGTTTCAAATGCATTAATGAAACAGTGCGGTCTTTTTATGTTGCTTATATAGGGAAAGACAGCAGAAAGCACTCATCATCCTTGTCCTCGTTTGGGCTGCCAGCTAGTGTTACAGGTGAAGGTTTCTGCAGTGATGAAGGTTGCTGACAAACGAGTTGTTGTTTGAATGCAGCAGCCTGGTTATGCTTGTTGGTGTTCTGTAGCCCATGAGAGAAATATTTGGTACTAGTATAATCATAGTACTTTGGACAAAACAATACCGTAAATTTTGGGCTGCGTTTTCTTCCAGATATAGAAAATGTGAAAGACTGAAGCTCTTCTGCCTTCAGAGAAGTGCTGGGTTTGGGTTGTAGAAAAATGTTTTCTGGTCACATGCATGTAGATAGTTTGCAGAATACAGGTAGACTTTGCAGAGAGGGGGAGGATTATTCGCAAAAGCTAATTAGGCAGTGAGTCCCTAGGCTTGCTCAGTGGAGACTGAGGGGGGTTCCGAGCAGCTCTTCTCTATTCTCTCTGCAGAGAAGATGTAGAAAAATTAGCACTGCTAAGATAAGGTTAGTCTTTTTGACTATCCTCTTGGGTGTCGTTACTGGATTTTCCAGGGTTTTTCTGGCAAATTTAAAGATCTTGAATTTAGGACAAGAAAAATATTTTGTAATTAATATATTAGGACTTAGTTGGGTTTTAATTATACCATGAATTAGGAGAAAATGTCTTCTGTGCCAGATGAGAATGGATGCTATTCTCAAACACCTAAAATGTGACCTTAGGCAATACGTTCTTGCTTCATTGGCAGCTCTCCGAAAAATAAAAGAAATAACGTCTTCGCTTCCTTTCCTTCCTGAACATCAGGATACAGGTGCTTAAAAAGAATGCCTTTTTGTGTGACAGATCTGTAGTCTTTTCCTGGATGCCTAGAGTAAGTGTGCTTTGGGGGATTATTTTCACGTACCTTTAGAGTGTGCTTAGATCAGCTCAGCTGCCTTGCCTAACCCAGTATCTTACTGCTACCAAAGGGGATGTCCTGCTTCCCTTGTTCCCACCCTGATCATGGCCATGTGGTCCTTTTCTGTGCCTTACTTTTCTGCCCAGTTTGAATCTGAATCAGTTCATTCTTGCATCAAAGCATCAAAGCTACCTGCTTTTTTTTTTTTTTTTTTTTTTTCAGGAAATAATGTTGTGCTGGTTTAGGGAGCTCAAGTCAACTCACCAAAAGGCTAGTGCACAACTGCTGCTGAGAGAGAAGTGGCAGGAGAGCAGGTGGGAGGGCAGAGTAGTAACTTGCTCAGTTTGTCTTCTGACTGCACCCTCGCTGTATAATTTGAAGAATTGCATCTGTTAAAGCAAATATTCCACTTGTACATCTTGGCTTTGCTGTTGCACCTCCCTAGTGTTAACTTTTGTTTCTCTAGAATGATAGTCTGTCCTCACTCCTTTGCCCCAGTGGCCAGAGAGGAGCCCGACGTATAAATCCAGTACAGCTTAGGCAGGCCTTTGTGCCGTGTACCACTCAGCATTGGCGAGTTTTACTGGAAGTGAGTATGCTGAAAGGAATTACAATAAACAGAAAACATTTATAAAGTGCAGGTGATGTTGTGATCTCTGAAAATCATTAAATTAGTTGTTCCCCCCCACCTCCCTCCTGCAAAACAAAACTAAAAAGGTTATTTTATTTCTAAAAATCACATATTTAATTTCTGAGTGATTATTTAGGCTTGTGGTATTTAACATAAATGTGTTGCAGGTTCTGTGGGTAACCTGCAACTCTTCATTATTTGGTGGGAGAGCTGAGAAACTGTAGTTTCTTTGACCTGCTTAAGTAGAGGATACCTGTACCACTGTGCAAGAAACAAAAATTAAGATACAAGATTGAGACAGGAAATTGTACATCCTAGGGACTACCTGCATTGCTTCGTTATACTTTCAGTTAGTGAAGAGTTATTTGGAATGTATCTCCTTTTACATTTCAAATTTTTTTTCTTTGTTAGTTTTCAAATCAACTTCCTGTTATCAAATATATTTAGTTTTCCCTGCTAGAGCAAAAAGGGAGATTTCTGTCCCCCCAGGTTATTCTGCTTTTTTAGTTTAAATTGTCCAACTTGAGTAATCAGAGTATTTCAAGTTCATACAAGTGTTTGACAAGAGTTATGTGCTTTTGATTTGAGAGCTGAATACTCAGCTTGGGGACTCAAGCTTGCTGAGACAACCCTGTAAGACCAGGGTAAGAGAACCACCAAAGGACATTCTTCTGTTTTCCTTTGTATTAGAGCTGGCCAGACCTTGGTTTAAATCAGTAGTTAAGACATTAGGATGCCTGTGCTTCTGTGTTAATTAGCAATGCTGTGTGCATGTGAAGGACGGTGTGATACGAAGCTTTACAGTGGTTTTAGTAAATGGTGCAATAAAATGGTACATTTTAGCAGCCTGAGTATTGACATATATCATAAAATGAATGGCTTCAAGCTCTCTCACAATACATTGCATCACGTAGGTTTTACAGCTCTGGCTGTAATATTTAAAAGAAACATTCATGAGAATGGAAGTAAGAGCGTAGCTGAGACTTTCAAAACCTGCTAATTGTTAAAGGAATCCCTCAACACTAGTAATAAAATGGTTGAATGCTAACAGGAAAATCAGTGTAAAAGAATATTTCAGCAGTCAGTATGAGGTTGTGATGGAGAGCTCAACTTTTATCTAAGACTAGCCTCATGAGAGATCAACAAAATAAGACATAGTACCTCAAACAACTGGTTGTTCCCCTCAAAAATCTGACTGGAAATTTTTAGAAGTGCTTAAATAAGTACTATATATTACTTCAGACTGCAATTAGCTGCTTTCACATTTGCCTAAATAAACTCGGTTAAGTTTCTTCTTTGCACTTTTCTAGAGTAAACAGAAACTACTTAAATAGTTTTACTGGGGAACTTTATCTTCTGATAAGAGTTTAGGTACCTGGATGTCTCTAGAATGCTGTCAGGCTACTTATGCCCCGAGATGAGGGCTGTAGTCTGCGGGCACTCTTGGGCAGCTGCGGACCTGGCTAACTCTGTTAGGAGAGCTCGCTCTCTGTCTTGACAGGCCACGGAAGTGTAACTTAATCCAGCAGCTCTTTGTTGAGCGAGCTGAAATTAAAAATGCTTAAGTCTTTGTAATTTTACAGTAGGTGAACTATACTGTAGAAAATTCTTGTTTTGGCTTGTTTTTTTCCCAGCTCATCCTACTTTCTCCATCCTATTCTAGTCTCCCGAGAAATCTGGTCACTGTAGAGAGCTGACCAAAATGTTTGCTTCCCCTTCTGTAGCTAGCAAATATTGGCGCGTTGATGTGCACATGTGTACAGGCAGGGAGAACACAGAGCATAGGAGTAAAGTCAATGTACCCCATCACACCTCCACAATACTGTCCACGAGTAACACCCATATTCCCCTTACCAAGGAAGTGAAGGCAGTTCAGGGGTTGTATCACTAACTTCTGTCTCCCTCGGACATCACATCCAGTGCTGGTGTTTTAATACTAGCCTGGAACCAGCCTAATATTAATTTTCTGCTCTGAGGTGACTTGCGTAACTTACACAAAGTGATTTTTTTTATAGTGCTCACTGTTAAAGTGAACAAAATTCCAAATCTGTTTCCTAATGTTAGTAGCTTTGGTTACAAAAATAAATGGGTTTTCCCTGATAATATGTCTAAAGATGTTAAGTGAAATTTCATCATCCTTAGCAGTGGTCTGGTGCTGTCACCTATTTCACATGCCCCCTAGTGTGTTCTCTTGCTCTTCCTTTTCACTCATGCTATTCAGGAAATATTATTGATCTCTAATAATTTAAACATGGGCATAAGGGTTCCTAGTTGATGTGGGATTTTTTTGGGGTGGGTTTTTTTTTTTTTTTCCATAGATAATCAAAGGGTTGTCTGAGGCTAGCTATGTCAAAAATCCCTTAGTGATAACAAGTTTCCATTGCTGTAGTGAGTTAATAATAGCCTACTTAAGTCAGCAGGCACCAAAAATCTTCACTGTGATGATAGAGAAGTACTTTTCTTTGTACAACATCAAAAATAAGTCAGATCTGTAAATGGAACAGGCTAAGAAAGTGGTAGAGCAAGACCAGCAACATCCACCCTTCCAGCTTGCTTTTGTAGTTGTAATGTGCTTCAGCACATAATGCATTAATCAGATGTTCATGCACCATGAACCACTAAGGGAGGACCTTGTTGTAATCTGCAGCTCACATAAAGCTGAAATACATCCTTTGCACTATGGGAAGTGAACTTGCAGCCCGTATGCTGTCTATGAATAGCGGCTGCCAGAGCTGAGCGTTTTTTTCATCTGGGAACAAATCGGAAGTGAATCGAGGGTAGGATTAATTATTTTACTGGTCCCAGGAGTCCTTTCTACTGCTTTATTTCCAGAGGTGGACACCACTAACTCCTTTCTCAGATTTGTGATTTGTATTCCTTATGTGACAGGGAAGGGACTGGAAGTTGACTGGGGAGGACAGCCAATGGATCCAGGCTATGTGAATTGTTTTGCCTCTGAAAGCGTGCCCCAAGCCCCATTCCTTCCAAAATAAACCCAGAGTTTATAGGATTGTCTGTTCATTCACCCTGTGCGGCACGTGTAAGGTAAGCCCAACACTTGCCAGAAATGTGGAGTATGAATCAAACGTATTCTTTCATGTGGAATAAATCTGGTGAGCCAGGAAGTGCAGAGGTTTTAGCAGCCATGCACAGTGGAAAGGACCAGGGAGAGTGGCTATCCTTGGTACCCCCAGAAATTATTTGACCCGCTTAAAAAGGCTTGACATAATTTCTGTTGCGTGTTGGTGAGTAGGTATGCTGGTTTTACCTTCCTGCTGGTCTTATTTTAGAGAGTGTGTAGGCTTGCAATCTGCATCAACAGTAAGATTAGAAGGACTGCAGACTGCAGCTAAATCGTTGGTGTTGAGAGAGGCGAAGAGGATGCAGACTGTACAATTGTATCGCTGTAGATAAAGAAGGAAAAGTAGGCTGTGTGTTTAAAAATTAAGAGATTTGGGATTGGTTTATATGGGTGACTTGATAATTTAAAATGAGTTTTGAACAAGGGACTCGATCAGAAAGAAGCAGGCACTGCATGACAGGTTTGAAAACATTCCTATGTTCCTGTGTACTTTTGCGATTTATTTTTTTTTAATCTCTTATTTGAACAAAGTCTTATTAAAGTTAAAGCGCTGTCTGAAAAGCTGTAGCTATATTTTCCTTGCAGTGACTACTGCATGCTCTCTTTCTATCCTTTTCTCACATCCATGGTGGTGTAAGTTTTAGGGGGTAAAGGATTATTTTCATTTCCTTTGAAAACTCAGCGGTTTGTTGCTTCTAGATCATAGCTTTGGCCTATGTTTTGAAATACATTATGGAACGCATCAAAATGTGATTGGTCTGAGAGCTCGTGGAAAGTAATTTATAGATTCTTTAGAGAGGTCAGAAATTTTTTTAGCTTGGTATTTCATGAGTCAGGAGAATTGCAAATGTAAGCTCTTCTGAAATAAATTTACTTCAGTTTAGAGCAGTGAAACTGGTTTACCTTCTGTTGTGTTTTCATTTTGTTACCAAAATTCCAAATTCTGTTGATGGAAGTTGGGAAATAAAAATCAAAAGATGCCCCCAGCCGCTCCCCTTCCCTCCACCCCCCGCCATAGTCTACTTTTCTGAAGGAGTTTTCAGGAATAGCATGCCATCTGCTATGCTCGTACAATCTTATAGAGTCTCTTATTTGGTAAGACTTTTTTAAGTCTGGAGGTGTTTATTGTTATCTCAGCTGAGAGAAAGCCATTTTGGAATTACACCAGTGTGCGTGTGTCTTCTGAAATTAACTGATGGTTTATTCCATTGTGACTTGAAATCTCTCATCCTGTAGAATCAGTTGTGAAAAATTTTCTTGGTATATTTTAATATTTTTTTCATGGCTTGTATGGATGGTGTATGCATTTTAAGATTTAATACTTTGTAAAAAGGAGGAGTAGTTTTATGACTGGTCTAACTGCAGAACAGCATGCGCCTTCACGTGGGTGCTAAACCAGCAACTTCTAAAAATTTATTTTAAAATATGCTGAATTTTTTTTTAATTTCCCACTGAAAGACCTATATTGCAGTTAGAAGATAACTTTCCCAGTAGTGTGGGTGAAGTGGATTGAGTCTGAATGTAGTAAAAATGTCCCAAAAATACTAGGTCTGTAGTTTTTATTCTGGTGCATCAGGATTAAAAATAATGATTTCAGAATGTTAAATTTTGCATATGAATTTATGATCTTCTGAATTAAATTAATCTACCAAAAAAAAAAAATAATCCCCAGTCACTCTTGTCAAGTTTGAGAGAGCTGTTAAAACCCTTTTGACAAATCCCAAGTATTCTTTGCATCTGAAACTGCACGTGGGTTTGGTGAGCTCTGTGGTGACTGCGTTACGTCAGAGAAGAACTCGATGAAACAATAGCTACTCTGTTAGAGACCTGGATTGCCGTGAAAACTGTTCAGAGCAAATCTCCTGAACTGTTTAATAAAGAATAGGATTGTTGAAGGTTTGTTTTCGGCACTAAGGGAGCCATTGATGTGAAGATTGGTATCTTCGCTGCCTGGCTCATTTCAGGTCTGCTTCTGAATACAGTGTGCAGGAGAATTGGCAGAAGACTTTCTCTGACTGCCCTTTTTCCTTCCCTGCTTCATCAACAGTTTTCATTTAAAATAAAACCAAATTTTTTTTTTTTTTCCTGCTGTTGAGCTGTGTGTTTTCAGGACTATAGCAATATTTTCACTAGAGGAGTCTTTCAACCTAGAAAACTAGAGCTGTTTGATTTCTTATGAGTCAAGTGAAGCCAGGTGAACCGTTCTGCTCAGAACAGGATCTTCAACATAGCAGAGACACCTTTCGTGCAGGATGGGTCTGTCTGTGTCTGAGCCGGTTGGGTTCTGTAACAAGAGGTGCCCTGGTGGGCTTCGGAAAAAATAAATGAAACAATTTTTTTCTTATAGGTGAGGCTGGTAGTTGTTGCAGAATAATAAAGAAATGATGCTGATGTGGGCACAATCCTTCTCATTTAGAGCGACATACTTCACAGGGATACATTAAAGCACTCTGTATAAATATCATTTGGAATTGTGATAATATTTGGGCCTTTTTATCTTTCTAGTATTGCACATATCCATACTTTCTATAGAAGTTACTTAAAACATTGGTAAGGTTCACTGGTATTCTGGTTATTGATTCAGGAACAGATTCTGCAAGCTTTTTGTATGTGTTGTGTATTCTCTGGACAGACAGTGCTGTTATTCTTCAGTAGAGAGTCTTGTATATATAGTTCATAATACTAGCTAGCGAAATACTTTGTTTTCTTTCCCCCTTCCTTTAAAAAAACAAACCAAAAAGCCCCAAACAGTAATTATAGAGGTATGTAATTTTAAATTGCAAGGAAAGCAAGTAAATTAAATGTCTGGGGTTTGCTGGAGCCAAGAGTTTAAAACAAACGTTAGCAAATATATGGCATCAAACTGCCTACTTTTTTCTTTTCTCCTCCCATCTGCTTATTTACTTAATGTTAGCTGAAATTCTGAAGACTTGCCTCAACTAATAAATATTTCCTTAGGAACTGAGTTGTGTTCTGCTAGCATTTTTAATCCAAAATTTTAAGTATTTTGTTGGGGAAATGCAGACATAGCATTTTAGACATAGACTTTTAGATAACTCTCCACCCCATACACAGCACCGTAGTTACTTAGCTCCTCCTGGAATGCACATTTTCAGTATCATTCAGTTAATTTGTACTAAGAACAAGTCCAGGTACTTTGCCTGGAGCATGTTTCTTTGTGCCTTAAGGGTTTGAAGCCCCTGCTGGAAATCTTTGCAGTGAGAACTAGCATACATTTTTTTTTGTGGCACCTCTTCCTACAAGATGTTTTATGAATTCTAAACTACTTATAGACATTAACTTAATTGGATATCATGTTAATCGTGATTGTTTGGCTTTATTTGGTTTTATTCGATTTACTGAGTATAAAAGCGATATGATAAAGGTTAGTTTGGGATTTCTGCCTTTCAGCTACAGCTGCAGGAGCCCAGTGCTCAGTTAGGGGTTGGCTGGCTGGGCAGGGATCACAGTTCAGTCCCATGGTATAGCACGTGCTTGGCTGATGGAGTGGGTTTCTCAGATAAGAGATCTTCTTGTAAATCATGAAAAGAGTGTGTGCAGTATGTATAGTTACATAAGAAACAGTAACTTGTCAGTAGACATTTCCTTGAATGGGCAAGCTCAAGGACATTCTTCGTACAGGATGTCTCTCAGAAATGTTTTGAAATTTATCCTGTTGGTTGTAAGTGACCTAGACGGATAGGACCGCTCTATGGCAGTGCTAGCATGAGTATTCCTGCTGCAGGCAGTTTACACTCTATCTTCTTGTTTTCAGGCTTCCTCAAACTTTCCATCTATTTTCTTTTGCCCAAATGGAAACTTAAGCTTTCTGGAAAATTGGAGGTGGTGGGGAAAGAATATAGAGTCTATTTATGTTTAAATAAAGGACAAATAAAATTGGAAGATCTTTTTCTTTAAAACCTCTTGTATATATTGAACTGCCATATAGTGTAAGCAAAGATTTGAAAGCTGAAATACGAGATGCTATATAAATTGATATGACTTCTAAATTTGAACCTGAGGTCTATGCAATCAGTAATTGAAATCTTTATCATTAGCCTTCCACAGAAGTAAGTTTGGTATATTATTTTTTAAATCCAGTTCAGTTTCCTGATTTAGCTGGTCAGCTTTGTAGAAAAATTGTCAGCAGAACTGCTAGGCTGGTGTGCAGTGTTATAGGTTTGAAAGCAATACATTATTTAGGATAATTTAGTTTTGTAACAACAGTATACAGTATTACAAGTTAGTAGAGGGAATAAACTGGGATCCTTTTGTACATGAACATGATTGTCAGCTATACAGTATATTTATACCTGCCATATTTGTATTCATTGAAAGTCATGGAAGTTATTTTGAGATCTTGCCAAAAGGAAGGCTTACTTTCTACATAGAAAATAATTCAGACCCAACCTGTTGGATGAAGTCAGAGAATTTCCCGATAGTTTGGTAAGACTCTGTTGTACTTTTGTCCATCAGTTGCTGCCCTGCTAGAACTTAGTCGTCTTAGTCATTGTTTTATAGTCAACATTTTAATATGTTGAATAAAACACTTCTGTGAGTTGAAGGCAGGAGAGTGGTAGGTGGTTGGGTTTTTTTTTTCCCCTGAGACCTCATACTGTACTTCGCTGCATTTCGTTTGTAACCTGCTATATACAAAACATTAAATTATAGTTAACTTCATGTTAAAATTTTCATTCCACAAGGAGACTTGCTAAGAATATCCATCGTGAATTTCAGTAAAGGTAACATAAGGAATTCCTTGCATCTTGAGCAAGTACACTTATGTATTTTCTTATTATTGGTACTTCGGAGTGCTACTGCTATTGCTGAGTCAAAAATAACTAATGATAAAATAGCTATGGTAAAATTTCCTCCTGTTGTAAATGAGGGATTATTTTGGTGTTTAGATGTTTCCAGAACTTTGGAGTACTATAGTTGGGCACAATCTCTTGAATTTGTAGCTCAGCAAATACTTGTGTAAATAACAAATTTTGTTTCAAATAATTTGTTTTAAATAACAAATATTTGTTTCAAATAACAATTATAATTATTTCAATACTTGTGAAACTGTTATGAAAGAACTTATTTATTGGAAATAGTTTAAAGTATTTCCTTTAATCACGATCCCAGGGTGAGTCTGTCTCTTCTAGCTTATTGAATCAAATCTATGTGCTTTTTGTTTCTTGAAATACTTTCAGACATACTGAAAGACACAGTGAACTTTGTTGTCTGCTTATAAATCAGTGCAACCAGAATGAGGTATCTTGCATAACCCTCTACAGCTGTAACAGACAGCAAAAGCCTTGTTGGCTGCTTTGGAGCTAGGAGTTAGTGGTTACTGCTGTACATCTTCCAAAAATAAGGGGGTTTTGGTGTGCAGACTAGATCCTGCCAAAATTGACTAAGAGGTCTTAATGTATATCTATGAGTATCTATGAAATTTTCACAGATATCTCACCTGTAGGAAAAAGATAGTGAAATTAGTTCTGGAGTAATATTAATTGTATTAACGTTTTTCTTGTAAGTCTTACATTTTATTTGGCTTGAGAGAATTGAAATGCATGGAAGAGAATCTGGAACGCTAAGTGTTTTTTCCTCAAGGTGTGAGTTTGAAAGAAAAGAAAGTAAATAGTTGAAAAGTGGTTTGTTATATGTTGATACTACTTCTGCTTTTTGCTAAAATCTGACCATATGTTTTTGGATAAGGATTCATAGTTCCTTTCTCCCCACTTCTTTTTCCTTTTTCTTGAATCGCAGCCCCCACAGAGCTCGCTGTGTTGAGAGCTCCTGACCCATGTTGTCTGTAACCATGTAAGATACGCCTTCTAAAAGACACTCACAAACAGATCACTCCAGTCAGCAGAAGTTGCCCTATTACTGGAAGCAGAGTTTAAGACATGTAGCTGTGTATGCTGTGAAGATGACTAAAAAGCTTTGATAAGAGCAGGCAATTTTTTAAAAACAGTGAGAAGTTGCATATTGATTTTTGACTACTGACTTGATCGCTTTTAACTTAACCTTTAGCTGATAAGGAAGTATTTCTTGGAGGTAATTGCTGCAATGAATTGATCTTAACAGTGTCCTCGCATCATCTTCCTTTTTCTGGTCCTCACAGGAACATTATGTAATAGCAGTTCTTACTTACAGGGAAGGCAATACCGTGTGTTAGTTCTTCCTGCATTTTTAATGTCATCTTTACCCATTTAGAGGAAGTGTCTCACTCCATTCTCTTTTTGGTTTGCCTCCCCTTTTCCCCTGAAATTAGCAAGTTTTGTATAAAATCTCTTGCAATAGAGATCAATCAGCGTACAAGAGTGCTTCTGGAGGATGTCTTATTTTACCAAATGAAAATTTCCAAGTATGTTTTAACAACATTATAGAGCAAGCCTCCTCCGCATAAATAGCGTAGATGTACCCATGCTGTACTGAAAATGCTTTCACTACTGAAGAATAGAGAGAATTCTTTGATGAGTGGCTAAAACTGTACATTCTTTAAGATAAAAATAAATCAATTTCTTTATTTTTTAATTTTCAGAACAGTTTATTATGAAAAGTGGTGTTGCACATTGTGAGCCCGTGTTCCTTGTCCCCAGACTTGATCACCACTTAATAATAAAACAATATGGCATGGAGCAATTGACGCAATTACTTGTGGTTTATATACTTCAGATTTCAATATCTAGCATGTTGTGCCTGTGATAGCTTGCTTCAAGGTGCGGTTTTAGTCAGCTAACTAAAGCATTTAAGTATTAAGTTACTCTTTATCTGTGTATATTCTGGAGGATCTGCAGTAATCATATGTAAGCTTAAACTGCAATGTTAAAGTAATGATCTATGTAAGATCTCAGTTTTAAGAAATGAAGTACAAAAATGCATAGCCATATAAACAGTGGGGACACTCAGCTAAGCAGAAAGCAGCTTCCAGAACTGGGGTTCATATCAGGAAGGCTAAGACTTGATAGTGTTAAAAAAACACTGTGAGAGGAGGAAGCTAAAAATTTGGACTATCTATTATATGTATATTTTTACATATAGAATGAATGTACATATAAAAATGTACATATATCAAATTTATTTTTATAACACTGCTAATCTTCTGATAAAGGTAGATAAGAGATAAAGCTTTTTTGAGCCCAGCTCATGCAAGGCACTGGTGTACTAGGAAATACCCAGCTCCTTTGCAGAAAACGATGCCCTGCTTTTCCCGTATCCAAGAACTGAGGGTAAAGCTTTTGAAAGATTAGAGGACAGAGGAAGAGATCTCTTTCACAAGCCTGTTGACAGTCAGTCACTTAGATCTTCTGCTCCAAAGGAGAAGGAGCACCATAAATGTAACAGAATCTTTCATAATACCGTGTTTGCATATTTCGTCTAATATCCTGCTTTTCCCTTGCTAGGCTTTCTTTCTTTCTCCTTTTCAACAGCTTTCTTTCTTGTGTGTTGGGAAAGGAGGTAGGACAGTAGCAAATAATGGCTTTGGCTATTTTTTCCAGTTGTTTAAAATATTAATTTAAAATATATGGTGTGAGTGCTCATTCTGTTGTTTACAGCTCCTCTTCCCCGCCCTGATTCTTTCTTGTGGCTTGTGCATCTGCCTTTCTCCTGCCTTTCTTCCTCTCGGGAAGTGCCTGTACCCTGCAGCTTTCCATCCTCCTTGAAGGAGACTGGGTCCCTCTTAATGCGAAGACAGAAACTGGAGTGGCAGTTTGTTGCCGTCTTGATAGATTCTTAGTCAAAGTCCACTAAAACAAAATATTGGAAGGAGATAATGGTGAATGTGGGAAAGATCTGCTGAGTCTGGGAAATGTTTAGAAAGAGGGTGGGCAGTTGAGGAGTGGTTTTCCAGGGAACCTATATTAAAACAGGTTGGTACATTCTTACTTGTAACAATTTCTTTGCACTATCTTAAACTGATCTTGAAATTGCAGCTAGTGAAAAAAACACCCATCTTTGCTGAACCTTCTATCATAATAGATCTGAAAAAAAATCTTAATTTCTTCATAGTTTCCACAGACCTCTCTTTAGATACCTGTGAATAATATACATCAGTCTTTTTTCCCCTTGTAAAATAAAACAGGTATGAAATTTCTCAAATTTTTTTAAAGGTAAAATGTAAACGTGGAACAGGGCATGCTGTTAGCAATGAAGGAATTTTAATGTAATCTTAGGAGTTAAAGCGATATTGCATAAGGTACAAATTGGCATCTCAAGATATTTTTTTTCTTGTTTTTAATTACTGAAAATCATTTCCGAGTTCCTTTCCTAATGTGTTGCTGAAACATGACTAGACATCGGGCATTATGCATATTGTTTAGCATGTAATCCTGAGTTTATCGTGTAAGATAATGTTACGTGGTTGTGTACAGCATCTGAAATAAAATTATGTCAAGCTATTAGAATAGGTAAGTATTTGAAGAAGTAAACAGCCTTAATTTCAGAATATGTTTCAAGTTTAAGCTTAAAACACATCTTAGGGATGCTAGTGAAATTTGTTTATTGAAATGAAAAGTTTCTTGATGAAGAACAAAGGTTATGACCTATTTATTGCTACTAGAAAATATTACCGGTGTTGTTAGAAAACTTCTTTACCCACAATTTCAAGATGAAAATTTTAGTTTATTAAAGAGGTAAATAGGTGAGATTACTGTTATCTCAGTGTAGTGCAGTTAATTAAAAAAAAACAAACAGGTTTGGTTTTCTTTTTTTCCTAACAAGGCAGGTAAACAGCATCCTTTGAAAATGTTTGGGTTTTCTTGGCACATCTTTAATTGCATATTGCAAATTTTTGCTACTTAAATGTTAACTTTGAAAAATATTACTTTGGATTTTAATGGATTTGTGTATAAAATAAGTTATGTAATGGTTCTGTTCATGTCAAATTTTAGGCAATGTGAAATGCTTTTATAGGGTCATATATGGTTTTGTTAGTTTTTGGGAGGTAGCAAAACATCAAATGGTGTTCTGGCTTTTTGTTAGACACTACTTGCTTCCGTCTTTAAATAATAAAAAACCAAACCCTCATGTTCTAATTCTTGTTTTCTTAAAAAGCATTTTTCTTTGCCAAGGTGTATGATTTATATTTTATAATACTGTTACATTTTTATTTTTCAGTCCCAGAAATCCTGGATAGAAAATACTTTCACCAAGAGGGAGTGTGTGTATATTATACCAAGTTCAAAAGACCCCCACAGGTAAATGAAAAATGATGCAAGAACTAATTGCTGCTCTTAAAAATGAAAAAAGTCAGTATTGTAAAGAGAGTGTATAGTAGATTATTGGACAAACTACTCAATCTATATAACATACTGTCTTTAGTTAACGTTTTTGTGACTGGGCATTGTCACTTTTGGTGTCCAGCTTGGAAATTATTTCTTTTTCCTCTGAAAAAAAAGTTGACATTGCAGAAATCTCTAATAAATATTCCCCTGTTCGCTTTGCATTCTTTTTACCAGTCCTCCTAGTGATGTCTGTGATGTGTCTACAGGGTGCGGTTTTTTTTTTTTTTGTTGTTGTTTTTTGGGTTGTTTTTTTGGTGGCATAGTTCTGAAGTCAGAAGGTTTCATGGAAGTATACTCTATTGGAATTTAAAGAACAGCAGTATGAGTGTAGGGTGAGGTGTAAAAATAAATCTGACAGTGCAGGAAAAAGGAATGAAGAACTCATAGAAGAATAAAGAAAAAAAGAATCGTGTTGGGAGGAAAAAATTACAAAACAAAGGCTGAAGAAATACTTGCTTCCGGGGAAGATAAATAAAATAAGAACCATTGGGATATCAAAAAATTTAATGTGGCAACTAGTAATTTTTCATCCTTAAGTTTTGTAAGGGAAAAAATGAGGCTGAAAAATAGGGAAATATGTTTCTAGAGGGGAGGCTGAGACTAATGAGGAATATTTTGCATATCTCACGTGCTGCTTTTATCTTATGCTAAATTAGATATGTGAAATCAAGTGAGTTAGTGATACCTTTAACATATCTAATTTGTAGAATTATCTTCACTAAGGGTTATAGGTATAATTTAAGAATTCCTACAATGATTGAACTTGATGTGCATAATCATGACATCTGTGTCACAGATAAAATAAAAGTGAAAATAGATTCAAAACTGACATTTTTAAGGCAGTTTGGTCTCCCCAAAATATTTTCTGTCATTTACTATAGTATATTTGAGAGTAGCTGAGAAACCTTTTTTTCTGGACTTGAGAAAACTTCTATTTCAGTGTTTTCCATGAAAAAAGTTATAAATCTGTCTTGTTCTTTTGTATTATTACATCAGAGTATGATTTTTATTTTAAGAACTTTGGTTTTAGGCAGAGAAAGGACAAAGTAAATGCTGTAGAATTTTTAAGTTATTGTAAATAATTCACCACATTCCTTTAAACCATGTGACACGAGAAGCTTTTAGAATTTATAGCCACCATTGTAGCACATGGAAAATTTGCAAATGCAAACAAAGTAATTAGGAAGCTGTTAAAATTTCCAGAGCATTTCACAAGGAACAAAATGATCTTCAACACTTGCCCTTTTTGTTTAACCCATTTGTAGCATACAATGGACTTTACAACTTTCCCATCGGATTTTGTCCTTGCAGTTTGCAAGAATCGCTTAATGTTATTTGTGAATTCTGTGTAAGTTAATCAAACATAGACAGGAGTATTCAGTATGTTTTGTTGATCAGTACCTTTTACTATAGATAATTACACTTTAATAACTGTTAGAGAAGATCTAAAGCTGTATTTCATTATTAAAAGCATAGATGATTAATAGCAGCGTGTTAACTGCTATAAAGGGCAAAATTTAAAAATTGCTTAAGCTCAAAGTCTGAAAACAGTTTAAGACTATTGTATAACATCTGTATTTGTATGCTTTTGCATACTAGCTCTTAACCATAATTGGTTAACAGCTGCTTATGAAAATTACGGAAAACCAAATTTTAAATGTTAAGAAAGCTGTTAGCAGGAAAACACGGAAAATGTTTAAGATGGAAGAAGATAGAAATGAGGAACACTATTTATATAATAAAATTTATGTGAAGACACTACTATATCAGGTTTGTTCAAATATATCTTTTTTTTGTAAATGCAGCTCAGAAATGATCACATAACCTTCCCACACAGGCAGTTCAACTTGAATGTATATTAGAAGTATGAATTTGTAGGATAGACACAACAATCTACAGATAGAATGAGTCCAAGTAAATGCTGGTCTGTAAGTAACTCCTCAACATCTAGCAAAAGGTTTCAATTTGAGTACTGCAGATAATCCAGTCTGAAATATTCCTGGGCTTCAGATATTGATGGTTCAAAGTCTGAAAAACTGACTGCAGTCTCAGGGCTGAAGCTTTTGCATGTTTATTTTTTACTTGCCGAGTATACTACAGTCATGTAAAATAAAAACAGATTAAGTTACCATGTTAAAAATGGGCAAACTTGGGCAACATGTTTTCCGTTTACTGGAGACTTCTTTTTTTCACACATGAAGTAGCATGAACAGAGTGTGTCTGTCCCACCCCCAGGCCACACCCCACCTCCCCCTTAAAATTGAAGTTGAAGTTTACTCATATATTTCAATATTTCTTATAGATGCCTTCCAGGATGTCAGATTTGTCAGCAGCTTGTCAGGTAAGAGTTCTTTGTAATTACAATATTTATGAATAGTTTTTTCCATTAAACAAGCACTTTCATAATAGGGGTTTAAAAAGTTTTGATCAATATTGCAAATGACAAGTCAGTGAAAGGTTAGATATAAAACAAATATAAGTAATGAATAAAGAACTGTCTGCAGTATGTAGATCACAGATTTATAAATATTATATAAATGATTTCACTTCAAAGAATCGATTTTCTATGACCTGAATGCTCAGTTTCTTCTGGCCTCCAACTTGCTATCTCAATGAGGTTCAATTTTTTGCATAATAAATATGTATTGTAATTAATTATTGCTATAAATATTTATGGCAACAAGGCTTGCTCTAGAAGAGAGGTTTATATAATATTTAGAATCTGCTTTCTAAATCTGACATATCTCTGTTTTATCTAAAAGTTCTTCTCTCTTGTCTTCTAATAACAGTATTTACTTAAGTATTCTAAATGATGTGGTTGGGTGCAGGTGCTGTTGTGGCCGCTTGGTCAGACAACATGCTTGTTTCACTGCAAGTCTTGCTATGAAATACTCCGATGTGAAGCTGGGTGAAAACTATAATCAGGAAATAGAAGAATGGTCGGTGGAAAAACATACAGAACAGACCTCAACTGATGCTTATGGTGTCATCAACTTTCAAGGTGGCTCTCATTCTTACAGGGCTAAGGCACGTATGACATTTTCTCTTACTCTAAACGTGTTGGTATAGATGATGGCTAGAAGGCTGAAAACATTGTCACCCATATTGTGACAAACCAGTGCCCTCTGCTATTATTTTTTTATTGTGATCTGAATTCTTTCTAATTTCCATATTTTAATTTATTTTTCATAACAAAAGTTGCTCAGATCTACCAGAACTAGTTGTGTTTGTGTACAGGCCTACTATCAAATTGCAAATGGTGATAAGAATTCACAATCACTTCAGCAAAACATTACATTAAGAATTCAGTGTCACTGTTTCAGACTTCATTAAACACAGCTTACTCATCTATGCTGCTTGCTTAGTCACTACTTTTAAATTTTTATAGAACTTGTTAAGTAGCATCTGCTATCTGCTATCTAGTCATAATTTTCAAACTGAAAAATCATTTAAAATTATGGACAGATGTGGAATATGCTGCTTTAGTAGATTTGTTCAAAACTATTAAAGCATAATCACACTGATCAGAATAACTAAGTTTTTTGGGAGAGGATGTTAGTTAAAAACAATAAATACCAATAAATTTAAAATTTGGATACCAACTCTTAATTCATAAGTGCACATGTACTGGAGAGGCTAGCAAAGGGGGCATTCTGACATATTCTCTGCAACCATTTTGTAAAGGATTTCTGGTTGTGGTAGAAATGGTTTAATGCTCATGCTGTTGTAAGTTGTAAGGGGCTCTGATGCAGTGTGGCTCCTTTGGCCAAGCTGGAGCGCTCAAATGAGGGAGCTGTGTTCTTCATGAAGCCGGCTGACCCCAGGGTCACCCCCCAGTGCTCTTGGAGAGATCATCTCTGTGGAGAGAATAGCTCTCAGCGGAATTCTTTCATGGTGGTAATAGCAGTGTATGTATTCCTTCGTATGCTTAGTATAGCTTAAAATTGCTGTGAATCCTTTTCTAGGAGTACAGAAATAGCAAACTGCCTGTCCTCATTTCTGTGCTGGCTTCTGCAGAGGGCTGTTGGGGTTGCAAAAAGCAGTTTATTGGAATAGTGATTGTTTTTTAGTTAGAACTTGATTCACAGAGGGCTTATTGAAGTGCTCATATTAAAGATGCAGCAGTATTTTTAACTGATCAACCATCTACATAATCTTATGCTGTTAAGCATAGCAAGTTAAAAAACTGCTAGTTTTGAGGTTTTCTATTAAAAGAATGGAGCTTTCCTTACCACCAGAAATAGGGAAAGAGAAGCAAGTAACTGTCTTTCTGTAAAACTTTTTGGAAGAGACGTGCAAGCCTCTCCCCAGTAGATGGCAGGACTTTTGTAAATATTTCTGTATTTCATCTAATTTAGAGATTATCCAATACTTTCATAAAGATTCATTTTTCTAGGTCACTGTGCCAGTAGAATGGAATAATGTAGTCTTTCTATAGTCATTCCCTTTTCAAAACTTGCTTTCAAAATTGTGAACTGTGTTTTCCTTAATTCTGGAGGACATAAGGTAAGCTTGTTTGTTTAGTGCAGCTGCTGTGTTTTGAGAAAGTGAATTACATTTTCCATAGCCAGGAATAGGGTAATATATCCTGAAGTACACCCTAGTTATTCTTCTTACTCATTGATTCTGTGATGATTTCTTTTAAGAACCTTTTAACACTCTTCTTATGCCTGCAGTATGTGCGATTGTCATATGACACTAAGCCTGAAGCTATTCTGCAACTTATGCTCAAAGAATGGCAGATGGAGTTGCCGAAGCTTGTTATATCTGTACACGGGGGCATGCAGAAATTTGAACTTCACCCACGCATCAAACAGTTGCTTGGCAAAGGTCTTATTAAAGCTGCAGTGACAACAGGAGCCTGGATTATAACTGGAGGAGTGAACACAGGTAAAGAAGTACCAATGAATGCACAGTTAGCTGCATTATGGTTTATAAGAGCCAAAAGATTTAA
Organism: Arenaria interpres; assembly: GCA_013399435.1. Classification (NCBI taxonomy): domain Eukaryota; kingdom Metazoa; phylum Chordata; class Aves; order Charadriiformes; family Scolopacidae; genus Arenaria; species Arenaria interpres. The sequence continues at coordinate 54,257 of VXAK01019256.1, forward strand.
TGGCTACATCGCTTCATCTTAAAGCAAAGTAAATTTGAGAGAGCTTGGTCAAATGAAATTCAAAGAATACACTTTGAACGTGTAGTTGGAAGTGGGCTGCAGTTTTATCTTGCAAAGAGAAAGAACACAAAGGTGGGGGGGTTGGGGTTTTGTGGCTTTTTTGGTTTGGTTTTGGGTTGGGGTTGTTTTTTGCATTTTTGCTTTTTGTTTTTGAAACTGCAAGAGGAGAAACTTAATGCGATTAAAAGTAGTACAGCAATGTACTGGAAATTCTTTAGTTCTTACTAGGCTAATATTTATTTTGTTGAATTGCTGCTGCATAGTACTTTGTTTCCTTCTGGTAGATGTAGTATGGTGCTTTTTCTTTGGCATTGTGTCAAATTAGTTTCCAGATGCTTAAAAGCCCAGTGAACTAATAAAACAGTTGTATTTCTTAATAAGATGTGACATTCAAGATACTGAAATCTTTTTGTGCACAAACAGGTGTTGCAAAACATGTTGGTGATGCTCTAAGAGAACATGCTTCCAGATCATCTCGAAAGATTTGCACTATTGGGATTGCTCCGTGGGGAGTGATCGAAAACAGAAATGATCTTGTTGGAAGAGATGTAAGGATAAATTACCGAATTGAAATAATGATTTACCTGACTTATTTTTTGACAAATCTGCTCAAGTGTGTTTTTTCACTTGTTTTGCATCATTGGAATACTTGCTTTAATATGAAGATACATTAACATCTGTGATTTATGCAAGATCATTAGTGTAAACAAGTTGCAAGATGCAAATGCACTAGGGGAGGAGCTTGTTCTCACGTACCTAATCCTTTCCCCCCCTCTACTGATATTACTGAATCAGATTTTAAAAATGCTAAAGTATTACAGAGAATTCACATTTACAGAGGACAGTAAGTTGAAAAACTTTGATGCAGAGTCTTTATGGCTACCGTTTGCCAGAGCAGTCACAAGTTTTCCCCAAAGACACTTTCTCAAAGGATCTTTTCTCTGTTATCTTTCAGAACAGATTTCTTTTGTCATATAGTTATCTGCTTTCCTGCACAAAGTTAAGAGTTACAGCTGTTGGTGTACCCTGCCCCAAGGCACACTTACATGTGTCGCTGCTTCTTGTTGAACCACCAATTCTTACATCTAGACAAAACGTTAAGTTTTACAGAAATAAATGTGAATCTGTATAAGTAAAAGACTTTGTTGTGTGCTTATACTTAGGTGGTTGCTCCATATCAAACCTTGTTAAACCCATTAAGTAAACTCAACGTCCTAAATAACCTCCATTCCCATTTCATTCTGGTGGATGATGGAACAGTTGGAAAGTATGGAGCGGAAGTTAAATTGCGAAGAGAACTGGAAAAAACTATTAATTTGCAACGGATCCATGCAAGTAAGTAATTTTGATCCCTGAGGGCTGGATGTTAGTATGCTTTAATGAAAAAGGTGCCTGCACCAAACATATAAATGAGAAAACAGAAAAATGAGTCTTTAGTTTGTTTCAAGTCTGAATGATGAATTTGCATATTTCAGCTGCTGCTTTGGACCCTAGATATGGCTGGTAGATTTAGAATTTCTCTGGGATCAGAGGGGAGAGTTCTTTGGAATAAAGTTGTCGGTTTTGCTTTGACGTCACTTGAGTTACTAGTCTGTTGTCAGGCCTTACTGGTCTGATTGATTACTTGCAGTTTCACAATAGGGCAGTTGAGTTTGTAAAACCTCATCTGTGTTTGTCCAAAGAAGCCATGACTTCTTTTGGTGTTTTCCCAATTATGAAGCAACACATCTGTGTTTTTTCTCTTCTAGGAATGCTTTTGCAATAAACCTTGTCAGTAGACAGTTTCCTTGTAACTATGTTCAAATTCCATATGTCTTGGCATCTTTGGAAACTATTTGGGAGGAAGGTAGAAGGGGAGTTCCCTAAAGAAAAAATGTTCACTTTTCTACCTTAGTTCAGGAATATTTCTGTGAAGACTCTCTTCTGTTTTGTAGACTGTATTCCCTTATATTTATCAGCTTCTTCGCAGTGCTTTCCCTCCGGCCCAAAGTATAATCAGTGCTCGAAACTGTGCATTAACAACAGTTAAAATGTCAGACAGCATTTTAATATTTATTCAGTAGAAGAGACGTGCTTCATTTATTAAATATGCAAAATCAATCTTAGCATTCCCTATGCACTTAAACATTGTATTTTTTATTACTTATTTGCAACTTTATAGGAATTGGCCAAGGTGTGCCTGTGGTGGCACTTGTATTCGAAGGTGGCCCCAACGTCATACTCACAGTTTTAGACTTCCTTCAAGAAAGTCCTCCTGTGCCGGTGGTAGTATGTGAAGGAACTGGTAGAGCTGCTGACATTTTGGCATATGTTCACAAGCAAACAGAGGAAGGAGGGTAAGTCCTGGCACTGCCAACCAAACTATCAGTCGTACATAGATGGGTTTTGAGACCATTCCTTAAAGAATTTATGCAAGAGCTTTGTCTGTGGAAAGACAAAGGCTAAAAGCAGAGAGTGTAATCTTGCCTGTGGTGTAGCTTTCCAGTTTGGCTGCAATAATAGCTCTGGCTACAGACCGAGACTTCTTTTCTAGTTCTAGGCTCCTCCCACATACCGTGTACCAGTTCGTGTGTAACTCTGGCTATGTGCAATAATTTTGTTTCTGTTGTAACTAGAGGACCCAACTCTCAGTTTAAATGCCCTTGTCTGCTTCAACTTCATATTTTAACTTAGCCACCTAAGTGGTAAATGTAACTATTAAGTGTGCACAACAGAGTTTTGCTGAGCAGAAGGCAGAGCTGACCAGACCTTGGAGAGATGAGAGAATAACGTAGAGAGTAGTATGTTACTAGACTGCTCGAAAATACCACTTAACTACATTGAATGGAAACATTTTCATGCAGGTAGCTGTTGCATAGTAGTAACTTGCCTAATAAAGGGGTCAGAAAGAGTTTCTATATTGTCTTAAAACTGAACTTCTTACATACTTCTGTTTAGTGTAGAAAACACTTGTCTGGTTTAAGTGTAGTTTCAAATAGTAAAAGGGATATGCTTGGGCTCCACAATACTTAGTGATTTCTCATTCGTTGTCAGACATGCATATATCCTTAAACATATTGGGTCCTTGTTGCAGGGACTGCCTCAGAACGAGGAGGCAGGGATCTAACGTAGCAGTAAACCAAACAACTTTGTCCATAGTAAGATCAGAAGCAGGTCTTATTCAGAGGGGTGAGTACGTAGTATTTTGTGTCAAAATCTTTTAGTTGAGAGTGTCTCAGAACTGGGTATGGGAAGGAAAGGGAGAGAAACTGAGTTACTTCTAGGAGGCAGTAGTAGAAGGCCGTAGATTAAGCAACCTATACTTCTTTCTAAAGGTTACCCAAGATTTTGCCACTGGAACAATAATCGGCTTATAGATAGCAGAACTTTGAATGGACATGTTGAAACTAATTAAATGCGCTGTTGTTCTTACTGTTCATGTATAACAGTGTGTTTTCCTGTTTGTTTGTTTCAATCTCAGGAATGTTCCTGAGGGTGCTGAACCTGAAATCATTTCAACCATCAAAAAGACATTTAACTTTGGTCAAAGTGAAGCAGTTCATTTGTTTCAGACACTGCTGGAATGCATGAAAAAAAAAGAACTTGTAAGTAGATCTTGACATAAAAACTTCTTATACAAGGTGTATGCGTTTGTAGATATAATATTAAATTGTATCTCAATGTTGCTTATGGTCAGGAGTCATTCAGAGATCTTTTCTGGACATAGTGGATCTTCCCATTAGAGAAGATGGTCAAATACAGTTTTTGTGTATACTTGAGCTCATGGCCAAGAGAGACTTAATTCTTGTGATTATTTCTGGTAATCTGAGTTTGCTGTTGTTGCCCAGCCTGTTTGGTTTGTTTGTAGTGTGCTTGAAGTTTGTGTTTGGATTGCTGTCCTTTTTTCTTGCTTTGAAAACCTTGGGGCTTATTTTGCTTTTTTTTTTTTATATGTGTGTACCAACAAATGTCTACTGTATGCTTAACGCAAAAGCGCTTTCTAGAGCTTTATATGTAGCCTGAGTTCAGGTACTGGTGTCTCATTTGGACATCATATTGTGCTGTTTTAAGGTTTAAAGTTGTCACATTCAGCTAAAAATGTTTGCTGGCAGATTAATCTCATAATCTAGAATGGAGTGGTAAACAGAATACTGTCTGGTGTTTACTGGCAATAAAGAATTGGAATCATAGTGGGAAAAGAAGTTTTAATGGATTGAAGAGCGTAATGGGTTTTTGCTGTGCTTTTTCTCACAAGATGTTGTCTTGTGTGGCACCCGGTCGGGAAAACAATACAGAGTGCACAGTAAAGGTAAATTTAAATTGAGCATAGGCCTAAGTTGCATCAAAGATAAGGTGACTTTGTAACGTATTTCAATTTCTCATATAAAAGACTGGAGCCAATCACCTTTGCCTGAAAATAACTTTAAAATGTGTTTTCCCTGTTTTACCGTTTTGGACAGATTACAGTTTTTCATATTGGGTCAGATGAACATCAGGACATTGATGTTGCAATACTTACAGCATTGCTAAAAGGTGAGACTTTTAATTTTAAGAGCATTTGGAATTTTCAGCTATTGTTGTTTAGTGTTCATATGATGGATTATTTATAAAATACTGTAATTTGTAGGACTCTGTAGTTTTTAAGCAAATAATACTGTTTTCTCATAGTGTATACCATAATGTGTCATAAATGATGAAATATACTGGTGGATCACTTGATTTGACCTTTTTAGAAGAAAGAATGTTTATTATCTTATATTTTAATTAATTTAAAATGTTTTTTCATTGTTTTTACTTAAGGCACGAATGCATCTGCATTTGACCAGCTTGTTCTTACACTTGCGTGGGATAGAGTTGACATAGCCAAAAATCATGTTTTTGTTTATGGGCAACAATGGCTGGTATGTAAGCAGAATTATATTTTCTAAGAGCAACTCAGCTTACTGTAAAGAACTAATCTTTTGACTTTTGTCGAGAGAGACTGTGGAATACTGACACTATTATTTTGAGGATAGTAATTTTTGCATACTGCATAGTCTTAGAGCTGTTTTGTTATTGTGTAGTTGAAAATGGTCCAAAAATTTTAAAAATGTGCTCAGTATTCTTAATAATGAGAGGAGAAAAGATATTGCAAAAGGTGGAAGCTGAATTCATGTTAGTCAGATGCTCTTTCTTCCTTAAAGTTGCATGGTCATAGGAAGTTCTTAAGAAGCATCTAGTAAAATGTATATATTAACTACTGTTGGCAGCCTGCAGTGTCTTTTGAGGGGGAGGACAAAATGTCTGCTTCTTGTAGTCTGCAAATTAGTTTGAAAACTACATTTTGGATCTTGCTTTTTTCCCCATATTACTGTAAAAATAAAACACAATCGTATATGAGAAAACAGTCAAAAGTGCATAATGTAAGGTTTGTTGATAGCAGTGATGGTTCTGAGCATTTGTCTCTGAAGCAAATTGAGCTTTAAATGTTTTATGTCTTTGTGTTTCATCCTAATATCAACCTAAGAGAACAGGTTAACAGTGTTAAACCAAGTATCTATTTAGTCCCGTGTACTGTGTCAGCAGGAGATACCTATGAGATTGTATAAAACTTGCTGATTAGGTCTTCAGAATATTCTCTCATCCTGTAATTATGTGAAGTTCAGGGGATTTTCTGAACCAAGGGTGACATCTTTGTAGACATGTAAGGTTTCCTCAGCCCTGTAAGTGAATGAAGTTGAGATATGATCTAAGTACACTTATTTTTGTGGTGCCCCGTTTTACTGGTTCTCTCCAGGCTCTACCTTGTTACTTATTTATTGTAGGTTGGCTCTCTGGAACAGGCTATGTTAGATGCCCTCGTGATGGATAGAGTTGCATTTGTGAAACTTCTGATTGAAAATGGAGTAAGCATGCACAAATTTCTTACAATTCCCAGGCTGGAAGAACTTTACAACACAGTAAGTGAATGATTACTTTTTAAGTACTTTTAGAACAGCTTTTTAGTTGCTCAGCATGTTGTATGCTAGGTCATGTGCACCACTCTGAAGGCCATGGGGTGTCAATAGAGAAGGCTTCCTGGCGTGAGGTTAGAGTTGAGAAGTGCATGCTGTCTGGCTGCTTTGTAGCACCGCAGCTGCTCTCTGGCTCTTCAGAAATGATACCAGAAATAGTTTTCCAGCAGGATGTTCATCTGTGTCTGATGTTGGGGATAGATACTAAAGGGAACATTGCAGCCTTGTTGCAGAACATATGAAATCCGTAAACCACAGTGGGGAAGAAAACAAGAGAAAGTCAGATGGGTGAAACCTGTGAGTGAAATATGAGGTCTATAGATAGAATTGTTAGGGGTTTATAAGATGAATTCTCTCTATAGTAGTTACTCATAATAGTTGTAAGAAATAGTTTATTTTGTGAACCTGAATAGTTATAAATATTACCTTGAAAAATTTTGTTGCCGTAGGTGTTGATTCAAGAATTTTAAAGTGGTTTTGTATAACACTAAGTACCTAACAGGGCAAAACAAAAAACCTTCCACCAAAAAGTGGCTAATGTGAGTAGTACATAAATATGAATTAGATTTACATTAATGTTCTCATTATCTGCTTTTGACAAAAAAAAAAAGAAAAAAAGAAGGAATTCTTTAGCTCAAAGCTCTCTAAAGGAATCCACACGATCAGGTGTTATTGTCCTTTTTTTTGTTTTTAATTAACCTTTTATGGTGCTGCTAACACACACTTGGTGTGCTTTTGATTGAATTCTGTGTGGGAGCCAGGGTTACCATATACGTGAAAGTGTGACAGTTCATGCACTCATGAGAAATCAGAGGAGGAGGAAAAATCCACTTTAGTAAATTGGTAACAGAGGGAATGTTCAGACTAAAGATTTTAGAAGTAAGGGAATTTTTACTATGGATCCTGCAATACTATACACATGAGTATCGGTCTGTGTGTGTTCATGTAAATTAATAAGTTTATTTGTTAAAACTTGTCTCTATAATATATTTTAATACTATAAAAAACCGAGAATGCTACTGTTTGCATTCTGGGGTTGGTTGTTTTTCCTTTTTGTACAAACGATGGTATATTATGTCACAAATTAAAACAGAAATAAATGAAACAAAAAAGGAGATATTCTGTAGCTAATATGGTAGTTGGAAATATTTGCATTTATGTTATGGCTACTGTTTGTTTAAAAACTAGGGTTTTGGGGTTTTTTTGAACCAACATGCAAAAATACTTGGCTTCTACTGTAATCTTCTCAGGTTGTCATTGTATTTTGTTTCTCATTCCAATTTTTTCTCCCTCTTTTTATAAAGAAACAAGGCCCAACTAACCCAACACTCTTTCATCTCGTTCGGGATGTCAAACAGGTATGCTGTTAACATAAAAATCTGTCAAACTAGCAGTGTTAGGTTTTTTGATGACTTCTTATGTTTGACAATCTTAGGTTTATTAATTAAGTTTTATTGTAAATAATAAGCTACCTCTGCAGTCATTCTTTGTTTCCAATACGTGCTGTTGTATGCTTAGTGCCCTGCTGCCAGAAGGAAGTTAAATCCAATGAGTACTGTCTTTTTTGTCTGTCTTGTGACTGTTATTCTTTGGGGGGGATTGAAAGCTCATACTCCCAGCTAGGAGTAATTTTGACCGTTAAAACAATAGACATAAACCAGTTTGCACACACCCCAACAGAATAAGCATCTACCTTGCTAGGGGAGATCATACAAAAAAGAGGTTAGAAGCTTGTCTTTTTTGAAACTGGTAAATATTGAGCCATGTAGATGGGTTTTTTAATCATGAAAGGTTTAATTTGGTTTTTATTTAGAACTGTGATGTGACATGTAGAGACCCTTCTAAGCATGTTTAAGATTATAATTTGAAAAAATAAAATACCTTTTGTGTTCCTAGGGAAATCTTCCTCCAGGATATAAAATCAACCTGATTGATGTGGGACTGGTTATTGAATATCTGATGGGAGGAACCTATAGATGCACCTATACAAGAAAACGCTTTAGAGCTATATACAATAGTCTCAGCGGGAACAATCGGGTATGTGGTGGTTGGATAACAGGACATGCTAACTGATGTATTCTCAATTAAAAAAAACAACCTATGTGTTTTGGAGGAAAAGAGCCCCCATATTGTTTGCTGCTTCTTGTCAGTGGACTGGTTCTTTTAAAGGCTGTAGTAAGGACTATGAGGGCAGCTGGTAGCTGGTTTGGGATTGACTACAAACAAAAGGTTTTGTTCTCCTGCTCCTTATTCTAGCATATCTAAATTCCTTCCCTGTTATTCCCTCTTTTCTTACTCATAGGGGAAGAACGGGCACTAAACATGCAGATTCACCATGGCTTGGGGAGGCAGATATCTTAGTTTTTTGTATAGCAACAACTATAACTGCTTACTTTATGACTTCTTAAAAAAAACAAACCAAACAATAAACTTGTTACATACCCAGTGAAAATTCTGGTTGTTGCTGTTCTATAAGTTCATCACTGTTTCAGTAGCAAAGTAACTGTTTAATTGCTACCTAAGTATTTAGCTATAAACAGATGATTTTATAACGCATAGTAGATAAGAGTAAAGAGAACAAAACAAACCCCTTTCCCCTTATTCTTGTTACAGCGATCTGGGCGAAATCCTTCAAATACTACTCCTCAGATGTGTAAAAGCCATGAGTCTTTTGGTAACAGGGCAGACAAGAAAGAAAAAATGCGCCATAATCACTTCATCAAGACAGCACAGCCATACAAACCAAAGGTACAGGTGTGCGAGGGGAACATGGTAGGGTTTTTTTTTAAATAGTTAAGAGTGGAGAACCTGGTTGAAATGCAGGTGCCACTGAAGTACGAGTAGCAGCAGTTTTACTGACTGTGGTAAAGCTGGAATTTCAGCCTTGCTTTGGTACTTGTTTATAAATTGTCTGGCATGCTTGCAGGATTCTGTAAAGAGTGTTTAACTTTGTGTATACTAGTCTTCTGGATAAGCTTTGATATGTTGGGGAGCAAAAAGCTTATCTTTGGCACAGTTTTAGCAATGGGGCAGACTCAAATGGCCTTGTAGACGGAGCAAGATTTGGACATGTGTCTTGGAGAATTTCCTCATTTGTATGTGGGTATATTAGTTAATATAACTGCTTTTCTTTTGATCTATAAATCAAAGTAATTCAGTCTGACAGTCATTAAAATGAATTGGACTCAACTGAAGTTTTTGAACAAAAGTTCCAGCTGCTTTTCAAGTCTTCAGAAATTAATTTTTCATTTTAGAATTACATATAAATTGATATTGGATCACTCGGTATTTTATTTCAAGTTATGTAATGACCAAGTTTAGAGATTTAAAATGTAACTTTCTGATTTTATTTTAAAGATTGACACTGGTGCAGAAGAGGGAAAAAAGAAAAGAACCAAAGATGAAATAGTAGACATAGATGATCCTGAGACAAGACGTTTTCCTTATCCTCTCAACGAGCTGCTACTTTGGGCGGTGTTAATGAAGAGGCAGAAGATGGCCCTCTTCTTCTGGCAGCATGGGGAGGAGTCCATGGCAAAAGCCTTAGTTGCTTGCAAAGTGTATCGTTCGATGGCATATGAAGCAAAACAAAGTGATCTTGTTGATGATACTTCAGAAGAACTGAAAGAGTATTCCAAGTAAATTGCATTTATATAGTTAAAGATCTTTTCTTGAAATTTACAGTATAAGTAGTGGGCTATATGTGAACATAACCCAGACTGTTCTATTAGAACACTTGAAGACAATTCCTTTTTGCAAAAAGGATTAAGTGGTACTCTAGTAGAAGTTTTATATTAGATATTGCTCTCTTGAGAAGTGTTACAAGTAGTGATTTATAGTTAAATTAAAATCACACTGAATGTGCCATTTACTTACTTCCATGTAATTTCCTTGCATGTTTTAGCAGCTATTTGTAGCCCACATATGTTCACAGGTTCACATGTTGTAGTTAAAAATTACTGTACAGTGTATCTGTAGAGAAGAGACAGATGATAGTCCCTTCAAGTTGTGCTGCTGGGAATTTGATTGTACTGGAAAATTTGACCTAAACTCAAGGTCATTTCTATAGATACTAAATTTTGTCTTGTTGGTTTTTCTTCATTCTAGTGAATTTGGTCAACTGGCAGTTGAACTGTTAGAACAGTCCTTTCGACAAGATGAAACTATGGCAATGAAATTACTAACGTATGAGCTTAAAAATTGGAGCAACTCAACTTGTCTGAAGCTAGCGGTGTCATCAAGACTTCGTCCATTTGTAGCACATACATGTACACAGATGCTGTTGTCAGATATGTGGATGGGGAGGCTGAACATGAGGAAGAACTCATGGTACAAAGTAAGCGTTGTCGCAGTTCATTGGTGTAAAAAGGATCAACAGAATTTATGTTTAAATGGAAGGAAAGCTTGTGTTCAAGTGCTCTTATTATAAAGCTTTTACAACTATACATTATGTTAATAAATCCTGTAAAACAGTCTCCTATAACATAGACAAAACTGGAAGTATTTATTGTTAACTCTTCTTTTGACACTCTATTATCTTTTCAAATAAGGTACAGAAATGTAGAAGGCAAAAACCAGGCAAGTAGCCTTTCATCAGAGGCTTAAAGAGATAATGTGAATACTAATCTACTACTAAAAATATAGTGGTAAAAACCCTTAACAGACAGCAAACCTGCTGCAAGAATATAATTTCATGCATTTTGGCTTTTTACAGGCAGTACATAAGACTTGATGTAGAAAAGCTTTGTGTGTATCCTATTTTGGAGGAAGAAACTGAGCAAAAGCAGGGCATAGAATGAAACAAGCATAGGCCAATCGGGCATAAGTTTCCTAGTGATGCCCTTCGTGATATAGATCAATTAAACAAAAATTACATGTTTCTTTGAGATGGTATACCAAACCCCAATTGTTGCTAGGGATACAATGAAATAAGACTTTCCTACAAAATACCTACAAGCATCATTTAACTTGTGACCTACTAAAATCCTCTTTGATAACTGATTAACCATTTCCTTGCTTGCTTTGTAACAGGCTAATGACAATAGCTTTCACTTACTCTCTTCATCCGTACTTTAGCTCATTTTGCTACCATGAGTTGGAAAAAATCCCCCAAACAAACAAAACATCCCCCACCCTCCCCATCCCTCAAAAAACCAAAGCCACAGCCTCAACTCGTATATGCTTTTTAAATACACCTTGACAGTACACAGTTTCAGATTCTGGGAGTGTATTAAAGAACAGAGCGTAAACAGAACATCTCTGGATCTTCAGGCTTGGAGTACATTCTTTCTAGTGACTTTCAGTTTTGGAATTTGTTGATCCTTCCCTTTTACCTATATCTTGAAGTCAAGGAACACTCTGTATATGTGATCTTAGCCTCTTAAGTGTGTATGTAAGTAATAACAACTAATTATATTCTACATTTTTTTTCCCCAATAACAAGCAAGTGGAATTTAGGTAGTATGTTTACAGAGAATATTCTGTGTGTTGATTGATGTATTCTGATACTTCAATGTAGCTGTGAGCTATTTGCACTTAGTCTTCATCTTTTCCAGGTGATACTGAGTATTTTACTCCCTCCTGCTATACTGCTGTTGGAATATAAAACCAAGGCTGAAATGTCACATATTCCTCAATCTCAAGATGCACATCAAATGGCAATGGATGACAGTGAAAACAACTTCCAGAATGCAGCAGATGAAATACCTATGGTAACGTTGGGCAGGGGGAGATACTAAAAAATATTTTTAACTGTCCTGTACATTTTTAAATTAAAGCAAGAGTTAAAATGAGTATCTAAAAGCGTGTATTTCTGCATGTGAAGTTAACAGTCCTTTCACTTCAGGAGGTGTTTAAAGAAGTAAGGATCTTGGACAGTACTTCAGAAAAGCATGATATGGAGACTCCAGCAAAACCTAAAAGACTTCCAATTACACAGAAATTTTACGCATTTTACCATGCACCAATTGTGAAGTTTTGGTTTAATACAGTAAGTTTTCTTCTGTGTAATGTGTATTTTATTTGGAAATTTAATACAAATTTTGGGGTTCTTTTCCCAACATGTAGCTCTGTGACCTGAATCAAAGTTTAAGCCCTTTTTAAAAAACAAACAAAAACCCCTCTCCTTGCTAAGCTGGAAATGTGAAGTACTTGATTTTGAAAAACTG